>CM060329.1:49195074-49207574 GCA_030674155.1 Stramonita haemastoma
GAGGTTAGAACCATTCGATTTCAACCCCTAGATCCATGAAGTCGTGGGTTTCCAACCCCGGCGGCCTCAGGTGAATTAAGGGGTGGAGGGTTTTACCATCTGCCTGTCAAGTTTATTACAGTGCAGACCTGCCAGTGCTTTAACTCCCTTCGTATGTACATACAGGAGATCAAATATGGCATTAAAGATCCCGAAATTCATGTCAGCGTTCGGTAAGGTAAAAAAGATAAAGGTGTCCCATAATCTGTGTGGTCGTAGTGGCGAGTGTCAGAGACCTCAGCTTCTCTAGGGGCCAGCATATTGAGGGTGGCGCCCATCTCCCCTCCCTCGCTGCCTTACCTTCCCTGACCCTAAAAGGGCAGGTACCCATTTACAGCTGGGTGAACTGGGGGAACTGTGCTGTATGTAGCCAAGGCGTGCAAACAGTCACTCATCCAACTGGTAACCACGCTCAACGCTGCTTAACTCGACTGGGGAAAGCAGCCTCTGACCACTGGGCTATCCCGTCCCCTACAGCATTCGGTGGGTTACGGAAACATGAACATACCCAGCACACATCCCAGAAGTCGAAATGTGGTGACCATCATGGTGAGAAAAAACAGTCGCATATGCAAAATCTTATCATTGGTGACTTTCGGAGCTGTAGCCAAAAAATGACCTGATGTGCTATGGTCTGTTTGTGCATGTCTCGTGAGTGGTTCGTTTACGTGGTTGTTTGGATAATCAGGTGATATTCACACACTTACACACAGAAATTACATACCACACAGAAGACAACTGCTTTGTTTCATATATCAATTCATAGCACCATTTATTTATATTCCAGCAATGAGTATTTCTCTATGTCACAACAATAAGTATTTATTATTTATATTGCAACAATCAGTTTTTTTATTTGTATCAGAACAATGAGCATTTATTCATATGTCAACAATGAGTATCAATTTTTGTCACGGCCATGAGTATTTATTTATATCACAGCAATGAACATCTATCTATATAACCATGAGTATCACGTATAACAACAACTAAAAAAAATCTCAAGACAAGCAAAACATAATGGCAGCAGACAGAAGGCAGCTCAGTAAGATTGAGTCTTTGGCAGAGTGACTGGAATAACCAACAAAGAAGAAAAATGGATGATAGCATCTCTGTAGAATCTACACAGTTTCGATGTTTCTTGGTGTAACTCACAGTGTGCTTCTTGATAGTTCACCCCCCCCCCCCTCCCCCTTTATAAACTGTATTAGTGTTACTTTGTACTCATGATACTATCTTTCTTTTATCTCACAGCATTCAAGTTTCTTGTATGTTTTGAAGGAATTAGGTGAATTTCTTCTTTCCTTGCACCATATAGAGCAAAATAACACGACAATGGGACCCCAGCAAAGAGGGCAGGATAGAACGGGGGGCGGGATAGCCTAGTGGTTAAAATATTGCGTTCGTAATCTGACGACCCGGGTTCGAATCCCGTTCAAGGAGATTTCTCTCCTGGAGTTAACATCAGTGAAGACTCCACCCTCCCCAAGAGTCCTTCGAATGGGACTATAAACTGAGGTCTCCTGGGCGAACGCACGCAGAACACACATTCAAACTTGTTCTGCTTTTTGAAAGAGTAGGCCATTGTATGCCAGCGGGAACAGATGATAAAATTTACACAAAACTGCATACACACGGGGACTGGATGTAAAAAAAAAGCACACGAGCGCTTATTCCATTATCTTCGATATAAAAGAATAAATAAAATAAATAGACTACCCCCCCCCCATTCCCTCTACCATCAACACTACATGGGCACAGTGTGAGATGTTGGGGGATGCTGGTCACACCACATATTTAGCGAAAACATGGTGCCTGCCTAGATGCCGGTCAAGGTGTAGCACCAACGCCAGTGAGATGCCGCATTGAATAAATAGATATGTATTTACAATAAATTCAAAACTTTCATCCGCTGCTGTATAGTTGCGAGGACGGGCTTATGAGCTGCGTCGGTCTCTTCTTCTCCTCTCATCATCACCAGGCATCTGTCTGATGGTCTCCACGAGTGCCGCCTCCAACCTGCTGTTACGCATGGCCGTATCGCCTACGCCCATTGAGGACGACACCACATGCAGACACATGTCAGACAGCGAGGGTAAGCTTCCCCTCAGGCGGCTGATGGTCTGGCTAAACGCCTCCACCTCTGCCCTGCTCTCTGTGTTTGAGGGGGAACGCAGCCAAGCCTGGACTCGTGACTGCATCCTCCTCAAGGTGTCGGCACAGAGAGCTCCAGCACGGTACAGCTTCGCCAGACTCCTCCCGTCAACGTACCCCATCACCCAGCGGAAAGGAGAGGCGTGGCTGTACCAGTTCCCAGGCGTGCTGAACTGCTGGGAGGTCTGCCGGGCTACACCGTGCTGGAGGAGAAGGGTCACCACCTCGTCTCCGACCCTCTCCTGCCTCAGCCTGCAGGCGAAGAAGAGAGGCGTGTAGCCCGAGTTGGTGGCAGCCAAAGGGTCAGCCCCATGCCTCAGAAGAGACCGACAGCAGCTCACATACCCCTTCTTCATAGCTACATGCAGCGGGGTAAATCCGCGGCAATCTCTGGCGTTGATGCTACAGAGTGGATTGTTGACAACCACTTCCACAGCTTGCTGAAGATGCTCTTCAGACACAGACAGATTCCTCCGACACCACACGCAATTAAATGTATTGCGGGAACTTTGTTGCAGATTGTAGGAGAGCACAATGTGAAGGATACTGCTCTCCCGCACACTCCCATTAATACTCACGTTGGTGCGGACGTTCAGATCTGCCTGGTTCTGAACCAGCATCTTCAGAATTCTGGTGTTCACGCTGGCTGCGGCATAGACTAAAGGATACCAACCTTCCCTGTCTCTGTAGTTGACATTCACTGGAGAATGTCCTTCCAGCAGGACAGAGACCTTGTCGGCATCCACCATGCACACAGCCAGCATGAGCGCCGGGCCGAAAGGGACATCGATGTCAAGGTCCACCAACCCTGGCGGCACCACAGACAACAGATTTTCGGACCAGCATCCCCGCAGCCACACTCAATCTTGAGATTATTACACTGATTGTCGGGCCCTGTCCAGACCAGCAGTTCAGCCTCCACGTTGGCCCCTGCCTGCAGCAGCAGCCGTACACACTGGACAGCGCCCCGACTCTTGCTGATGGTGGCTAGGTGGAGGGGCGTCACCCCGTACTTCGTGGGTTTTGTGGCTGCGCTTTTCTGCTGGTCTTTTTCCGCTTTGGGTGTTTGGTCTTCTTCTTCCGTCACTCTGCCTTCTTCTGTTGTTTTGCCATTCTTGTCTTCATTTACTGTACATTTGCTGTTTTCTTTTACTTTCTTATCGTCTGTAACTGTACACTTCTTGTCTTCTGTCGTTTTGCACTTATTGTCCTCAGTCACTGTACATTTATTGCCTTCTGTCGATCTGCACTTCTTGTTGTCATCGTTCACTGCACACTCCGTCACTTCACACTTCTCGTCCTTTGTCACGCGCGCTTCCATCTCCTCCTGCAGAAAAGAGCATCTCCCATCGGGATCGGCTCCATACTGCAACAACATCCCCACCACCTCTGCCCGACCATTCAGAGCGGCGAAGTGGAGAGCCGTCAGACCCTCAGTGTTGCCCATCCTCACCAGGACGCCACGCCTCCTGGGCACACAGTGAGCCAGGATGGTCTCCACCACGCAGTCACCCCCAGACTCCCCACAGACGCAGGTAGGCTCCGCCGCCGCCGCCAGCATGAGCGGGGTGTTGCCTAGCCGGTCCCTGCTGAAGACGGTGTGGGGCAGCGCCTGGAGGATGTTGCGCACCACCTCGCAGTCTCCCTTCACGGCGCCCCAGTGTAGGCTGGAAGCGTAGTAGCTCCTGTCCACCCAGGGCCGGTAGCATCCCCCCAGCCGCATGCGTTCTGTCACGTCCGCGGGACGCGCAGCCAGCATGCTCTGACAGGACCCGGGCACGTGGGCGATCAGGCGTTCTGGCGTCTGCCGGAATGGGCAGTGCCGCAACTCTTTGGGCGGGGGGCCTTCTCCGGGGAGCTGGTTGCGGCAGTTGCAGCGGAAGTGGGCCGAGCAGCGCCACTGGAAGGAGGCGGAGATCTGTGCATCTGTCACGTTGTGTCTCCTTCTCAGGATGGCGGCCACTTGGTGTTCACGCTGGTCTCTCTCTTCCCTGGTGTTGACCCCCACTGAGAGAGAAGGAAGAGAAGAAAGGAAATGTTAAGTGTTTTTCTCTGTGTGTGTGTGTGTGTGTGTGTGTGTGTGTGTGTGTGTGTGTGTGTGTGTGTGTGTTCGATTCATTTTACGTCTTTTCACAAAATGTGATGTTAGACATTTAAAAAAATAAATAATAAAAAGGTCTCTGTGTGTGTGTGTGCGCGCGCGCGCGCGCGCGCGCGCGCGCGCGTGTGTGTGTGTGTGTGTGTGTGTGTTTGTATGTGGGGAGGGGGCAGGGGTAGGAGGAGGAGCTTTAGAAGTGGGGAAGTGGGTTAATTCCCTAAATCTACACAGAACAGTTAAGAAAAAAATAAAATAAAATAAATATAAACACAAATGTACATAATTCTTGAATACAGAATATTGTGTGTGTGTGTGTTCTTTTATTTCTAGCATAATGGAACAAGTACTCGAGTGCTTTCTACATCCAGTCCCTGTGTGTGTGTGTGTGTGTGTGTGTGTGTGTGTGTGTGTGTGGGGTGTGTGTGTGTGTGCGTGTGTGCGTGCGTGCGTGCGTGCGTGCGTGCGTGTATGTGTGTGTGTGGGGGTCAAGTCGTCAAAATGATATAAGTTTACACAACTCTTTTTCATCCTGCCCTTACCCAAAAAATCTAGAAAATTGACTTCTAAAGCATTCAAAGACAAAATATCGACCTATGTTGAAAAAAAAACTTTTTAAAAAGAGGATTTTCTTCCAAACAGAACCTCACAAGATAAAACAAACCTAAGACAGTAGGTTATAACATAAGACAAGTCATACAGACAAATGATAAAAAATACAAAATAACAGGAGTGTGAATAACAGCAAAGCAGCCAAATGTAATGGGTGTGTGTGTGTGTGTGTGTGTGTGTGTGTGTGTTGTTGTGTGTGTGTGTGTGTGTGTGTGTGTGTGTGTGTGTGTGCTGGTGCTGCGTGCGTGTGTGTGCGTGCGTGCGTGCGTGCGTGAGTAGGCTAAATGCGAAGGGAAGCAGACAGGTGTATAGGTAAGTTTATAATCTGAATAGATTCTTGTAGTATAGCCTAATTCCCATTACTCCGTATGCATTGTGAGAAGTTAATTAATCAGTAAGAAGAGAGAAACAAAACAACACAAGTTATTATCAACACGAAAACTATTTTGAAATGACATCATTTTCTGTTTCCTTTACGATTGAGAACCATTGTTTCTTCATATTCAATACTCTGCTTGTTTGTTAAAGGAAAATATCTTTCATCTAGACTAGGTGTTTCAGGTCTTTCTTAATTTCGATTATAATGGAATAAGCACTCGTATCTTTTTTTTTAAATCTAGTCCCCGTGTGTATGCAGTTTTATGAATGTTGTCATCCATTCCCACCGGCACACTCTGGCCTACTGTCTCGAAAAGTGGAACTCAAGGGAGCTAATCCATACCAAGCTCACAACTCACCTGGATAAATGACCACAGGCATTGTGACTGAACGTAGTTACACAAGGACGTCTGAGGATTTTGTTGTTGTGTTGTTGTTGTTGTTGTTGTTGTCGTTGTTGTTGTGTGTTGTGTCGTGTTGTTGTCGTGTTGTCCACGTTTCTTTCAGCCCTTTGTGGCCGAAAGGGAGGCGAGGTGACCGCTGTCTGAAAAAATGTAACCAGAAGAAAGTACAGTTAGTGTAAATTGATGTTATGGTATCTCGCAGAATGTCACAGCATCAGTTTAGTTACACCACACTATATTGGTCCTCTTCCTTAACATTGTAATCATCGTCGTCAGCGTCGTCGGCTTAGTCGTCGTTGTCATCACCATCATCATCATCATCATCATCTGACATCGGCATCAGCAGCGTTTATAAGATAATTTGTTACGTGCAGTTCAGAAGTTTATTGAATAGTTAAAAAGGCAACATGAACTGCTGGAGCACTACTACTTACTACTACTACTACACTACTACTACTACTACTACTACTACTACTACTACTACTACTATGATGATGATGATGGTAACAATGATAATGATACCAACGCATGTCAATTCTACTCCAAGAGAATGATTAAAAAATTGTAATAAGATCGTATTCTGTAGAGATAAAAGCTATCACTCAGTTCCTGAAAATGCCGTGAACGCTCACTTTTTTTAATACAAGAAAATTGCTATACACATTTATGTCTCTGTACACTCTAAGTCAGCACTTACTGTGGTAACGCAAAACGCACGAAAATTCAACTTCATAAAGCAAACTTTACATACCAGCTACTTTTGCACAGCCCTCAGGAGCGTTAGCACAAAGAAGTGTCGAATGTGTTGCCACCCCTCCCCTTACACACTCTTATATATTATATCTATATATATATATATATATATATATATATATATAATACATATACACACATATATATAACACACACATATATATAACCACATATATATATACACAATATATATATACACACATTATAGTGTGTGTGTGTGTGTGTGTGTGTGTGTGTTGCACGCACGCAGAGCTGAACATGATTTATTTTATATATTTTGGGGATCAGATCACGGAAGTTTATCTATTCTCCTTAATATCTGTGGACACAGACCTCGTCAACATTTCGTTTTTTTTCGTTCCTGGGCAAGAGGTCCCAGGCACACCAGTGGTGAGACTGTGTATGTGACGTTTGTAGCCACCATCAATGTAGGCCTAGAGCTCGGCATTCCGCCTTCGGGGATGGTCAAGATATATGAAAAGGAATCCATAGAGCAAATCCCTGTAATTGTTTTTTTGTTTATTTATTTATTTTTTTTTTTTTTACAACGTTTTCATAAAAATCGTCATCGTCATCACTAACTGAATAAAGAAAACAAATCTCGGGTTAAGCAACCCCATCGCGCTGTCATATGCTACGTCACATGACCACTCCAGGAATTCTCCAGAGTTATGCTTGTGCTTTTTTTTTATATCGATCTCTTCAGCACCCACAGAGTTTATAGCAACCACCCCCCCCCCCCTACTGTGTGGAGGGTATGGCAGGGTCACGGCTCCTGAGTAAGACATCTTCTGGCTGATTTGTTGTTGTTCTCCTTGTTGCCGAGGTTATATTGTATCCGAATGACTACTTATTCGGGTGAGACTATAAACCGAGGCCCGTGTGCGAATACACGTAGAACATCTTGTACTTACGATAAAACCCCGTTCCGCCTTTCGGAAGAGCAGGCCATCGTGTGCTGGTAGGAGCGGATGCCAACATAAATTAAAAAAAAAAAAAAGCATGCACACAGGTGTCGTGTTTAGACACCATCCCTGAGAAAAAATCGGGGAGTTGGAGTCCCCAGGGCGGTTCGGGGCTGTTAATGGTAACGTTCTGGCGGCTCCTGCAACTGTACTGGAACCATTCGTATCCTGACTACCTTTCCAATGGACCATTCCAGTGGCGTGGAGAGGGGGGGGGGTCTGCTGCATGGGTAGCAGCTTGCCCTCCATACTTAGGCTTTGCGCTCTAAAGACTAAAGTGCAACTCCATAGTCTTCCGAGACTGATGGGAAGGGTGCCTACTACTACTACTACTACTAACACAACAACAACCACAACAACACCAACCAACAACAACAACAACTACTAACTACTACTACTACTACTACTACTATATTGTATCAAAGTCCCAGGCTATTTCCCATGTATGGAGTACAGCTCAGACACATAGAAACGCGAGAGACAGACGCAATAGCCGTATTGTTAAGATCATTTGACTTCAATCCCATGGGTCATGAGGTCGTGAGTTCGAATCTCGGTGGTGTGTGGTGAATTAAGGTGTGGAGTTTTACGATCTCACAGGTCAACTTCAAGTGCAGACTTGCCAGTGCTTTAATTTCCTTCAGGTATATATACAGTGCGGAAGATTGCATGTTAAAGATCCCGTCACTCATGTCAGGGTTTTGTGGGTTAGGGAAACACAGCATACCCAGCATACACCCTGAAGTCTACAGAATCTTCACATGTTGATTATTATTAGTAAAAAAAAAACCCCCACCACCCAAAAACAAAAACAATATAGTGCCTTTACAACAATAATATGATTGGAAACCTTTAAAAACCTGTAATAGGAAATGTAGCTTTTTCAAATGTGGCAAGCTGTGTTTTGTTGATTTATATTTGAGTTTCAGTGAAGCTATCCATTTTGAAAACTTTCAATCAACCACCATTACCATATTGACTTGATTATTACAAAGGGCTACTTGTGAAAACCAGAAGATGATGAAATCAGTAGTTGTATAAATTTCCCCTAGGGGTTGAATGAACAAAGTGCAACTTCATGGGAGTCAAAAGACATTTTTAACCTTTTTTTACCCCCTTAATCTTGATGAGCTTTTACCTGTTGAACTAAAATATTTTTTATAGTTATCCACAAAAGCTACACTATGCCATTACATTCTCCCTTGACACAACCGGCAAGAAAAGCATCAACTAATTTTATTCACACAAAGGAATTTTACCCTGGAAATACTGGAATTAGGGCCCTTTGAAGTCACAAAGGCCTAATTCTCTCCCCTCTTGTTAAACTTTCTTAGCCTGTTCTGCCCTCTAACGTACTGGTGGGGAATGTTGAGGAATGAAAGTCATTGTAATGGAACAATGGACAGCGAACAAAACTTTCACAGCTGAGAGCTTTTGGGGGAGTAGGCCACTGTTACTACAGTGGACACTGCCGTTGGACTTGCCTCACTACCAGTCTTTGTTATCAGTGCGCAGAGGTCATGCCACATGCATGGTAGCGTATAGGCCTACAGGACTATAGTGTGTAGTGTGTTAACTGGGTGGGACTGGTTTTAGGCTGTGATATTTTTGGCCTCCAGCTTGTGTGTGTGTGTGTGTGTGTGTGTGTGTGTGTAGTAGTAGTAGTAGTAGTAGTAGTAGTAGTAGTAGTAGTAGTCTTCAATTTTACTCCTTCCACATAGCGGTGTGTGTGTGTGTGTGTGTGTGTGTGTGTGTGTGTGTGTGTGTGTGTGTGTGTGTTGGCCTGTTTGAATAATTTCTGGTGTGTGTGTGTGTGTGTGTGTGTGTGTGTGTGTGTGTGTGTGTGTATGTTGAGGGGAGACACACACATGCATGTGTCTGTCTGTATTTCATGAACTGCATATCTCAATAATGCTAATTATATACTTATCAAATGCTTTAAATACAGTATAGAAATTTGCATCTAAAATTTAATGATCCTTTAGTAATTTTATGCATCTCTTCTTTGAAACAATAGGCATTTACACAGACAGACAATGTAAAATGTCACTATGCCCATAAGTGAACAGTTTGTGCTCCAACATCTTTTTGATTTAAATATTAAAGATACAGAATGTAGACTTCTTGCCTACACTTTACATTGATAAATACATATAAAAAAGATGTAATAATCAATGGCAATTTGACCACCAGGTTCGATGTTGGAGGGGATTTTTTCCCTGGAGTTAACATATGTGCTGACTCCACTCTACCTAACAGTTCTTTGATGAGACTTTAAACCAACCAAGACCCAACATCTACACTTTAAATCCTGTTTCGCTTTTTGTAAGAGTAGGCCATTGTGTGCTGGTGGGAATACATGACAAGATTTACAAAAAATGGATACACACATGGACTGGATGTAAAAAAGCACACGAGTGCTTATTCCAATATCCCCTACATAAAAAATAAAAGAATGAATAAATCATAAATAACTAAAAAACAAAAAAAATCAGGCGTACATTTATTCCCTGAAGGGAAGCTCCCTTTTCTACACACTTTAGACAAAATGATGTCCATGTGTAAAATATTGAATACAAGCAGAGAGAAAGTAAATTTGATACAAAGAAAAATCTTCAATTTTGCACACACATCAGTCTTAATATAACATATAAAGGTTTAAAAAAAAAAAAAAAAAAAAAAAAGGAAATACAAACTTTAAAAAAAAATGGATGTATTCACACGTGGACAAGAAATCTCTCAAGCAATACATCATTCAGTTTGTCAGATGTCTTTGTTCTTGTTGTTGAACCACAAACGTTTTATGCACCTAAACTGTTTAAAATGACAATTTTACTTAAAAACATACAAGTACAGGTTATAAACGAAAAATGAATATAAAAAGCACTCACCTTGAAAAGCAAAAGCACCTTAACTTTACACCGACAGCATGGAGACCTAGGCCCGTTTTGACAAGTGAAGGTTTTGACAAGGTGGAAGCTTTGCCGGTGGGAGGAATGGACAAGTTATGTATCTGTATGGCCAGTACACCTGTTCACGTTGTATAGTTGCCTTATTTGCCAGTACGCTCTGTTCAGGTTGTATAGTTGTCTCATTCAAGTCTTACCTGGAGAAGTTTCTACATTGCGATCACATAAAACAGGCAGGAGTATTTAACTGTACACCACAGAGCTCTTCTGACATTGACTGCCCGCCTCATTCACTTCACAACTGAAAAAGCCACCACGAGTTGTTCACTGTAGGGACACCGGTGCAAGACTGAAGATATTGGCTACCCTAGCTCTTGACCATGTGACAATCTGATCATTTCCTGTGTCCTTCACCTGATGATATCCCATGAGGCAAATTTTGGCTTCAGTCCATAGTTGCAAATAAGACATAAAGCGCCTTCTAGACTTTCACCTGAATGAAAAAAATGTTAGTTTAATGTCTTGAGGGCTCGGGGTTTATCACAGTTCTTGATTAAACCATTGAGCATGGGGGCAAGGACAGAGTGAGAGGCTGTATGATCAGTGGCTTTCCCACTCAAGGAATTCTACTTTGTGGCTTTGTCTTTTAGTGATGGACTATAACTCTCTGACTAGGAGGCTTGACTTGCACAGTCCTTATCTGCTGCAGCCCTGGGGGCTAGTTGGCCCGTGGAGAACATCTCTAATGCAGGCTGTCCTTATGCCCTCTTGGCCGAGAAAAAGGATGTACTGTGGGCAAGGCATCTCCACTATAATCAAATTTCTGCCTAATTTCCGAAAGAGCAGATGCCCCCTCTGCTGTTTTGGAGGTCATGGTGGAACAGTGTAGACAAACAAAATGATCTCATGAGTACTTAAGTGCACCTTCTTTCTTGAGGCCTATAGCTGAGCTCGAACTTGATTGTTGCAATCAAAGAGGTCAATGTGCTTTCAACCACACATGAAGTGGAGTTTGTTTGGGTTTGTTTGGGGTTTTTTTTGTTGTTGTTTTTTTTTTTTTTTGGGGGGGGGGGGGGGTAGAGGTTGATGTGATGGTGCTTTTTGTTGTTGTTGGTGTGTTTTCTTTTTTTTTGGGGGGGGGAGTTTGTTTGGTTTGTTCTAAGTATGTTTTATTTAAAAATGATTTTGTTTGGGTTTTGCTGGTAAGGGGACAGGGAGGTCTTTGATGTATTTCTTTTTTTGTATACTTTTTGTTTTGATTTGGTTTTGTATAATATGATTTATATATATTATATCTGTATATATTAATGTGTGTGGGTGTGCACAGAGTGTGCATAGGAGTGTGTTGTGTGTGTGTGTATGTGTATGCATATTGTGTATGTGTGTGTGCGCCAGTGTGGCGTGTGGTATGTGTGTGTGTGAGTGTGTGTGTGTGTGTGTGTGTGTGTGTGTGTGTGTGTGTTGTGTGTGTGTGTGTGTGTGTGTGTGTGGTGGTGGTGGGTGTGTGGGTGTGTGTGGTGTGTGCGTGAATTTGTGTGTGTGCGTGTTTGTGCGTGTATGTGTGTTTGTGCGTGCATGTGTGTATGGCGCACAGGGCGTATATTGTTGTTGTTTTTGTTGTTGTTTGACCTTAGGCTTAAAAAAATTTTTTTTTACTTCCCATGAAATTGCTTCTTTGCAATATTTTTTCAAAGACCATAACTTGTACTTGAAAATTTGCAACACGAGAGAGATAGGGACTTTGAGACAAAGATGTTAACTTTTGACAACAACAACAAGCCCTACTTTTCTGGGTTTTTTTTCCAAGTGACCTAACGGGACAGTTATAAAGAAAAATCAGTGTGTGGTAGTTCCTTTATCTGACGTCACTCTTTTATCAGCGATATGAAATATGCACAAATATTCCCATTTTTCAAATCGATGGTGTGTTTGCTTCATAAACCAAACCATCTGGCCTGTTGTCTTGTGGGCTGTTCATAAGAGAGAGAGAGAGAGAGAGAGAGAGAGAGAGAGAGAGAGAGAGAGAGAGAGAGAGAGAGAGAGAGAGAGAGAGAGAGAGACAGAGACAGAGACAGAGACAGAGACAGAGAGAGACAGAGAGAGAGACAGAGACAGAGAGAGAGAGAGACAGAGAGAGAGAGAGAGAGAGAGAGAGAGAGAGAGAGAGAGAGAGAGAGAGAGAGAGAGAGAG
>CM060329.1:49208847-49228847 GCA_030674155.1 Stramonita haemastoma
AGGATGTGTGTGTGTGTTGTGTATGCATATTGTTGTATGTGTGTGTGCGCCAGTGTGATGTGTGTGTGTGTGTGTGTGTGTGTGTGTGTGTGTGTGTGTGTGTGTGTGTTGTGTGTGTGTGTGTGTGTGTGGGTGTGGGTGTGTGCGTGAATTTTGTGTGTGTGTGCGTGTTTGTGCGTGTATTGTGTGTTTGTGCGTGCATGTGTGTATGACGCACAGGGCGTATTTGTTGTTGTTTTTGTTGTTGTTTTACCTTAGGCTTTTAAAAAAAAATTTTTTTTACTTCCCATGAAATTGCTTCTTTGCAATATTTTTTAGAGACCATAACTTGTACTTGAAAATTTGCAACACCAGAGAGATAGGGACTTTGAGACAAAGATGTTAACTTTTGACAACAACAACAAGCCCTACTTTTCTGGTTTTTTTTTCCAAGTGACCTAACGGGACAGTTATAAAGAAAAATCAGTGTGTGATAGTTCCTTTATCTGACGTCACTCTTTTATCAGCGATATGAAATATGCACAAATATTCCCATTTTTCAAATCGATGGTGTGTTTGCTTCATAAACCAAACCATCTGGCCTGTTGTCTTGTGGGCTGTTCATAAGAGAGAGAGAGAGAGAGAGAGAGAGAGAGAGAGAGAGAGAGAGAGAGAGAGAGAGAGAGAGAGAGAGAGAGAGAGAGAGAGAGAGAGAGAGAGACACAGAGAGAGAGAGAGACACAGAGAGAGAGAGAGAAGAGAGAGAGAGAGAGAGAGAGAGAGAAGAGAGAGAGAGAGAGAGAGAGAGAGAGAGAGAGAGAGAGAGAGAGAGAGAGAGAGAGAGATTTGATTGATTTGGTTTGATTTGATTTTATTCTTGTATATCGAGGATAATGAAATAAGCACTCGTGCTTTTTTTTACATCCAGTCCCCGTGTGTATGCAGTTTTGTAAATGTCATCTATTCCCACCTGCACACGATGGCCTACTCTTACGATAAGCGGAACAGGATTTAACGTGTGCGCAAGATGTTTTGTGTGCGTTCGTAGTCTCATCCGAAGGACTTTGGGAGAGAGAGAGAGAGAGAGAGAGAGAGAGAGAGAGAGAGAAGAGAGAGAGAGAGAGAGAGAGAGAGAGAGAGAGAGAGAGAGAGAGAGAGAGAGAGAGAGATTTAATCGGCAAACTCAGAGATTTTAGGCCAAGCTTAGTCTCACAACCTGTCCTTTTAATCTGTCCTTGTAAACATATAATTATGTATACATCAATACATGAAATATTCATAGAAATTGAGAGGACATCAGGGGGAAGTAAAACCCCGCCCCACAATACTAGATAATACTCACACACAAAAATCATATCGAAAACTAAACTACACATTGCTATCAATCTAATCTTAAAATCAGCACACACAACACACACACACACACACAACACACACACACACACACACACACACACACACACACACAACACACAAACACACACACACACACACAAACACACACACACACACACACACACACGCACGCATGCATGCACACACACACCACACCACACACACACACACACATACACCCACACACCACACCACACACCCCACACCCACACCCATCCATCCCCCCCCCACACACACACGCATGCACGCACACACACACACCCCACACAGCACACACACACAAACATACAGATAAACAAACAAACACGCACACACACACAAACAAACACACACACACACACCACTCACACACAAACAAAACACACACACACACACACACACACACACACACACACACACACACACACACACACACACACACACACACACACAGTGCCTGGATATGGCCCCAGTGGCCGAAAGGGGCTATAGTAGTAGTAGGCACCCATCAGTCTCGGAAGACTATGGAGTTGCACTCTAGTCTTTAGAGCGCAAAGCCTGAGTAAGTAAGTATGGAGGGGAAACTGTTACCCATGCAGCAGACCCCCTCTCTCCACGCCGCTGGAATGATCCATTGGAAAGGCAATGACCGATAGGAATGGTTCCAGTACCGTCGCAGGAGCCATCAAAACGTTGCCATAAATTATACAGCCCCCAGCCGCCCTGGGACTCCCAACTCCCCGATTTTTCCTCGGGGATGGTGTCTAAACACGACACCTGTGTGCATGCTGGTTTCTTTTTTTAATTTTGTCATCCGCTCCTACCGGCCACACGATGGCTTGCTCTTCCAAAGGGCGGAATGGGGTTTTAACGTGTGCGCAAGATGTTCTACGTGCGTTCGCACAGGGGGCCTCGGTTTATAGTCTCATCCGAATGACTTTGAGATTCAGTTCGATTTTTTCGTGGAACTGGGAAGAAAGGGCGAGGCTGGGTACGAACCCAGAAACTCACGGTTTACGAATTGGCAGGCAAACGTCTTAACCATCCTGCCACCTTCCTTCCTATAACCAATTAACAATTACTACATTGGACTGACCACCCCTCCATTTCCTATTCCCAGTCACCCAGACCCGGTCACTATAGATAAATAAAATAGACAAATAAACAAGAGTAAAAAAAAAGAAAAGAAATGCAAGACTCTGAAAAGCTTGTAAATGTGTGGTGTAAATACAGATTTCAGAAATAAACCTGCTTTCATCAAGAGGTATGTACTTGTTTGCCACAGCAAATTCTCAGACAACCACCTGTGATATATTTATCATCTTCTTCTGTGTAATAGCCACTGGTGATATCGCTATCAGTTTTTCCAGGAAGAAAAATGATCAAGTCTCTATAAAGTTTCCAAGAATTTGCAAGCCAGTCGCCACATGATTGATTGATTTTTTTTTTAGCTCAAATCTTATCAGCAACTGGGAGGAGGATTGTCAACCAACAGCTTCCCCCCCTCCCCCCTCCCTCCCCCCCCCCTGTGGTGGAGATTACAGGGCCTGTCCCATGAGATTGCATCCCCACCTTCTGGAAATTCCCTGCTGGGAATGTGCTCAACTCTATCCCTTTGTTTCTGCCATGTTCCTGTTAACTCCTTCTCGGCTATTTTTTGTTGTTGCCTTCTTTGTCCATTCTCCTGCCTCCACCCCCCCCCCCCCCCCTCCCCCCAAGAAAGACTTAACATAAAATAACAATACGCTCCGCTCCCACCCCGAAGTCCCATATGCAGGGCCTGACTTGTCAGGTGCTTAACAGCAGTATAACACATGTTGGTCATATGAGAGACAACAAGAGTTGGTGTGTGAGTGTTCGAGGACAACAAAGAAGACGAAATCAACAGCTGGGAGAAAGATTTTCATCAGCTTAGGATAGAACTTATCACCAAAGGAAGATAAGTCTCATTTGACTGTTTGGTTTGTGGGAGTTCGGGATAAGAGACAAGAATGCCTTATGTGTGTGTGTGTGTGTGTGTGTGTGTGTGTGTGTGTGTGTGTGTGTGTGTGTGTGTGTGTGTGTGTGGTGTGTGGTAGTGGGTGCGTGTGTGTGTGTGGTGTGTGTAGTGTGCGTGTGTAGTGTGTGTGTGTAGTGTGTGTGTAGTGTGTGTGTGTGCGTGCGTGCTTGCGTGTGTGTGTGTGTGTGTGTGTGTGTGTGTGTGTGTGTGTGTGTGTGTGTGTGTGTGTGTGTGTAGGTCACACCAAACTGACCCAATACGATGTCAACAATGACTCTTTTAAAAACACATGCATGTAGAAACTTTCCAGCCAATATTACTGCATGATATGCATGTGTGTAGAATTTTGCCAGCCAAAATAAGAGCATGAAATACATGAGTACATGAATATTGGCCCGCTTGGTAATATTTGTGTGTGTAGAAATTTGCCAGCCAAAATTAGAGCGTAAAATGAGCGAGTACGGGAATTTGCCAGCAAGTGTTGAAAGATCTTATCTTTGTAAACATTTCTCAGTCAATACTGATCAATGATATGCATGTGTGTAGAAATTTGCCAGCAAATATCGGAACATCATAATCATCTATGTTTGTAGAAATTTGTCTGTCAGTACTGGTCTATGATATGCATGTGTGTAGAAATTTGTCAGCAAATATTGAAACGTCATATCCGTGTGTGTACAAATTTACCAGTAAATAATAGGGCATAATATGCACGCGTATATAATGTTGCCAGCCACCATTAGAGCATCATCCACATGCGTGTAAAAAAAAAAGCCAGCCATTATTAGAACAACGTGCTTATATGTGTGTAGAAATTTACCAGCCAATACTACTACAGTTTGCTTTTACTTGCTTGTGAGTATACACGTGTGTAGAAATTGCCGTAGTTTTCTTTTGATTTGATGAGATTATTTCTTTTAAAATTTTGCTCCGTGTATCTTAGAGCTTAGGATTACAATGTTGAACTATTCAAGCGACTGTAACGAAAAGAGTTTTGAAATGAACTGTTCAGCTGTGAGCCCGTCTGGGCCTAATAGAACTGAAGATATCGGGGTACAATATGCTCAGACAAGAGCTAGCATGTTTGGTAATATTTTGAACTCTCTCTCTCTCTCTCTCACCACCACACACACACACACACACACACACACACACACACACACACACACACACACACACACACACACACACGCACCTACGCACGCACGTGCACACACACAGGTGGTCAGTTGAGAGAGAGAGAGACAGAGACAGAGAGAGACAGAGAGAGAGACAGAGACAGAGAGACAGAGAGACAGAGACAAGAGACAGACAGACAGACAGACAGACAGACGGACGGACGGACGGACGGACGGACGGACGGACGGACAGACAGACGGACGGACGGACGGACAGACAGACGGACAGACAGACAGTGACAAAGACAACCGGACAGCAAGACAAGACAGACACATAGATAGACAGATAGACAATCACACATAGATAGACAGACAGACAGACAATCAAACAGACAGACAGTAAAGTGACAGACAAACGTATAGACAGCCAGACAGACAAACAAAACAAGAAAAAAGAAACCTAGTAAATCAATAGCTCTGTTCCAAAAGAACAAACAACAAAAAAAAACCTAAAA
The DNA here is from genome assembly GCA_030674155.1 of Stramonita haemastoma. Classification (NCBI taxonomy): domain Eukaryota; kingdom Metazoa; phylum Mollusca; class Gastropoda; order Neogastropoda; family Muricidae; genus Stramonita; species Stramonita haemastoma. Next base: position 49,213,833 of record CM060329.1, read on the forward strand.
TGGCAAGTTATTCGTTATTGCCAACGCACACTACCAGCCAGTCTTTGCTGAACACAATAAGAAACCATTCATTTTTCATGTACATTTATTTGTAAACATAGTTACAAGAAAAATATTTACAGAGAGAGAGAGAGAGAGAGAGAGAGAGAGAGAGAGAGAGAGAGAGAGAGAGAGAGAGAGAGAGAGAGAGAGAGACGGACAGACAGACAGACAGACAGACAGACAGACAGACAGAGAGAGAGAGAGGAAGAGAGAGAGAGAGAGAGAGAGAGAGAGAGAGAGAGAGAGAGAGAGAGAGAGACTGTACAAATGAAAAAGTCAGAGAGAGACAGAGACTGAGAGACAGAGACAGTGACAGAGAGACTGTACAAAAAAAAATACGTCAGGGAAAATGAGCACTGATATATGCCATTTATTCTTCACCGTTTTAACTCATTTACAAGCTATTTTAATACATATGCTTAAAATTTACTTAAAAAAATAAAAAAGAAATGAAAAAGAAAACAACATCCTGGCTTTTGATTCAATTTTGATCTTTGCTCTTCGTTGTAAATTTTATCGGAAAAAAAACCTTGTCGTAATTTGTTGGTTATCTATTGATTTAGAAATGACCGTTTTTTGGTATGTTTATTGTGAATGTAAACCCATTGATACATCCTGGAAGTTTTTCTTCACAAGAATTGTCTTCTTAGAATAACTGAAACCGTATGGATAGCCCAAAACAAGCTAAATAATTCATAAGTAATGCTACATATGGTCACGTTTTGTGACGTGACCATTTAAAGCGTTGTAAAACATGACTAGCTAACATGACTAGCTATAGCGACATTGTTTAGTTATTTACAGTGTAGCTCAGACAAAGGTCTTACAAGTCGTTAGTTAATTAGTTTGGGGGAGGTCAAAGGCTATATTTGGTTGCTGTGTCCATATAGTGAAACGTTTGTTGGGGTTTTAGTAGTTTTTAGGTGACATTGAAAGTTTCATTGAGCTGTAGTTGTATAATTCATACTTACAATATACACGTTCAAACATGTCTAAAATATGTTTACAATAAAACAAAGAAAATCTTGCTGATCACTGCAGGTTATAAAGAAATATGAGTGATAACATATCCAACAGAAATTTGACTAATAACATATACAACAGAAATTAGACCACTAACATGTACAACAGAAATGTGACACTTTTGTACGTCCTCTTTCAGTATGTATGCCTGTTTACGAGGAAGGCTAAAGACATTTCAAAATAATCTCATTAGAGAGCTTAGCATTCTCTCCTACTCTGGCTGGTTTTAAATGATTCAAATAAAAGCCTCCCCCCACCACCCCCCTCTTCTATCAGTCTTCATCTTTTTTCTCCAAGAAAAATGTCTATGTTCCTTCAGAATATTTACTTCCAAGTCTAAAATTTTGCAGGAACAGACAAAGGCTGGTTGCATTCGATACTGCTCGTCAGTTATAACTCGTGTAGCATGTCTATAACAAAACTTTGAGCATGTTTGTGTCAGTTATCTCGTCATTAAAGGAACCCACTTGTCAATGGCGAATATGTGTCAGTCAGTTATCTCATCATTAAGTGAACCCATTTGTCAATGATGAACATGTTTGTGTTAGTCAGCTATCTCGTCATAAGTGAACCCACTTGTCAATGGTAAACACGTGTCAGTCAGTTATTTAGCCATAAGAGAGTCCACTTGTCAATGATGAAAAGTGTCAGTCCGTTGTTTAGTCATAAGAGAACCCAATCCAGTCATCTATAGTCAGGAGGACAGCAATTTTTTTTTTACAGCCTGTTGATTCTAAACCCACACACAGAAACCAGAAAAGGGCGCCCGATTCTAACAACCACCTGATTCTGAACCCACATAGAGGCGAGAAAGAGGGAGATTGTAAACAGCCAGTTGATTCTAAACCCCCACACACAAGCGAGAAAAATGGAGATTCTAACAGCCAGTTGATAACCCCCACACAGAAGCTAGAAAAGGGCACCCGATTCTAACAACCACCTGATTCTGAACCCACATAGAAGTGAGAAAAAGTGAGATTCTAACAGCCCGTTGATTCTAAACCCCCACAGAGAAGCAAGAAAAGGGCACCAAATTCTAACAACCACTTGATTCTAAACCTACAGAGCAACCTAGAAAAAGGGGGGAAAGGAGGAGAGGAGAAGTGGAGGGGGGGGGGGAAGGGAGGGGAAGGGAGTCAAAAGAGAACTACGTACTAGGCTACAGCTTGTCCAAACTGTTCACACTAGAGGAGTGGGTGGGTGGGGGGGAGGGGGGCAGAAAGTCAAAAAGAGGACTACGTACTAGGCTACAGCTTGTCCAAACTGTCCACACTACTCCGCCAAGTTTCCGGACTCTCCTGAAGACGCGGCCTGTACTTGCCCTCGTGCCGATAGTTCATCAAGGACAGGTCCAGCGACAACGTACTAGCCCACATCTTGTTCTCCATCCCCCCCTCTCCCTTCCCCTTCTCCCCCTTCCCCTCCTCCTCCCCCACCACCACCTTCACCACCCTTCTCCGCGACCTCATCACCAAGACGGCCAAAGCGGCGAAGAGAAGCAGCGCGGCCAGAGGCGGCACGATCAGCTTCAGGTAGAACTGCAAGTCGTAGCCAGACTGCTGCTTGGAGATGGGCACAGCCAGGACTCGAGCTCTGGAGAGGGTGACCACGTTGGAGAGTTCTCCCGCGTTGCCGCTGTCGTCCACGGCTCGGAGGCCGAGGTACAAGGTCATGTTTTCCTGCAGGGTCCTTAAGGTCAGGTTAGCGTGTTCTTCTTGCCCTGCCGCTTGGGGAGTGATGGTGTCCAGTGTCCAGTCGCCGTGGCCCTTTCTCCAGGCAGTTTTGTTCATGGGCTGGGTGAAGAGGTCGTCGAAGGTGGTGGAGATGTGCAGAGAGTAGCTGGTCGCTGTTGGGGTTTAGACAGAGAGAGAGAGAAGAAGAAGAGGGTGGTCAGTTTATTGTTGTTGTTGTTGAGAAGGTGAGAAGCTTTACGTTTTAAACATACAATTTTTTTTTTTATAAAGTCTGGAGTTTACATAGGTACTGACTCTACTGCCCCCCCCCCCCCCCCCCCCCCCCGGTTGTGATTAGACAGACAGAGAAGATAAGGATGGTCAATTTTTGTTGTTGTTGTTGCTGCTGTTGTTGTTGTTGTTGAGAAGGTGAGAAGCTTTACGTTTTAAACATACAACTGTTTTTTTGATAAAGTCTAGAGTTCCCATAAGTACTGACTCCACTCCCCCCCCCCCCAAGAAAGTCTTTCGGATGAGACTACAAACTGAAGTTTCGTGTGCGATCGAACGCGTACAGAACATCTTGCGCACCATGTTAAAACCCGTCCTGTAGTTTTGGAAGACTATTCCATTTCTTCTGGTAAGAACGGATGATAAAAAACCAAAACAAATCCCCCTGAATACACCTTGGCGTCGTGTTTATCATAATTTCGAAAGTTTAACGCGAATGCCTAAGTGGTGGGCAATAACAGCTACTTACGCAAAAAATACCACCACTCTTGAACCTGGGAGTTCTAGCCCAGGAACGACCCCCCCCCCCCCCCCCCTAAAAAACAACACTAAACAAACCCAAACCAACCCAACAAACAAAAAACACCTCCCTAAAAAAACAAACCCCAAAACAAAAAAGCCATGCAAGTTTGTGCCAGAAAGGCTACTGTTCTAATATCAACAACAACAATAACAACAATAATGTCAAAGCAAAGGGCAAAGTTGGAAGGTTGGATGAGAGAACCCCAGATATTGAAAGGCTGTGAATAGCCAATGAACCAATTGTTCCCTCCCATGCTGGATTGTGGCCCATGGCCAAAGTACTTTAATAAATTTTTAGAGTTTCTCTCTCTCTCTCTCTCTCTCCCTCTCTCTCTCTCTCTCTCTCTCTCTCTCTCTCTCTCTCTCTCTGGATGAGACTTTAAACCGAGGCCCCGTGAGCGAACGCACGCAGAACATCTTGCGCACACGTTATATCCTGTTCCGCTTTTCGTACGAGTAGGCCATCGTGTGCCGGTGGGAACAGATGACATTTACAAAACTGCGTATACACGTGGACTGGACGTAAAACAGCACAAGAGTGCTTATTCCATTATCCTCGATGTAAAAGAATAAATCAAATCAAATCAAATCAAATCAAATCAAATCTCCTCTCTCTCTCTCTCTCTCTCTCTCTTCTCTCTCTCTCTCTCTCTCTCTCTCTCTCTCTCTCTCTCTCCCTCCCCTCCCTCTCTCTCTCCCTCACTTCGCCCCCCTCTCTCTCTCTCCCCCCCTCTCTCTCTCTCACCAGTGCCACGGTCCATATCATCTCCCACAGCAGTCCAACGGATCATGGCCTTTCCGGAATCGGAATCGAAACGGACCACGTGCAGATCAGTGATGCGTGACGGCGCCATACCGTCTTCTATGTCGTCCTCCTCCGTCCCCTCCGAAATCCGGTAACCCGGAACTCTCCGGCAGTAGTCACTCGCTGAAAAGCTTGAAGTTCCTCCGTCACCAGTTCTCGTGGTGCTCCTGGGGAAAACATACAGTGTGGGCGTAGGTGAGGTGAAAGGTAAAGGTGTCCCATAACCTAGGCGGTCGTAGGGGAGCGAGCCATCAGAGACCTCAGCTTCTCCAGAGTCCAGCATGTTGAGGGCGGCGCCCATCTCCTCTCCCTCGCTGCTTTACCTTCCCTGACCCTAAAGAGGCAGGTACCCATTTACAGCTGGTTGAACTGAGGTAAAGGTAAAGGTGTCCCATAACCTAGGCGGTCGTAGGGGTGCGAGGCGTCAGAGACCTCAGCTTCTCTTTGAGGCCAGCATAATGAGGGCCGCGCCCATCTCCTCTCCCTCGTTGCTTTACCTTCCCTGACACCTAAAGAGGTTAAAGTTAAAAGTTAAAGTCTGTCCCGAGCCTAAGGCTCATCAGGCCGGTGCTTATCCCGGTTTCTGTGGCGTTAAGCGACTGAGAGTCATAGACTCCCCCCTGGATAGGACGCCAGTCTATTGCAGGGTTAACCCCCAACACAAGGTTGGTAACCCTTTTACACCTGGGTGGGGTGAGAAAATAGCCGTAAAGTGCCTTTTCCAAGGGCACAACGCCATAGCCGAAAGCTGGGATCGAACCCGCAACCTTTAGATTACGAGTCCAACGCCCTAACCACTAGACTACAGCGGCGACTTTGAGGCCAGCACATTGAGGGCGGTGCCCATCTCCTCTCCCTCGTTGCTTTACCTTCCCTGACACCTAAAGGGTAGGTACCCATTTACAGCTGGGTGAACTGAGGGACTGTACTGAAAACGAGGCGCACAAACGGTTACCCATCCACTTGGAAACCAAGATCGATGCTGCTTAACCTTAGCTTGAGGAAAGCAAGCGCTCTGACCAGAGAGCTAGTGGGTCCGATGTGGGCGTATGTCAGATAATATAATATATAGGATTGTTATGGATTTTTTTGCACACACGGCATTATGTGTTTGATTATGTATCGGTGATGCTGTAAGATTTAAGCTCTTTGATTGACATTGTCCGTGACTCCATCATTCTTTTATACTTTAGATATTGTTCAATCCTTTGCTCCTAACGAAAAACGAATTTCTCTGTTGTTGAGATATAGGCCTACAGTTCTTGGAAATATTTGAATTGAATTGAATGAGAGATAAAGAGAGATCAATGATATGGATCCGGATGTAAAAGGTGTTTCACGTGACTGGGATCTTTGAAATAAACAGCTTTTCGCACTTCAGAAAGAGAAAAGAAGGGGGAAAGAGGAGAAGAACCAAAGGGTTTGAAAGGAAAAGATGGCATCAGACCAGAAGATTCGTATGGAGGAAGATCTTAGAAAAAACATGAATATAAAAGCATGAACTTTTTTTTTTTACTTTCAAAAGAAAAAAAAAGAAAGAAAAAAGCAAAGAGGCACATGAAAAGGAACAAAAACAAAGCGAAAAATACAGAGACAGATCCATAAATAGACGGACAGACGGACAGACGACGGACAGACAGACAGACAGACAGACAGACAGACAGACAGACAGACAGACAGACAGACATACATACATACATACATACATACATACATACATACATACATACATACATTCACAGGCGCGTGCACACACACACACGCAAACAGAGAGAAGAGAGAGAGAGAGAGAGAGAGAGAGAGAGAGAGAGAGAGAGAGAGAGAGAGAGAGAGAGAGAGAGAGAGAGAGAGAGAGAGAGAGACTGACCAACTTTAACTGAAATGGTATCATCCAAAATTGACTTGACAAAATAGACAAAAAAAAATAAAATGGGCAATAACCCTACACACACACACACACACACACACACACACACACACACACACACACACACACACACACACACACACACACACACATACATACATACACAAACACGCACCCCCCCCCCCCCCACACACACACAAACACACATCCCCCCCCCCCCCCCCCCAACAACAATAATACCAAATGAAGGCAGAACTCTCACCTGAACTGGTGGCCTCTAGAGCCCCACTGAAGACGCCCTTCCCCCCCACCACCAGACGTGTGGTCCCATCCTCCCCCTTGGCCAGAATCTTGATGTTGTAGCGGCCGTTCCCCTTCATGTCATTGGCCATGACGTAGGCCGCGTAAATGCCGTCATCCTTGATGATGTCAGAGCCTAGAAAATGGGAGAGAGATAAAAAACACGAAAAGGGGATGGCGTCACTTATTGGGTGAGTCATGTTGGGTAGTAGTGCACTATATGTTGTTGTGTGTGTATATATATATATATATATATATATATAAATAAGATGAAAGAGGAATAATGAAAATGAGAGTAAGAGATAGAGATGATGAGAGAGAGAGAGAGAGGAGAGGATGTGTAGAGAGAGAGAGACGAGCAGAAGACGGACAGACAGGAGACAGAGAGAGGGAGGAGGGATGAGAGAGAGAAGAGAAGACAGAAGAGAGGAGAGAGAGAGCAGAGAGTGTGTGTGTGTGTGTATGTGATAGCGTGCGTGCTGTGTGTGTGTGATGTGTGTTGTGTGTGTCTATGTGTGTGTGTGTGTGTGTGTGTGTGTGTGAAAGAGAGAGAGAGAGAGAGAGAGAGAGAGAGAGAGAGAGAGAGAGAAGAGAGACAGAGCAGACAGACAGACAGACAGACAGACAGTAAGACAGACAGGACAGAAGCAGACAGACAGAAACAGGGACAGAGAAAATGAGAGAGAAAGAGACAGACTGACAGAGGTGGGTATAGTAAGTCGATGCTTTTTTGGTTATAGATAGGTCGGGGAGGGGAGATGAATCTATTAGTAGCAAGGTAAATCACGAAAATAAAAATTGACTTCAAATATGAACAACAACGAACAAAGAAAGAAAAAAAGAATAAAAGAAAAACACCCCTGGAATGCAGCTACTTCAAATGGATAAATTGTCGAATACACAAAATTCACCACTGGTGAACTCGGAGCTGAAGCCGAGGACGAGAAAAAACCCCATCAAAAACAAATCATCACACAGAAACAAAGGACAAAAAAAAAAACAATCAAAAGAAGCAAATAAAAAAAACCCTCAAAAACGAAACAAAACCCCAGACCACATAAAGAAAAGGCTAAACAAAACAAATAATAACAAAAACAAGGAAATAAAAAATGAAACAAAACCCAGACACATAACAAAAAGCTAACCCAAAACAAATAATACAAACAAGCAAATAAAACGAACAAACGAAAATCCCAACCACCCAACCAAACCAGCCCCCCCCCCCCCCACACACACACACACATACCCATGCCATTATCATGGAGAGGCACTCTCAAAGGAGCAGACTGGGGCCGTTCTAAAACAGCAGTGATATCTGCATTGAGAACAGGTGACCGTCCTCGAACCAGCTCGGCGAAAATGGTGATCTTTTCCTTGGGGTTAAAGGCCACTGTGTTGTTCTCCGGCAGCCATGACAGCCACGATGTCGCTTGCAACACTTCCGTTTCCGGTGTGCGCGATTTGGATTGCACGCTGATGATGACATCCGCTTGAGATTCGTTCGTTTCTACGATGTAGGTCCATTTTCCAATCTGTTAGAAAACAAAATTACCCAGACTAGGAAGATGGTTTCTGCATTTAAAGTATAAAATAAAAGGTGGATTGAGCATGAAGTGAAAACAAGAATAAATGTATGAATTAAAGAATGAAAAAAAGTTAAAAAATAAATACGCAAAACTGACCGACGCTATAGCCAAGGGGTTAAGACCATTCGGCATGAATCCTGTAGTCCATAAGTCTGGGTTCGAATCTCGGTGGCATCAGGTAAACGAAGGGTAGATGGAGATATTTACGATCTCCTAGGTCAATTTTAAGTGCAGATCCGCCAGTGCATTAGTTCTCTTCTTATACATACACATGCAGAAGATCAAATACGCACATTAAAGACCCTGTAATTCATGTTTGTGTTCGGTGGGGTTACGTAAACACGATCATACCCAGCATACATCCCCGAAGTCGGAATGCTGCTACCTTCATGGTGGTCAAAAACGGCCGCATACACAAAATCTCACCATTGGTGAATCTCGGAGCTCTAGCTGAGAACGGAAACAAAACAAAAAAGATGCAAAACTGTCAAAGAATGCGAGAAAATTGATGTTACCGTAAAACTCTATGGTGTTGCATCATTAGCTTTGGTTTGTATACCTTTCTGTGTTTATTAGGTTCGTTGTTTTCTATCACACTACGTGCAGAGAGGGCCTAGACTGATGTTTAAGGTGTATTTTTTTAATTTTTTAAAAAGTAAACCTCTCTCTCTATCTCTTCTATCTCTGTCTGTCTGTCTGTCTGTCTGTCTGTCTGTCTGTCTGTCTGTCTGTCTGTCTGTCTGTCTTCTCTCTCTCTCTCTCTCTCTCTCTCTCTCTCTCTCTCTCTCTCTCTCTCTCTCTCTCTCTCTCTCTCTCCTCCCACCAAAAAACAGTTTCCTTTGTCTCGTTTGTTCCCTCTTCTCTCAATCACTTTCCCTCCACCCCTCCACACCTTTTGTTCCCTCTCTCCCTTCTTACCCCTCATACCCCCCCCCCCCACCTCTCCTCTCTCACCTCTGCCATGTCAGGTACATGAATCTGCAGCAAGCCTGGCGAGGCTTCGCCGAGAAACTGCAAAGGGCGGGATTGTGACGTCATGGTGACGTCAGAGGGCGATATGACGCGCACGGTGACGTTATGGCTGTAGCTGACGGTGACGGAGGTATTGCGGCCTACAGAGGCGTCGAGGACGAAGGTGCCTGTGAGAGGGGAGACGGGGAAGACTGTTTTGGCTTCGGTCAGCACCTGAGAGACAGAGGAGGAGGGAAGACAATAAGACTCTAGCTTTGGTTTGTGCGCTTTATACAAGATTCAGCGCTATACAACCTCCATATATTGTTAATAATAATGATAATAATCATAATAATAATAATAATAATAATAATTATATTATTATTTTTATTATATTATTAAATATATTATATCATATATCATCATCATCATCATCATCATCATCATCATATCATCATCATCATCATCATCATCATCATCATATATAGTAGTATATATATATAGTAGTAGTAGTAGTAGTAGTAGTAGTAGTAGTAGTAGTAAAATTCAGATTGTCTGATCTTAACTTTCGTATTCAGCGTGTGTTGCTTCTCATGATTCTGCTTCTGCTGCTGCTGCTGCTGCGTGTGTGCTGTGTTGTGTTGTTGTTGTTGTTGTTGTTGTTGTTGTTGTTGCTGCTGCTGTGCTTGTTGTTGTTGTTGTTGTTGCTGCTGCTGCTGCTGCTGCTGATGCTGATGACAACGTTGACGACGCATGATGATGATGATGGCAACGATGATGATGATGATGATGATGATGATGATGATGATGATGATGATGATGATGATGAGATGATGATGATAATTTCAGTGTGACGAATTAAATGCTGCACCAAGAACTGAACGTCAATGTAATCTCTCTGTCCAATGGTAGAAACGGAAGATAAGTTTTATTACTTATTCAAATATTCATATCCTGTTATCGATTAAAACGCAACAGGTGTGAGTGTGTACAGAAATCCCTTTTCCATGTATCATCCAAATGTCAAATTCAATCTTTTTGTGAATACAAAACGTATTCACGGTCGTAGGGGAGCGAGACACTAGAGACCTCAGCTTCTCTAGGGGCCAGCATGTTGAGGGCGGCGCCCATCTCCTCTCCCTCGCTGCTTTACCTTCCCTTGCCCTAAAGAGGGCAGGTACCCATTTACAGCTGGGTGAACTGGGGGGAAGGGGGGGGGGGAGGGGTACTGTACTGAAGCCAAGGCGCGCAAGCAGTCACCCATCCAACTTGGTAACCACGCTCGATGCTGCTTAACTTTGACTTGGGGAAACCGAGCGCTCTGACCGCTTAGCTATCCTGCCCCCCTTGGCCTATGTCTCGTATGTTTCCTTAACTTACTTCTCACCACCAACAAGAAAAAATTCGAACCACAAACCAAACCATTTTTAACCTCCCCCCCCTCTCTCTCCCTCCCTCCTCCCTCCCTCTCCCTTCCCCCTCCCCTCCCTCCTCCCTCTCCCCCCTCTTCCTCCCTCCCCCTCTCTCTCCCTCCCCCCTCTCTCTCTCCCCCTCCCTCTCTCTCCCCCCTCTCCTCCCCCCCCCCTCCCTCCTCTCTCTCTTCTCTCTACCGAAACAGGGGTATCCACACGTGTGTTGAACTCTCAGTCGTGACTGTAGCGGCCAAACCATCGATGAGTGCCGTGGAGTCTTTCCTTCCACTGTAGAAGAACAGCTTGCCTCCTGTGCTGCGTGACAACTGTGCCACAGACTGCTCCGCTCTCTGCCCGTACGATAGGGAATGCACTACCACCCTTTGCTCTGAGGAGAATAAGGGCAGGGGGAAAAAAGAGAGAGAGAGAAAAAGATGATTGAGGTTATTGGTGGTAAGGGTGGTGGGGGTAGGTTGGTGGTGGTGGTAAGGGGTGGTGGGGTGATGGTGGTGGTGGTGGTGTGTGGGTGGTGTGTGTGTGTGTGCTCGGTGGTGTGTGTGTGTGTGTGTGTGGTGTGTGTGTGTGTGTGTGTGTTGTGGTGTGGTGTGTGTGGTGTGTTGGTGGTGTGTGTGTGTGTGTGTGTGTGGTGGGGTGTGTGTGTGTGTGTGTGGTGTGTGTGTGTGCTCGTGTGTGTGTGTGCTCGTGTGTGTGTGTGTGTGTGTGTGTGTGTGTGTGTGTGTGTGTGTGTGTGTGTTGTGTGTGTGTGTGTTGTTGTTTTGTGTTGTGTGTGTGTGTGTTTTTGTTTTGTTTGTGTGTTTGTGTGTGTGTGTGTTGCGTGTGCGTGTGTGTAATGTGATGTGTGTTTCGTGTGTGTGAATGTGTGTGAATGTGTGGTGGTGTGTGTGTGTGTGTGTGTGTGTGTGTGTGTGTGTGTTGTCTAGCATACTTGAAAATCCTCTGCATACTCAAATGAATCACAATGCACCTAGAATAGTAAGGTCAGCTGATGGCTTAGCATTACATCTCTGCATTAAATCTACACGATGCACAGATGTTCCGATAGCCACATAATATATACTGTGAGTGAATCATGACATAGATATATTGCAGACACGTAGATCAAACCGATCAGAAAGTTCCTAAAAATATGACTCCAGACAAAGATTTGCTACATACACATAAATTTCAATCTAGTTATCCTACACCGTCAAGGAATCTCTTGATAATAATATATATATATATATATATATATAATATATATATATATATATATATATATATATATATAATATATATTATAAAGATTCAAAACACCTATTACGTACATACTCATACATATACATTTTGGACAATTAAATTTGATAGCTAAACCAAGATTTATCTCGCAGTGACGAATTAAAATATAAAACTTTACATTCCGAGGAAACCGTTTATACGCATGAAGCATAGAGAATGATAATTAAAAAATCTTACATACACGTTGAAATTCATAATCTACACACTGAAAGAAATGTAAACTTTGAATTAAACATGAATCTTGTCATAGATTTATCACATATTTATAATTTTCATAAAACAGAAACCAATCCTCTTGAAGGAATTGCCAACTACGTAAAATTTGATTAATTATGGAAACGATGTATATATTTTTTTAAAATGTATACGCGCACACGGCCGTACATGTCGCGCGTGGTGTGTGTGTGTGTGTGTGTGTGTGTGTGTGTGTGTGTGTGTGTGTGTGTGTGTGTGTGTGCGTGCGTGCGTGCTGCGTGCGCGAAAAACTCATCTATACTGTGCATGTGTGCACAATCATACAAGCACTTGATCACGTTTCCCTGAAAACAACCTGGCTCCGAAAGAAATTACTTTCTCTCTCTCTCTCTCTCTCTCTCTCTCTCTCTCTCTCTCTCTCTCTCTCTCTCTCTCTCTCCTCTCTCTCTCTCTCTCTCTCTGGACAACTCGCTTCCTTGAAAAAAGTAGGACAAAAAGAAAGAAAAGAAAGAAACATAGAAAAAAAGAAAGACAGAAAGAAAAAGGACAAAGAGATCGAGAAGACAAAAAGCAACCAAGGATGGAACACCCATGGTAGTTAGCGCCTTGGATTTCGAACTGGAAGGTCAGGGTTCAAATCCCATGAAAGTCACAGAGATTTTTCGGATTCCGGCCGGCTCCTACCCAGAGTGAGTGTGCTGCGGGCTCAGTGGGAAGACCACACAGTCGAACTTTTAGTTTTTTAGTTTTTATTTTTTATACCACTTAATGTACAGCAGATTTCTCTGCCTGAAATTCGGGCTGATCTCCCCGGGGAGAGAGCGCCGCCACAAGTGCAGAGCCTACCCATTATTATTATACTTTCTTTTCCTGTCTGCCACTGTATTTATTTCCCTATCAGAGCGTCTTCTTTCTACAGAAAGACACAAACAAAGAAGGAAATAACAAACAAAGACGCAAACAAAAAACAGAGCAAGTAAACGAGGGGCAACTGACGAGGATTTTGGGCTGGAAGTCATTGAGGAAGGGCCGTTCGTTCTCCTTGCCGTCAGTGATGAGGATGATGCTGCCCTGGTCATTCCGCTTGTCCTTCATGCTGTTCAGCAACTGACCACACACACACACACACACCACAGAGTGCTATCATCATCATCGTCCTTATCGTTATCATCATCGTCGTCATCCTCGTCATCGTAGTCATTATCATCCTTATCGTCATCATTAATGTCATCGTTGTCGTCGTTGTCGTTATCATCATCATCATCGTCGTTATCGTCGTCATCATCATCATCATCTTTTTTTTTTATCCCAGTAAATCATCATTGTCATCGTTGACATCGTCATCGTTAATATCGTCGTCTTTTGGAGATGAAGGAATAGACGATCGGATAAGTTATTCTAACTACCACCCCCACCCCCACCCCAGCACACACACAAACACACTACACAACAGACAACAGACAGACAGACAGACAGACAGACAGACAGACAGACACACACACACACATACACACACAGACAGACACAGACACACACACACACACCACACACACCTTCCCCAACCCCCAACCCCCCCACACCCACCCAACCACAACCCCCAACAACCCCCCAACTCCCACCACCCCCACACAAACCCCCACACACCTGCAATCCTTTCTCCAAACCAGCACCGATACTGGTTTTCCCTCAGCCTGTCTGGGCAGTTTCTTGATGAGCTCGTGGCGGTCATCCTCCGAGTGGATGGGCATCATGGGCGACAGCACCGTGGCGTTGGTGTTGAACTGGACAATGCCCAGGCTGCTGCCCACCTCGATGCAGCTCAGGATGTAGCTGCTAGTGGCCTGCATCATCACGCTCAGGGAGGACCCCTGAGAAAGGGAGAGAGAGAGAAAAAAAGAGAGAGGGAGGGAGGGAGGGAGGGAGGGAGAGAGAGAGAGAGAGAGAGAGAGAGAGAGAGAGAGAGAGAGAAGAAGACAACGCTATAAGTTTTGGTCAAGCTTTCTTTCTTTTATCAATTGTCGGTATCCATTATATAGTAGCCCGTTTGGGGTTTGTTTTGTGAAAGGTGTCACTTATTTATTTATTCTTTTTATAGCATCATGTGCTTTTTTACATCCAGTCCCCGTGCGCATGCAGTTTTGTAAATTTTGTCATCTGTTCCCACCGGCACACAATGGCCACTCTTACGAAAAGCGGAACAGGATTTAACGTGTGTGCAAGATGTTCTGCGTGCGTTCGCACACGGGCCCTCGGTTTAAAGTCTCATCCCAAGGGGAGAGAGAGAGAAGAGAGAGAGAGGAGAAGAGAGAGAGAGAGAGAGAGAGAGAGAGAGAGAGAGAGAGAGAGAGAGAGAGAGAGAGAGAGAGAGAGAGAGAGAGAGAGAGAGAGAGAGAAGAGAGAGAGAGAGAGAGAGAGAGAGAGAGAGAGAGAGAGAGAGAGGAGAAAAACAACACTGTAAGTTTTGGTTAAGCTTTTTTTTTTCTTGTTGATAATTATCGCGGCATCCATTATAGTAGTCTGTGTGGGGTTTGTCTTGTGAAGCAGGTACGGTTTCATTATTTTTAGATATATACTTTGAAAGGGGGGGGGGGGGGGTTATGCACTTAAAGCGTTGAGCTTTTCAGAAGACTAAGCCATTGTGTGCGGTAAAAATGGGTGACAAACAATTTCAAAACGCATGCACACATGGGTGTCGTTTTTCTAGACATCACCAAGGTCACAATATGGCTACATTAATGGTGGGCATTAGAAAAAAAACACACACAAAACAAATCGGTCGCATACGCAAAATCTCACCTTTGGTGAATCTTAAGTTCTAGACTAGAAACAAGAACAGTTGCATAGATATCCAGAATCAGCATTTTTCACTTTTGTGACAGACAGACAGGACAGACAGACAGACAGACAGACAGACAGGCAAGAGACAGGCAGCAGCAGCAGGGCAGGCAGGCAAGGCAGAAACATATAGACCGACAGATAGACAAGTACATTACACAAACACACACACACACACTACACACACACGCACACACACCACACACACACACAACCA
>CM060329.1:49254033-49264033 GCA_030674155.1 Stramonita haemastoma
ATCAATATAGCCCAACACAATTTCTGAAAATCAGCAAAGAAGAAGAAGAAGAAGAAGAAGAAGAAGAAGAAGAAGAAGAAGAGAAGAAGAAGAAGAAGAAGAAGAAAAAGAAGAAGAAAACTGCGAAGAAATTGCAAAGAAGAAAAATTGCGAAGAAGAAGAATTGCGGAAAACTGCGTAGAAGAAATTGCAGAGAAAATTGCGAAGAAGAATTACGAAGAACTGCGAAGAAGAAGAAGAAGAAGAAGAAGAAGAAGAAGAAGAAGAAGAAGAAGAAGAAGAAGAAGAAGAAGAAGAAGAAGAAGAACAACAACAACAACAACAACAACAAGATTGCAAAGAAGAAGAAGAAGAAGAAGAAGAAGAAGAAGAAGAAGAAGAAGAAGAAGAAGAAGAAGTAGTAGTAGTAGTAGTAGTAGTAGTAGTAGTAGTAGTAGTAGTAGTAGTAGTAGTAGTAGTAAAGAAGAAGAAGAAGAAGAAGAAGAAGAAGAAGTAGTAGTAGTAGTAGTAGTAGTAGTAGTAGTAGTAGTAGTAGTAGTAGTAGTAGTAGTAGTAGTAGTAGTTAGAAGAAGAAGAAGAAGAAGAAGAAGAAGAAGAAGAAGAAGAAGAAGAAGAAGAAGAAGAAGAAGAAGAAGAAGAAGAAGAAGAAGAAGAAGAAAAGAAGAAGAGTAGTAAGTAGTAGTAGTAGTAGTAGTAGTAGTAGTAGTAGTAGTAGTAGTAGTAGAAGAAGAAGAAGAAGAAGAGAAGAAGAAGAAGAAGAAGAAAGAAGAAAGAAGAAGAAGAAGAAGAAGAAGAAAGGCTCTGTTCTTGATTACTTTCATCAAAGACCTTACATAAAAACGACTTGATCCAGTTAGGGACAGAAAAAAACACTTAAGGACACCACACGACACCACATACACTCTCAAAACGAAACCAGAGAAGAGCTCTTTCTTTGAGTTAAGAAAAGTCAAGTCACAGAAATCCCAGTTATGTCATCATAAAAAGTGAAATGAGTAAAGCACGTCTGTGTGTAAGCAGGCGGGACCAGTAAAGACAAAAAATAAAAGAAAACAAAATGCTGTGAGATCTTTCTTCCAAGTGTTATGACATATCCGTGAGGCAGCATGTATATAAATGGGGGCTTGTCTGCTATGAGAAAGGAATACTAATTGGATGTGGCAGTTGGTGAAAACGTCACAAACAAATAAAACATAAACCTACTGGTCTTAAAACATTCTCCCTTCCCCCCCCCCTCCCTCCGTCTACGTCTTACCACATACATTTTACCCAGTGCTTTTTACACACGCACGCGTGCGCGCGTGCACACACACACACATACATACACACATACATACACACACACACACACACACACACACACACACACACACACACACACACACACACACACACACACACACACACATTCCCGTCTGATGTCATTATCTTGTGTTTAAAATGTAACGTTGTCCCATAACATATGTGTCGTAGGGGAACGAAGTATCAGAGACCTCCGCTTCTCTAGGAGCCAGTATATTGAGGGCAGCGCCCATCTCCTCTCCCTCGCTGATTTTACCTTCCCTGACCCTAAAGAGGGCAGTTACCCATTTACAGCTGGGTGAACTGGAGGGACTGTGCTGAAGCCAATGCGTGCAAACGGCCTCCCATTTAATAGGTAACCACGCTCGATGCTGCTTAACTTTAGCTTGGGGAAAGCGAGTACTCTGACCACTGAGCTATCCTGTGTCCTCTAGGCTAATGGACGGGTGTTAGGCCTAAACTGAACAACTAACACACACATACCTGCCCCCCCCCCCCCCCCCATCTACCCGTCTGATGTAATTTATCCAGTAGACCGGGCCTTAAACTTAAAAACTAACACACACATGCCTGCATACCCTCCTCCCCTCCCTTCGTCCAACTGTTCTCTACATACATACATACATACATACATACATACATACATACCCAGCATGTAGATGTGTCATTAAATCATGAGACATGGCCAGTTTCTAAGCTGCCTTGAGAGCTTTAATCCCGTCTTCCTGTTTGTGCCCCAAGCTCCAACAGCTATAATCTACGTCACCTCAAGCAGCACACTGTCTCTTACAATATACTCATGAAGCCGTTGTTTTATATAGCATGAGCAAAAGCAGGAGGGGGGAGGGGGGGGGGGGGGGGGGGGGGGGAGAGAGAACAAAAGTGTATGTATGGGGGGGGGGGGTCGGGGGGTCGGGGGGGCGGGTTGGAATGAGAGTAGAGTGGAGGGGTGTTTGGGTTTCAATGTCTTCATTGTAAGTTTAAGGAAGAAAATTCCGTCCAAATTTTTATCAAGAGAAAAATACATGTGTGCATAGCACACACACACACACACACACACACACACACACACACACACACACACACACACAAATATATATATATATATATATATGTATGTATGTATAGATATAGATATATATATATATAAACAGAGAGAGAGAGAGAGGAGAGAGAGAGAGAGAGAGAGAGAGAGAGAGAGAGAGAGAGAGAGAGAGGAGAGAGAGAGAGAGAGAGAGAGAGAGAGAGAGAGCTGTAGTTTCGGGAGCTAGATTTGTTATGGTTTTGATTGGCTTTGCCATGCTTAATTCTAGATTCTTTAAGTGTTATAAGAGACAAGAGAATAGGGCTACTTCTTAATCAATGAAAATTTTATGATAAAAAAATGATATTTTCGTTATCGAAACGAACATATACACTATAGAGTGTAAAATATAGTGGAGGAAAACAAGTGATGTAACCAGTTGTTTCATCATCATAATCTAGCATTATTTTATCAAAGGTTGGGGGAAAAAACAAAACGACTCACAGATGAAATCTTTCAGAGACAGCAGTGGAGGATTTACTGAGTGACAACCATGCCTTTGGCCTGACCTGACCCGACCTGACCCGACCTGACTTTCGACTCCTGCTGTGTACTTTTTAGAGGTCCCTATCGTGACTTCAACCTTACCTCTGTGCTACTTTACAGCAAGACGCTTCTCGTAATTTAAAAGTGCCTGCCACGTTTCCAAGAATAAATAGATATTCCTGTACCCTACCATCTGAACATGAAAAAAAGGATTTTTAAAATATGTTTAGAATACAGGCTGTGGACAAAAAAGTACATTTGGAAGAAAGTAAACAACTAGGGAAACTTTGTGCCATCTGTTTAGGGATTCTTTCAGAAAGAATTCAAGGGAGATCAAAAAGTCTGTACCCAGCCACATTGCCCAGTTTTTGCTGGGTGACGATAATAACCCACACTCTGCCAAACATCGTAAGTTGCTGGGTCAGGAAAATTTAAGAAAGAAAAAACAGCCCTAGCATTTAATCTTAGATAGAAAAAAAATAACATCCCTTGTTTGATTTATGATTCCACTGAGAACAAATAGTTTAGAAGTATAATTATATCACTGCAGGTAACCTATTTTGTATTTCCTCCCCACCGTCACAAAATAATCCACGGCTAATTAAAAGTACTTCACAGACAGGATTGGAGGATTAACGGTGTAAGGACCATACCTTTGGCCTGACCTGACATGAGTCTTGGCTTCTGGTACAGTGAAAATTATTCCCAGGTCCTGACAGTGTCCAAAATTTCACCCTGCTTCATGGCTTACTGTCAGACACTTTCCATCATTTACAAGTGTCGACCGCATTCCCAGGAATAACTAAATACTCTTGTGTGGTCGACCATAGCTACCATCAAAAAGATGAAACAAAGAGAGGGAAAGTGTATTTGAAAAAGTTGTTAAAAAAAAACCTCCAAAAATGTGACAAATTGATAAAGAAAAGTTATATAAACAATTTATGAATATTTGTGTCTTATTATCAGGAATCCTTTTCTAAAAATGGATATAAGAAAGATCATAAAGTTTGGTGTGTGTGTGTGTATGTGTGTGTGTGTGTGTGTGGGTGTGAGAGAGGAGAGAAGAGAGAGAGAGAGAGAGAGAGAGAGAGAGAGAGAGAGAGAGAAGAGAGAGAGAGAGTAGAGAGAGAGAGAGAGAGAGAGAGAGAGATTATTTGTAAGATAAAAGATGCTCTGAAGTAAAATTTGCATTTCTGTTTTCATTTGGCACTCCTTGGTTCATTGCCAATTCTGCTGTTTGCTTCTCTCTCTCTCTCTCTCTCTTTTTTTTTTTACCGCAGTGTTGTGAAGAACATACATGAAAAACTCTTACAATTATTGCTACCAATATTTTGGCTGCTGTTACTACAGTACGAGATAGCTCAGTGGTCAGAGCACTCTCCCCAAGCGAAGGTGAAGCAGCATTGAGCTTAGTTGCCAAGTGGATGGGTGATCTTTTGTGTCCCTTGGCTTCAGTACAGTCCCCCCCCCCCCCCCCCCCCCAGTTCACCCAGCTGTAAATGGGTACCTACCCTCTTTAGGGACAGGGAAGGTAAAGCAGCGAGGGAGAGGAGATGGGAACCGCCCTTAATATGCTGACCCCTAGAGAAGCTGAAGTCTCTGATGCCTCGCTCCCCTACGACCACAAAGGTTATGGGACACCTTTACCTTTTACCACTATAATGATAACATCAGACGTGTGTGTGTGGGGTGTGTGTGTGTGTGTGTGTGTGTGTGTGTGTGTGTGTGTGTGTGTATGTGTGTGTGTGTGTGTGTGTGTGTGTGTGTTGTGTGTGTGTGTGTGTGTGTGTGGATGGATGGATTAGTAGGGAAGTGGGTGAATGGGTGTATGGGGAGGGAAGAGGAACAGAGGGACGGATGGATAGATAGATATACGGTGGGTAGGTGAAAAAACGTACAGGAAGATGATAAATACATCAACCAATCATTGAAGCGACAGCAGAGCGAACAAACAAAAGTACACAGAAGCAGATTTACAGACAGATAAATGGACAGGTAAATGATTAGATAGAGGCATGTCATTACCGAATGAATGAGTGAATGAATTAATAAACGATCAGTTCTACATGTCTTCTCCAATTTGGTTTACTCATTATTATCTACTCTTCAACAAGGAACTTCACAACTTCACAATCACAAAACATGATACATCATCATTGTGCAACAAGCTTAGACATTTAGTTTTTCGACCTTCGTCACCGCAGTTTCTTGTCTTCTTTTTATTTCAAGAAGAGTTGGAGGTCCGGATAGCTCAGTGGTCAGAGCACTTGCTCTCTCCAAGCTAAGATTTGGTAGTGTTGGGTGTAGTTGCCTCGTGGATGGGTGACCGTTTTTGAGCTTAGGTTACCTTCCCTTTTTGAGGGACAGGAAATGTAAAGCAGCGAGGAAAAACAAGAAGAATGGCGCCATCCTCAGGATGATGGCCGCAACGACTGCATGGATTATAATGTACCTGTACTCCTTTTCTTCTTTCAAAACTTTCTTTTTTTTAAAATCGCCTTCCAACTAAGTGTTCTTGCACACATATGGAGACAATGCCATTTTACTCTCCCTCTAAATCAAAAAATAAAAAAGCAACAAAAACAAGCAAAGGCATTGTCACGTTTCTTCATACCTTCTCCCCAACTTTTTTTTTGTCTTAAAAAGAATAAGAATAAAGGGGAAAAAATAATAAAAGGAAGGAAGAAAGAAAGAAAGAAAAACAAAACAAAACAAGAAAAGGCATTGCAAAAAACACAAGCTGGTGACAGTTATGATAATTCTCTTGTCTTCTTCTGCTGACATAAAGCCTAGGGACCAGAGGCGTTCTCTTGGCGTTTTTAAGACGACAAAAAAAGATGGGAAATGCGTGTCCTGTTTACGCCCAGTGGCTCTGGGCAAACAAACAGTGACAGTGTGTCAGGTTTATTTCATCATCAGCTTGGCAGTTAGGGCATTTAGTGGCTTGACCTGTCGTGTCAGGACGGTATCTTCCACACAGACACAGCTTGCGTGAGCGGGAAATATACACGCACACGTACACATGATGCACGCGTGCACACACGTGCACGAGCACACACACATACCCATACACATGCATGCGTGAATAAGCGTGCACGCGCACACACACACAAGCATGCATGCACACGCGTGCACGCAAACACACATGCATGAATATATACACGCGTGCACTCACGTACATACACTCACGTATATATATATATATATATATATATATATATATATATATATATATAATATATATATATATATATATATATATAATATATAATGGGGACGGGATAGCTCAGTGGTCAGAGCACTCGTTTTCCCCAAGTCAAGTTAAGCAGAATCGAGCTTTGTTGCCAATTGGATGGCTGACCATTTGCGCGCCTTGGCTACAGTGCAGTTCCCCCAGTTCACCCAGCTGTAAATGGATCCCTGCCCTCTTTAGGGTCAGGGAAGGTAAAGCAGCGAGGGAGAGGAGATGGGCGCCGCCCTCAACATGCTGGCCTCTAGAGAAGCTGAGGTATGACGCCTCGCTCCCCTACGACAACAAAGATTATAGGACACCTTTGCCTTTTACATATACCCACCATGACACCCCTTCCCACCCCAACACACACACATGCACACACACACAACACACACACACACACACACACACCATGACTCCCCCCCCCAAAAAAAAAGGACATCTTTAAAATAAATATAATAAAAAGAAAACGAGCAACATTATGCTGTACCCCCATAGAATGAGCTCTCTACAAGTGTTCCGTCAAGTTAGACTTCACGTCAGAATGAGACATAAATACAACGTGTAATCATTAACATCACATCAAAGACTCTCTCTCTCTCTCTCTCTCTCTCTCTCTCTCTCTCTCTCTCTCTCTCTCTCTCTCTCTCTCTCACCACACACACACACACACACACACACACACACACACACACACACACACACACACACACACACACACACACACACACACACGAGAAGACCACCCCCCTCCCCCCCCCCCCCCTCCCCAAAAAGCTATTAACATTACGCCTGTTCCCATAAAGCTCATACAGACAACAGTATACATCAAACAAGCTTTGGGACAGAACGACAATTATAAGAACACTATGTCATTACACAGTCAAACCCAAAGACCTCAAAGACATGTCCCTCGCCTATTCACAAAGACAGGGGGTGACAGTGAGACCCTTTAGCAGCCCTCTCTTCGTTGTCCTTCTTCTTCATGTGTCTATCTATACTGGGTGAGACAGATTGGCTTTAACACACACATACACACACGCGCGCGCGCGCGCGAACACACACACACACGCGCGCGCGCGCGAACCGCACACACACGCACACACACACACACACACACGCACGCACACACACACACACACACACACACAACACGCACGCACGCACACACACACACACACACACACACACACACACACACACACACACCACACACACACACACACACACACACACATCGAAACACAAACACAGAACATCTTGTGCACATGTTAAAACCCGTTCCGTTTTTTGGAAGAGTAGGCTATTGTGTGCCGTGGGACATGACAAAATTTACAAAACTGCATACACACATGGACTTGCGATAAAAAAGCACATGAGTGCTTATTGCATTATCCTCGATATAAAAGAATAGATAACTTAAAAAATAGATCACACACACACACACACACACACACACACACACACACACACACACACACACACACACACACACATATATATATATATATATATGTATATATAGATAGATAGATAGATAGATAGATAGATAGATAGATATAGATATAGATAGATAGATAGATAGATAGATAGATAGATAGATAGATAGATAGATAGATATAGACAGATATAGATAGATATAGATAGATAGATATAAATAAATTCAGAACTATACTCTATAAAACATATTTATTTGGCCGCGTGGGAACACAAATTTTCCTTATAATACAAAAAATGCACTGAAGTGCGTTTATTTGGGGACTACAAACGTAAAGAAAGAAAGAAATAACAACGATGAATGACAAAACTTGCACACACCAAAAAAATTACCAGTCACCTGACATTCATGGACGCTGCATATTCTTATTAAGTTCTCATAAATGCCACTGTCACATGAATGTTATGGCTTTCTTGGTTAGTATTGTGTAGTGTGTTGAATTGGCAATAGCGTAGTAGTGTGATCATTGTACTTTTTGTCCAAAACAGTGTTTGGGATTCTGTACCGATAGCTCGGTGGTCATAGCACTCGCTTTCCCCAAGCTACGGTTATGCAGTATCGAGGGTAGTCACCAACTGGATGGGTGACCGTCTGCGCGCCTTGGCTTCAGCACAGTCCCCCCAGTCCACCCAGCTCTAAATGGGTACCTGCCCTCTTTAGGGTCAGGGAAGGTAAACTAGCAAAGGAGAGAAGATGGGCACCGCCCTCAATATATTAGCCCCTGGAGAAGCTGAGGTCTCTGATGCTTCTCTCCCCTACGACCACATAGGTTATGGGACACCTTTACTTTTACCAATATGCACAATATGAGGTTGTAAAGTGTTGATAAGTGTAAAGACAGCAAGTTTCGAAACGATGTTTCTAACTTCTCAGTTACACTTGTTTCAAAGGAATTGATTTCTTGTGACAATGACATGCTTTTTCTGAGGCCAAATAACAAATTTCTATCTTTTTTATGGTGGGATACACTATAATCCATTATAGTTTATAATTACAAAAGCAGACCAGTAAGAACACAACACCCAACTGTCTGGCAGAGCAAATTTTCGGGTTTTTTTTTTTAAACCTTCTTCAGGCTAAAACATTGGCCAACTGGTTTATGTTATTTTATTCTGTTCTAATTGGATTTGTGTGCAGTGTGCTTCTTTCCTGAATAAAGTATAAAAAAAGGTAAAGGTGTCCCATAACTATGTGGTCGTAAGGGAGCGAGGCATCAGAGACCTCAGCTTCTCTAGGGGCCAGCATATTGAGGGCGGCGCCCATCTCCTCTCCCTCGCTGCTTTACCTTCCCAGACTCTAAAGAGAGCAGGTACGCATTTACAGCTGGGTGAACGGGGGGGGGGGTGGGGGGGGGGACTGTGCTGAAGCCAAGGCGTGCAAACGGTCACTCATCCAACTGGTAACCATGCTCGACGCTGCTTAACTTTGGCTGGGGTAAAGCGAGTACTCTGACCACTGAGCTATCCCGCCCCTGAATAAACATCTGTTAAACCCACAGTAAGATATACTGCCCAGAGCGAGACCTTGCTACTCTATATTCTTATTGCCTGTACAAGTTTCAACCATCACACACACCATCAGGTGCTCACATGGCACTACAACTCAAACTTCAGAACACATTCTGTTGATATGCCAAGCTCACTACCAAAACTGTCAAATCTTTTTTGTGTGTCCGCGTGTAGACATTAATGGGAAACAAAGTGTGGGCCCCAAGTAAAGTATCCACGAAGAGCGTAACCCTATTTTCAAGAGTGGAATGGTGGGGAAGCGTAGCAGATGACATAACAGAAAAGAAAACAAATAATTTATCTTATTTGTTATTCACTTTTTGCCATTCTCATTGATTACCGTTCTGAAAATGAGAATGGGTTATATCAAGGTAAGATTTACCGTATTTAGGGTCTAGCATTAGGCCTACCTGTTCCATATTTGTTTCTGTGCTCTCAAAACAGTAGACTGTCCCCAAAATGTAAAGTGGTTTTTTTTTAATGTAAAAACGTGTGTGCGTGTTTGTGTGTGTGTGTGTGTGATGTGTGTGTGTGTGTGTGGGGGGGGGGGGTTGTTCGTGCGTAAGTACGTGTGTGCGTGGCGCGCGTGCGCGCGCGCATGTGTCTGTGACCGTGTGTGTGCGTTTTGTGTGTGCGTGCGTGTGTGTGTTTTGTGCGTGCATGTGTGTGTGTCTGTGTGTCTGTGAGTCTGTGTATTTGGGTGTCTGTGTCTGTATCTCTGTGTGTCTCTCTGTGTCTGCACACACATACGAGTGCTTTCTGTCTGTGCACCTAATTCTGTGTGCGTCTCTGCCCTGTCTGACTCTTAGTCTCGATGCAGACGCGTACGCACGTGTGCTGCTTATTAATTATGCAATTCAACCTGGTAAAAATGCAAATGAGATGGC
>CM060329.1:49266533-49269033 GCA_030674155.1 Stramonita haemastoma
TGCGAACGCATGCAGAACATCTTACGCATACGTTAAATCCTGTTCCGCTTTTCGTAAGAGTAGGCCATCGTGTGCCGGTGGGAACAGATGACATTTACAAAACTTCATACACACGGGGACTGGATGTAAAAAAGCACACGAGTGCTTATCCCACTATCCTCGATATAAAAGAATAAATCAAATCAAATCAAATCTCTCTCTCTCCCTCGCTCCCTCCCTTCTCTCTCTCTCTCACTAAAAAAACACACAAAAACGCCCCAAACAAAACAAAACAAACAAACAAAACTAAACAAACACCACCACCACCAAAAAACAGAAAAACAAAAAACCACACAATACCCTTCTCCCAAAGCCATGTGTTTTACCTTCAGCCTGTGGATGATGGCGTTGTCCTGGTTGATGTAAGGACTGATGGCGATGACCACGCCCTCGTAACCATGGTCCACCAGCCTCACCTTACCCCCCACCTCCCCTATCTGCATCCCCAGCATCACCATCACCACCATCAGCACCAGCATCAGCAGCCGCCGCCATTCCCCGTACGATGCTTTAGTCACACTGCTTGCTGCCATGATGGTAAGTTCCAAAAAAAAGAGAAAGAAATGGACACCGCGTTGCTGTAGAGAGCTTTGGGTTTGTTTTTAGCTCTAGGTTTGTGGCAGGATGTTCTGTTGGGGGAAAGTTTCCCTTGAATGTGTTGTTTTCTCACGATGAATTATGAATTCATTAAAAGTTGGGGGAAGGGGGTGGGGAGAGGGGAAGGTGGATAGGTATTTAGTTACAGGATGTAGTGCTTTGTTTTTCGCAGTTTGTTTCGAAATAAACTTTGCCTTGCTTTTCCCTTGCTTTGCCTTGTTTTTCCTTTGCCTTGTCTTGTCTTTCCTTGCCTTGCCTTGCCTTGCCTTGCCTTGCCTGTAATTCAATTTGAACACCTTTTTTTGCGTATCTCTTTCTCCCTCTGAACAGTTTGTAGGTTACCTGTTGATGAATAATTTAAATGTTCAATCTCTGCTCTCTGATTTATGCTGTTTTCAGAAGGAGCGGGTTCGTGATTTCCTGGATGTTTCCTAAAGTGCTGAATTGTCAACGGTTTTTTAACGTCTTTTGTCGTCTTGTCTTCTACCCTGTAGATTTTGACAGCTTTTTCTTTCTTTCTTTCTTTATTTGATTCCTTCTTCTTTCTCTCTTTCTTTCTTTTCTTTCTTTCTTTCTTCCTTCCTTCTTCTTTTCTTCTTCTTTCTCTTCTTTCTTTCTTTCTTTCTTTTTTCTCTTCTCACGACTCAATCTTTGTTTTCTTATGGCTTACGATGCTCTTTGTTCTTTGATAGAGCCTTTCTCTCTGTTTGATGAGCTCTCTTTGTTCTTGTGTGGGTCTGCTACATTAATATGGTTTCAGGGCTTTCTTTTCTTTCCTTCCTTTTCTTTCTTTCTTTTCTTTTACCTCAGGCTTGCTGTGGTCTCTGCATTGTCATGATTCTGGACTGAATGTATTCTTCAGTTCTTGTTTTTTTCGGATTCTTGAAGAGTTCTTTCTTTCTTGGTTTCTGTTCAACAAGCGTTTGATTATGGTTTTTTTAGAGGGGTCTTCTGTTCTCAGGGGTGCTTTCAATGTGTCGTTTGGTGATTCACCGTTACCTGTTATATATCAATTCCCGTCTTTCCTCCGTGCTGCTGATTTATGCCTTGGGAAACTGGCTTCGGGTTTAGGCAATAAAATACAAGGCTATATTTGGAGATGATGGGTCTCCTTCACGATTTCTTGTACAGGTAGATTTTTTTTTTATCATAAGTGCTCGAACTACTGTATTAAGTTCGTATTTTTTTCCTTAATTGTTCTCTTTTAAGGTTGTTTGTACTGTTATGTTTTTTTCTGGTTATAAGTGATTGTGTTACTTTGTTGAGTTCTTACCTCCTTCCTTATTTCCCTGTTATGTTTTGTGTTGTTTTACGCTACTAAAATCATACAACTTTGGCTTGTTAAAAAATACAAGAATATCAATATTGCTGAATGATTTATCTCAAAGATGAACTGATCTTTATTTGATATAAATGTTGTCAATTAATTTTCTTCCATTACTGATGGGCTTTTTTGTGATGATACAGAGTATTGCTATTTCTTGTGTTATTGATTTTTTTTTACTCTATTGTTTATTACTTTGTTTAGCTGGTCTTGGGTTGTAGTGTTGTTGCTGCCTTTGTTATTGTTTGGTAGTTGAGCCCTTCTAGTGGATGTCTGAATTCCACTCTTATTATTCACCCAAGTCTTGTCAACTGAAAGGGGTTCTTTAAATATTGGGGTGACACAGCCTTTTTCAATTTTCAAGCAACTTTTTGAGGTTGTTTTTTTCTCTCAAGATTTGATAGAGACCTTGTTTGTTTGTTTTTTTAGACAGTTTTACCCTCTTCTTCAGCACCCAAATCACACAAATTTGTATTAAGTAGTAGTGTTACCTTTTCTCTTGTCTTTTACCGAGGTTTAGCTGCACACAGAAATTGCTGA
>CM060329.1:49271533-49301533 GCA_030674155.1 Stramonita haemastoma
A
The DNA here is from genome assembly GCA_030674155.1 of Stramonita haemastoma. NCBI lineage: Eukaryota > Metazoa > Mollusca > Gastropoda > Neogastropoda > Muricidae > Stramonita > Stramonita haemastoma. The sequence goes on from CM060329.1 coordinate 49,271,535, forward strand.
GGAAAAAAAACAACAAAAAACCCACACAAAAAACAAACAGAAAACAAAGCAGAAAATCCCTAACAAACAAATAAAAAAAGAAAACAAAGGGGAAAAAAACAAACTAAAAAAAAAAACAAAAAAACATTTCACCCCCCCCCCCAATACTTTCACCCAGCCTTCCCCCCCCCCCCCCCCCCCTTTTTTTTCTTTCCCCTCCAGAACATCAAATGATGTTGATCAATGTCATGCTGCAGTGTGATTAATAAGTATGTGCGCAAGTTTGGGTCTTAACCTGGCCTTTTGCATGGTAAACTTGAAAAACAACAGCCTTGTATGCTATTCTAAGACTTTCAAACAAAACGAACATAGCATTAATGTGTGTGTGTGTTGGTGTGTGATTGTGTGTGTGTGTGTGTGTGTGTGTGTGTGTGTGTGTGTGTGTGTGTGTGTGTGTGTGAGTGTGTGTGTGTGTGGTGGGCGCACGCGCGCGTGCGTGCGTGGTGTGTGTTGCGTGCGTGCACGGGAACAGGATTTTAGAAAAGCACATCAGTGCTTATTAATTTTCATTAGCCTATCCTGAAGAAAAAAGAAGAAAAGAAAGAAAAGACCACTAGCTATCCCAAAGCTTAAGGTTAAGAAGTAAAAAGAATTGAGCGTGGTTACCAATTGGATGGGTGACCAATTGCGCACCTGGGCTTCAGTACAGTACCCTACTTCACTCAGCTGTTAATGGGTTCCTGCCATCTTACTAGGGACAGGGGAGTTAAAAAAAAATTTAAAAAAAAGCAAGGGAGAGAAGATGGACGCCGCCTTCAAAATGTTTGCACGTAGAAAAGCTGAGATCTCTGACAGTGCATCTCTCCCCCAACGACAGTATTTTTCTATTTATTCTTTCATTTCGAGGATAATGAAATCAGCAGCATGTCGTTTTTTTTTACATCCAGTCCCCGTGTGCTGCAGTTTCTGTAAATTTTGTCACCCTGCACACCGAGCACACAATGGCCTACTCTTCCGAAAAAACAGAACAGGTGTTAACGTGTGCGCAAGTTTATGGGGGCATCTTTAACCTTGGCCTTTTGCATCGGTAAACTTGAAAATAACTTTTATCTATTTTAAGAGATTTCCAAATGTATCTGAGACATTTTCAATGTGTCTGAGACATTTCAAAATGTGTCTGAGACATTTTCATAACACACACTCTTAGGTACAGAAAATATGGGCTATTATCATTCTAGTGATCGTTTGATACTATGTTCAAGCTCTAGTGTTTAAAACTGTATGTTCGGGCCAGGGCTATCTCCTTGTCATAGACTGATAGACTGATATACCCTTATGGAGAGAGAGAGAGAGAGAGAGAGAGAGAGAGAGAGAGAGAGAGAGAGAGAGAGAGAGAGAGAGAGAGACAGAAGAGAAGAAGACGAGAAGAAGACAGACAGGCAAGCAGAAGGCAGACAGGAAGTCAGACAGAGAGACAGAGCCAGGACAGACAGAAACAGCAGACAGAAAAGCTATACATGGAAGGAGCAGTTCAAGAACAGAGTCACATGTTATAGGTAAGAGTAAATAGAGAACAAGATGACATAAACAACTTGGAACATAACTCCCCACCATCTGTCAAAAAAAAAAAAACGAAAAGAAGCAACACAAGAAGAGAGAAGGTTTCTTCCACACACACTCATTTTACTTTGCTTTTATCTCTACTTCTCAACTTACACACCCCTAAACACACACACACACAAAATATGTACAAACATCACCACACCACACACAACCCACACACACAACCCACACACACAACACACACACACACACAGAGAGATAGGAATGGGGAAAGGGGAGGAATGGGGGGGGGGGGGGGTGAGTAAAGATAAATGATGGCAGGTGGTAAGGAGATCTGGAGGAAAGCATTATTTCATGTTTTCCATGACAGCTACATCTTCTTTCTCCTCCCACTGAACAACACCCCAACCCCCCCCACCCCACCCCCCCCCCCCTCCTCTCTCTCCCCTACACACACACCACAACACACACACACCACACACACACACACACACCACACCACACACACACACACACACACACACACACACACACACACACACACATATCAGGGCAAGGGCCGGATGGAAAAAAAAAGTAATGTGGACATTTGCTCTGTTACCCTTGAAAGATAAAGGTTATTCATTCATTCATTCATTCATTCATTCATTCATTCATTCATTCATTCATTCATTCATTCCTATTCATTCACTCATTTAATTATATTCTCTCTGTTGTCTGTCTCTCTCTCTTCATTTCATTTATTCTATTTTATGTAGTATTCATTCTTTTGACTTGATGATGATGAATCAAATCACTCATGTACTTTTTGTTTTACACCAGTTCGCGTATGCATGTACTATTGTTAAACTTTATCATCCCTTCCCATGGTACAAAATATAATGGCCTTCCTCTTCCGAAAAGTGGAACAGGTTTTAACGTGTGCGCAAGACGTTCTGCGTGCGTTTGCACACGGGACCTCAGTTTATAGTCTCATTCCATGGGCTTTTGGGGGGAGTAGAGTCCGCACTGTTGTTACTACTCCAGGAGAAAAAATCCCTTGAACGGGTAAGGATGTGGCTCAAACCTGGATTCGAACCTTAGTCATCAAATCACAACGCTTTAACCACCAGGTGTGGTGTGTGTGTGTGTGTGTGTGTGTGTGTGTGTGTGTGTGTGTGTGTGTGTGTGTGTGGCACGCGCGCGTGTGTGTGCGTGCGTGCGTGCGTGCATGACGTGTGTATGTGTGTGTGAGTGATTTTTAATGTACATAAAAGACACAAGGACAGACATAGAACAAGTAGCAGTAACAGCAAAACAAAGTGCTACTAAACGGTCCCATAGCCAAAAATTCTCCATTGGTGAACCTCCTTCACAGCCCTAGTGAAGGACCGAAAAAAAAACAAAAATTGTATGCAGGAACTTTCTTTTTTATCATGTGGCTGTATGTGTTGTGCTATGTTGTTCTGTTGTTGTTATTGTTGCTGCTGTTGTTGTTGTTTTGCTGCTGCTCTGACTGCTACGCTGTTGTGATCTTGTTGTTATTTGTTGTGTTGTTGTTGTTATTGTTGTTGCTGTTGTTGTTGTATGTTGCTGTTGTTGTGTTGTGCTGCTGCTGCTACCTGCTACAACACACTTAAGAGGCCACTAGCTAAATAGGGGTGATGTTTCACAACCCCACACCCAGGGATTAATACATTATTTTATTTATCTATCTATTCATTTATTCTTTTTTATTCGAGAATAATGGAATAAGCTCTCATGTGCTCATTTACATCCAGTCCCCATGTGTATGCAGTTTTGTCAACTTTGTTATCATTCCCACCGGCATACAGTGGTCTACTCTTCCGAAAAGCCAAACGGTTTTGAACGTGTGGCATGACGTTCTGCATGCATTCGTACTGGGGACCTCGGTTTATTGTCACATCCAAAGGACTATTGGTGGGAATGGTAGTGGGTACTGATGTTAACTCCAGAGGAGAAAACCTCTTGAACGAGATTCAAACCCAGGTCAGCAGATCACGAGGGCATCACTCTAACCACCAGGTTATCCCGTCCCATGTGTAGGCCATGAGTAGCACCTGGTGAAGATGAAGAGTATGTCATATAATGTAGGACTGTCTTTTCAGTGCAGCAGGCATCCACATTCCGACTTCAGGACTGTGTTTGTCTTCTTTGTTTTATGGAAAGTGAACATTGCTAACTTCAGAGCTTGCAAAAGATGAAGACCATTCACAAAATGTCCACACAAAACCAGACAAAGAAGAGATGATCATAGCCTTTATTCGCATTATTTACAAACAGATCCTGGCATATCATTGATAGTATAAACAGTACAAGAAGCTTTTTTTTCTACTCTTTACCGTACCATTTCCCCATTTTGAAGTACATGGGTGTATCCAAAAATACAAAACAACACAGCCAATGGTTTGATAAGTGATTGAAAACGGCATTTATTTTGTTTACTAGTTTGTAAAGCCATAGATATAGTTTATATACTTTAGTACTATGTATATTTTCAAAATATTTGACAGCGATTACTTTGTTCACTTGTTGTTGAGCTTAAAATCTATCATCAAAACAGAAACATATAATGAGTGTGGGTGGGAGTTATCAAGAATTATAAAATGACGCCTACAGTTCCCACAAAAAAAGATTAAAAAAAACAAACATTCTGTACCTTATAGTCTTCCCTTCTTTTTTTTTCTTTTTTTTTTTGGGGGGGGGGGAGTAAACCTCTTAGTATACTCTTTTTTTTAATGCTTTTTATAGTTATTATTACCATTAATCTGTTTGCAAACAAAAACAAACAAAAAACTCACAAGATAGATTCACATAAAAATAGACAAATATAGACACCATAAATTTACACGATTACCGAAAAGAATAAAGTCTGTTGACTAAAAAAAAAATTGAAATTAAAATATTTCAATTCTGTATCAAAAATCAAATGATCATAATTTTAGATAAAATAGTTCAGCCATGCAAATTTTGAAACCAAAACTTTAAAATGAAGTCAACCAGAATTTGCTTTGATTAAAATAAATATGTAGTTGCTTCCCTATGTAAAAATGTGCATACTTATGAACAGAAACTCAGCTTCCCAGTCATAGTCTCAAAAAGTTGTCCATTGTGTTTTGGTTCTTATCTTTATTTATTTATTTTTCAATTTTTTTGTTCCTACTTTTAGTCCCATTTAAAAATTTGCTTGTCTGTTTCATATCCACACACAAAATGAAAATCTGATGTCATTGTTGACGCAAGGCGGATGACATAATACTTGGAATGACTATTGCACGGGGCGTCATGCCTGGCTACACCTTGCTCTTGTCCATCTCTGTGTTGAGAGAGTAGTTCCGGTACATGCCACTCTGGCCCAGATGCTGCAAAATGATACACATGCACACACGCACGTACATACGTACGCATGCAGGCACACACACACACACACACACACACACACACACACACACACACACACACACAACCACACACACACAACACACACACACATATGTATACTGGGTCTGAATATTTGAAAATAAAAGTACATGAGTGTTTGCTCATTCACAGTCCTCAAAATAAAAGAGTTTTATATATTATTTTGTTTACACCACAACACAACACAACGCACGCCCGCCCACCCCACACCCACCACACACACACACACACACACAACACACACACACACAACACACACACACACAACACACACACACACACACACACACACACACACACACACACACACACACACACACACAACACACACACACACACAACACACACACATGTACGACTCACCTCACTGAATTTCTGTGATTTAGCATAGAACTGGGTAGGCATGGTGTGTACAGAGGGGGGTTTGCCACCGTATTCAGAAGCAGATGTTCTGTACATGGGGTGCTGCTTTTTACCCAGATAGCCCTGAAACCAGTCTGAAACCAGAATTCTGCACAGGTTAAAGAAATTCTAAGGTACAACAAAAGTAATTCTTGTATGTTAATTTTTTGCTCCCCCTTCTCCCCTAGAGTACAAGGGTGGGCAGATTGGTTGTTGACAAGTTGTTTGGGTTGGTTGGTTGGTTGGTTGGTGGCTGGTTGGCTGTTCACTAGCTCGCTTGTTTATTTGCTTACTAGATGGATGGATGGATGGATGGATGGATGGATGGATGGATGGATGGATGGATGGATGGTATCAGTGACAAGTTGGTTGGTCATTTGAGTCATTAGAGTTGGTAAGTTGCTAACGTCCAGCAGCAGCAGCAGCAGCAGCAGTAGCAGCAGCAGCAGCAGCAGCAGCAGCAGCAGCAGCAGCAGCAAAAGTAACAGTAGCAGCAGCAGCAGCAGTAGTAGTAGTAGTAGTAGTAGCAGCAGCAGCAGCAGCAGCAGCAGCAGCAGCAGCAGCAGCAGCAGCAGCAGCAGCAGCAGTAGTAGTAGTAGTAGTAGCAGTAGTGTTTCTACATGTATAAACTTACCAGGGTTGTCGAAGCGAGCTGGAATGTCTCCTATGCGATAGTACTGGTGAGTCTGTGCACCACGTGGGACTCCCCCGGTCCCACCTCTGGCTGTGCACATTCCGCCTGCTGACCATCAATATACTTTCAGTGAGATGATGGCTGCTGTTGTTGTTGTGGGCATGTTCCCCAGATTAACACCCTAAGGGTCACCCAGATTAAGTCAAATCAAGTCAAGCTGTGTCAAAAACACTTTAATTGTCCCCTGAAGGGCAATTACAATACAATACTGACAGGCATATTACGCCATCTGATTCACTCATCCCACCTGGGAATTATCATGAGGTTATAAGTACAACCCTGGATGAGAAATTGGCATGTTTTGGCAGCCATATTCAGGCATAGCATATGAGTGTTTTTTCTATTATCCTTAGAATAAAAGAATTAATAAAAGAATTATGAATACAGAATAAGGAATAATAAATAATAACAGTGAAAGCAATTAAATATATATATATGTGCTATATATACTATATACATATATATAGTGTATACAGTATTAAATTACATGACATTATATAATATATAACTAATATATATACATAATATTATATATATATATATATATATATATATATATATATTATATAATAATATATAATCAATGTGGAGTGTGTGTGTGTGTGTGTGTGTTTGTGTGTTGTTTGTGTGTGTGTGTTGTGTGTGCTAGCTATGCTATGTGTGTGTGTTGGTGTGTGTTGTGTGTGTGTGTGTGTTGTGTGTGTGTGCGTATGCGTGTGTGTGTGTGTGTGTGTGTGTTGTGTGTGTGTGTGTGTGTGTGTGTGTGTGTGTGTGTGTTTGCGTGAGCATGTGTATACATGCATAGTGCATGTGTGCATGCATATATGTCCATGTGTGTGTGTGTGTGTGTGTGTGTGTGTGTGTGTGTGTGTGTGTGTGTGTGTGTGTGTGTGTTTGCGAGAGCATGTGTATACATGCATATGTGCATGTGTGCATGCATATATGTCCATGTGTGTGTGTGTGTGTGTGTGTGTGTGTGTGTGTGTGTGTGTGTGTGTGTGTGTGTGTAAACGCATTCCATAAACAAACACTTCCAGATTATCATCCAGTTTCAATGTAAACTGTTTCTCCACAAAGAAAGCTAGTGAAAGGACAGCAAAGTTTAAGGAACTCTTTAGATCTTGGTAATCACGGATCACATCTAAGATTTGATCGATTCTGTCCATCCTTACAGATCAGTTCATGTACAGATATACTATATTTTTGTATTCGTCCAAAGCTGCATTCCTTTCCTTACCGAAGCATTTTAGTGTATGTTATACCAAGCATGTGTGCACTAATTGCAACATATTCAACAACAAACAATTGTGTTGATCGTATAGAAATAAAACATGAACTCTTTTTCACATAGCTGTACCCAAGAACAGTTTTATGAATTCATTCTCACCTGTTCCATATTTGTTTTCTTGTCACACAAGTTGCAAATGAAACCTCAATCGTAAACCGGAAGTGTAGATGTTGTTATGGAGACACGGTCGCTGACCTTTTTCTTTAAAAAAAAAAAAAATCCTGCTAAACAATAAAAATTCATTACATACAGTTATGAATACCCTGATATTTATTTGTTAATTACAGTTGGTTTGTTGATTAAAAAAAAAAAAATTAATTGGAGGGTCACCATTACTAGAGATAAAACAAGTAAGCATGTGACCGTGATACACGTGTGACTATATGTACAGTAACAACGTTAAATGTTAGTCCTATGTTCGTTCAAGGCGGAGCTGGACTATTTCACTTAATTATTTCTAACACTTTTTTTTTCGATGTCCAATTCTATATTCTGAGTACTAAATATTGACCACGTTCCAAATAATAAATGCAAAATACTTTTTTTTTTTTTTACTTTTATTTCAGCACTTACACAACTAAACATAATTATTCTAAACATAACGTTTGTGTTAGTAAACTATACCCCCACCGTCGGCAGCGGCGATGGAGATAGGTGACAGTTCAAGTGATTTTCTTCTTTATTGAGGGTTAAAAAAAAAAAAAGTTTACAGGTTTGAATTTCTTTGTAGACCCTGCCCCCATCTAGATGAGACTATAAACCCAGGTCCCAGATATAGAATGCACACAGAACATCTTGCCCAGGCGTTAAAGACCTGTTCTGCTTTTTGGATGTGTTAGCCTGTGCGTGCAGGTGGGAACTGATGACAAAATTTATAAAACTGCATACACACAGCGACTGGATTTTAAAAAGCACACGAGTGATTATTTCATTATCCTCAAAATAAAAGATAACAATAAAAGAAAATGCTTTGGAGACAACTGAATACCTGTCAGTGATATTGTTTATTAAATTTTCAGATCCTGAGTTAGAATGCCAAAGACCATCAAAATCAAGGACCTTCCTTTTTTGTGTGTAAAATGCAGTGGTGCAACGGTCTTCTCCCACACATCTGTTGTTGTTGTTTTGATATTTAGTCCTAATATAGGTTTTAGGGACGGATCACCAACATGTCTGGAGTATGACTTGCCTTCTAAAGAATGGTGCCGTCCACAACTGCAAGTTTTATCAACCACGGAAATTCATAGTCTGACATTCTTTTTCGTTATAGATGTGTGTGTGTGTGTGTTGTGTGTGTGTGTGTGTTGTGTGTGTGTGTGTGTGTGTGTGTGTGTGTGTGTGTGTGTGTGTGTGATTATTATCATTATTATTATTATTATTATTATTATTATTATTATTATTATTATTCATTCTTTGATTTTTAATGTGTGTCTGTGCTTGCGCGCGCGCGCGCGCGCGCGCGCGCGCGTGTGTGTGTGTGTGTGTGTGTGTGCGCGCGCGCGCGCGCACGTGTGTGCGTGTGTGTGTGTGTGCGCGCGCCGCGTGTGTGCGTGTGTGTGTGTGTGTGTGTGTGTGTGTGTGTGTGTGTGTGTGTGTGTGTGTGTGTGGTGTGTGTGGTGTGTGTGTGTGCGCGCGCGTGTATTGGTCAGGAAAACATCTGCTCTTTGTATAGAAGCAGTAGTCTACTTATCTCATGAGACCAAAGGATGTACCTGTATACATGTATCAGCTGTGATAACAGACGTAACATCCTGGATTAAACTGTGTCAAGATTTTCAAGGTAATTGTTATTATTGTTTTAAATTGTTGTCTCTTTCATACTGAAATGCTGCTCTGTTTTGGTCGAGTTCAGTGTATTATTGTGGCTATTTTGTCTCCTGAAAAACTGCATGTCAGATTGTCTAAGGGAAGGAAATGCTTCGTAAACAAGATTCCACGATGGAGATATAGCTTCCCTTTAAACAATCGAAAATTCTTTAGAAAAATATTTCAGCAGTGCTTGTTTATGTAAACAGGTATGCTTTAATTCATTTATTTATTTATCTGGATCTATGTATATATATACTTAATACTTTTTGCTTCTTTCTATTTGATCATTCAGAATCTGATAATCTCGGCCTAGTTAATGAATGTCTTCAGGAAAATTAGTCCTCCTAGTTCATGATTTTAATTTGATGTTCAAAGGATATACTAATTACTATACTATACTATAGCCAGAGATTTACCAACTTATGAGTCGTTTCTTTCCAAAAGATTAACATAAAAATTATTGGATTTTAAAACATATCCCCAAATTCAGAATGTGGCTACCTTAAATCATATTTTGATTGAGGATGTATTGTCTTTTTTTTTCTTTTCACAGATAATTCTCTCTCTCTCTCTCTCTCTCTTCTCTCTCTCTCTCTCATCTCCTCTCTCTCTCCTCTCTCTCTCTCTCTCTCTCTCTCTCTCTCCTCTCTCTCCTCTCTCCCTCCCTCTCTCCTCCTTTCTCCCACTCCTATCAAAATAAGTTTGTTTATGTTTACTATTATTAATGATTGCCCCTCTCAGGGCAAGGGTCAATGAAAAAAGTATATCAGTACTCCTGGGAAATAAAGATTATCAATATCACTTATCAGTCAATAAAGATTACCAATCCAGCTAATGGTAGGTAAAAACAGTCACATTATATCATGCAAAATCACACCTTTGGTGGACATTGCAGCTAACTGAGGAATGATAAACAGACAAAACACACCAGCACACAATTCATCTAATGTTTAGATAGTTGCTGTTAAACTGGATACTGATAATCTTGACTAAGACCAAGAGGCACACATATTCAAACATATGCACATGCGTGAACACACACATATATATATGCACACACGCACGCATGAATGCATGCACCCACGCACACACCCATGCACGCACACACACAAACACGCACATGTACATGATACAAACATACACACATATAACACACACATTAACATTTGCACACACACACATGCACATGTGCATGTGCATGTGCATGTACACACAGACACAGACACACACACACACACACACAACACACACACATACACATACACACATATACTCTTCACAACACACACACACACACACACACACACACACACACACACACACACACACACACACACACACACAGGTAATATTTAATAATTTTTTTAAAAATCATCGATCATTGTCTTTGACAGGACTTCAAGCTTGGTTAGCACTGTTTTCTTACATGTTGCTTGTTTTGGTGTGTGTGTGTGTGTGTGTGTGTGTGTGTGTGTGTGTGTGTGTGTATGTGTGTGTGTGTGTGTGTGTGTGTGTGTGTGTGTGTGCCTGCTGCCTGCCTGCCTGCCTGCCTGCCTGCCTGCCTGCCTGCCTGCCTGCCTGTCTGTCTGTCTGTCTGTCTGCCTGTCTTCCTGCTGTCAGTCCAAATGTTTACTCATTATGTGTGTTTGCTAAATATATCATCATAAAAAATATTTACACTGACTTTTTTTTTTTCCAACTTCTTTCTGTTTTTATCTGATCAGGACAGAGAGATTTGAATAAAAATAAAAATCTACTACTAGTACTACTAGTACTACCATGACTCAGTTTGCAATGGAACCTGTGCAAGAATTCAGCATTCCTCAGAAACGAGCGACATTGTCCTCAACACTACCTCAGTCGCACACCACTCACAAGAGGTGTGGAAAAGGGACCCCCTGGCAGATGTGCCCAACGGGACTGTTCCCTTTGCGTCCATCTCAGAGCCTGTGTGTCAGTGGATTTTGTACTGGGACATAAACAACTCCAGGTATGTCAGTTTTTATTGAGATTGATGAGACTTTTGTGTTACTTTATTTATAATAACCTTTGTGTGAGGCCTGCAAGCGTCGTTTGTCATGATGATTAATTTTGTAGAGTGGTAAGTAGTTAGTTGTTGTACCAGGTCTTGTGATAATTGTGATGTTGTTTGTTTGAGAGTGTGTTTTTTTTTTTCCACAACAAACATTATACATGCATGCATACACACACACACACATGCACACATGCACATTTAACACACACACACACACACACACACACATACACACACACACACACACACACATGACAGATGACAAGATTTACAAAACTGCATACACACCGGGGACCGATGAAAAAAAGCACATGATTGCTTATTCTGTTATCCTCGATATAAAAGAATAAATAATTTTTTTTAAAAAAATAAAAATAAAACACACACACACACACACACACACACACACACACACACACACACACACACACACACACACACACACACACATAACTACATGGCCTTGCAGACTAAATTGTTGTTTCTCTCTCTCTCTCTATTTCTCTCTCTCTCTCTCTCTCTCTCTCTCTCTCTCTCCTCTCTCTCTCTCTCTCTCTCTCTCTCTCTCTCTCTCTCTCTCTCTCCTCTCTCTCTCTCTCTCCAATTTTTGCTGAAAAATGCAGTGTGGAAGTGTTATTCTGTGGCTATTTTTTTGCTTCTTCTGTTATTTACATTTTATTACCTTATGTTCATTCCCCTTTTTTTCTGCTTATTCATGAATGTATTCTAAATTGTTTAAATTTGTTTTCTTCATTCATTCCTTTTTAAAATCTTTTTTTATTACTGTTTGTAAAATTAAGCACATTCCATATTACTACTTAGCTTGTGTTGTTCAAACTTTTTTGCTTTTTTTTTTTCAGAATTAGTTTGCAAAATGCATGTTGTGGCTGTTTTAGTTGGATGCATATATCATGAAGCAGAGAATGTGATGGGCTCCATACAATAATATCATGTAAATAGTCAAATAAAATAACACACTAAAACAGTAAAAGAAACTTGTTGTAAAACTTAAAACATATTTAAGATAGGACAATAAAACCTACTCATCACATTTGATCAACTGAAAGGCTTTTTATATATACATATATATATATATATATATATATATATATATATAATATATATATATATATATATATATATATATATATATATATATATATATAAATACCACTCTGTATATATAATATATATATATATATATATATATACAGTCTGTTTTTAACATATTTTCACAAGGATTATGATTTTGATATATAATATATATATATTATATATAATATATGTGTATATATAAAATAATATATTTATTATATATATATATATATATGAACATGTGATTTTAGTCTCTTATTAGGTCAAGTTTGAAATGGACTCTTGAAATTTGATGGCAGGGTACGTGTTTGGGATGTGATGATCCTGATACCCAATGCGCTGTTCCTGCTGTTCCTGTTGGGACGACTGAGGCCTAACGTCAAGAAACTGAGGGCCAGTTCTAGCCCCACCTTCACTGCTTTCTATGGACTGGTGAGATAGATCTAGCACCTTTGTTTTTCCTTTTTTTTTTCTTTTTTTTTTAAAGAACTAAGAGCATTAGACTGGGGTTGGTTGGTTTGGGTTGGGGTTTTTTCCTATTGAGACTAATGGTTGTACTAGGGATTTTATGCATTTTATTTTATGTGTGTGTTTGGGGTTGAGGTGGGGTTATTTCAATTTTTGTGTAGATCTATATATATGTGAGTTTGTGAGCATACAGGGTGTGTCTACTTGTGGTGTGTGTGTGTTGTGTGTTGTGTGTGTGTGTGTGTGCATGTGTGTGTGTGTGTGTGTGTGTGTGTGTGTGTGTGTGTGGTGTGTGTGCATGTGTGTGTGTGTGTGTGCAAGTGTGTGTGTGTGTGTGTGTGCATGTGTGTGTGTGTGTGTGTGTGTGTGCGTGTGTGTGTGTGTGTGTGTGTGTGTGTGTGTGTGTGTGTGTGTGTGTGGTGTGTGTGTATGTACAGGTGTTCATGGTGTCCATTATCAGCATACTGCGCTGTGTCGTCTCCATGACTGTCAATGCTTCCACAGATGCAGGAAATATGGCTGACAGGGTGAGGTGGTTTTGTGTGTGTTTTGGGGGGGGGATTGTTTTTAAAAAAAAAAAATTATTCTTTTATTATCGAGGATAATGGGATAAGCACTCTTGTGCTTTTTTACATCCAGTCCCCGTGTGTATGCAGTTTTGTAAATGTCACCTGTTCCAACCGTCACATGATGTGAGTGTGTGTGTGTTGTTAATGTATCTGTGTGCACATATATATACAAGTTTGTATCTGTAGGTATAAGCCCACAGGAAAAGGGGGGAGGTGGGGGATGTGCATGTTTTTGAGTACACTCACACTGTATGCATGTTAATAGAAAATACTATTTGATGACATGAAATGGCTTGGTTTTCCTGCCTGTATTTATGGTCTCAGTGTCTTCAACATTGTATCATGTCTTTTTGCTGATAAGTTATAAAGGACAAAAGCAAGTATATGCTCAGTTTGCATTCTTCTTTTTAATTTTAATAGTGACTCGGTGACCATTTTCAGTGACTGTGAAATTCATAAAGTATGTTGTGATGATATTACAATGGCTGCAGAATAGGAAGAGTGTTTTATCCCCTGTGAAACTGTGTCTGTTGCAGCTGCTGTGGTTGATCCTCAGATTCTTCTTGTTGAGCACCGAGGCCTCTGTCATCACTTTTGGATTTTACTTTGGTAAATATTTGTCTGCGTTTGTTTGATTTTCTTTTAGAGCAGTAAGCCTTATTCATTTTGGTTTATTCATATGTGCCTTCCTTACATTGAATTTTGTTGAATTTGTTTGATGGGTTTGAGCAATTTTGTTCTGGTGTTGTTCTTTGTTTTGTCTGTGGTATTTTCATTCTTTTTTAAAAGCTGGTATTATCTGATTTATTTCTTTTTGATGAAGGATGATCTAGGATTGATTACTTTGACCGCATATTCCATGCTCTTTTGAATTTTTTTTTTTGTATCCTATGTATACCAGATAGAATGTGTGTTCAGCAGTTTTCAGGTAAAGGGGATTTTTAATGCTGTGTGTGTGTGTGTGTGGGTGTGTGTGTGTGTGTGTGTGTGCGTGTGCATGTGCATGTGTGCCCGCATGCCTGCATGTATTTGCATGTATGCCTTGCATGTGCACACATGCACGTGAATGTTGCAGGTTACCTTGACAGCAAAACCAGTATTCAGCGTGTGCTGGCATGCTCCTCTTTCTTTGCTCTGGGCTATTCCACTGTACAGGTAAGTGCACCATAATTATCTGTAATTATATTGTGTCTGTATTGTACTGTATTACATTTGTATGATACTGCAGAGAGGATCCAGTTGGGTGTAGCATTTAGTCCATGATTGATGGGAGGGATTTCTGATGCAGCGTGAGCACATTTATGGGTTGTTGTGGTCAGCTGAGATTTGAGCCATAATAACTGTTATACTACAACTAGCGGAAGAAAACACCCACCCAGCCTGTGTTGTCTGTCTGTGTGTCTGCACCAGGGCATTCTGGAGATGAAGTATGAGCAGGGCCCCTACAGGATGGCGCAGACTGACAACAGCACGGAGAACTTTGACATCTTTGCTCACGGGGGCATGATCTTCCTTGGCACTAGCTCCGCCTTCTTCTGCCTGGTAACTGTGGGACTGACAAGTGTTGTGACGCTCTGTGTGTGTTGTGTTGTGTTGTGTGTGTGTGTGTGTGTGTGTGTGTGTGTGTGTGTGTGTGTGTGTGTGTGTGTGTGTGTGTGTGTTGTGTGTGTGTGTTTTTCGGTGTGTGTGTGTGTGTGTGTGTGTGTTTTTCGGTGTGTGTGTGTGTGTGTGTGTGTGTGTGTGTGTGTGGAGTCAAGTCAAGTCAAATTTTTATTTCCAGATGGTACATTGAATAAGCATTGATTTGCTTTGTGGGTGTTCTTCAGTTTAACGTCTATTCACATTAAGTGATTTTAGACACAAAAAACCAACAAAAAAACCCATGTGAACAAGAAAAATTGAACAATAGCTGAAACCAATGCCAGATAACAAAGTTAAAATATAAAACTAACTTTAACAAACTATAAACACTGAATTATTGGACTTCTTATTAGTGCTAACACAATGTCCAACAATCGCGATGGTTCAGACAACAACTTGTCCAGTGATAGATTAGGCACAACAGGTAAAAGTGGTTTTAGATATCCACAAAGAGGAATATGACTATTCGTTATCTTATGCTTTGTGTGTGTGTGTCTGTGCGTGCGTGTGTGCGTGCATGTGTGCGTGCATGCGTGCTTGTGTGTGCACATTCATCTCTTTCCTGTAAGTGCAAAAAAAGATGAATACTAGCATTCTTTTCTGCATATGTATTGTTTTATTTTCTTTCTGTTTCAGATCTATTTTATCATCCTGATCTTGCCCTTGACTAGGATCAAGGAGAAACTGATTTTGCCCTGTAAGTTTGAATTTTTTTTTTTTTATCAGTAAATTATTGTTTTCATTACATTATATAATTATTGTCTCACTCAAAGCTTTTTGAAGGGAGTGGAGTCAGTGTCAAAGTTAGCTCTGGGGTATATGAAAAAAAAAAAAATCCCCACGAATACACATCTTATACATCAGCACCTAAGCTCAGATCACAAGGTCCTGCACTGCCCCCCACCCCCCACCCCACCCCCCACCCCCTACCCCCCACTTCCACACCCTGACCTAATATCTGTCCCTGCCTTCAACAGCCGAAATCTCCATCTACACTGCCAAAGTGTATAACCTTGATGTGTGTGTTTGTGTATGTGTGTGTGTGTGATTGTGTGTGTGTGTGTGTGTGTGTGTGTGTGTGTGATTGTGTGTGTGTGTGTGTGTGTGTGTGTGTGTGTGTGTGTGTGTGTGTGTGTGTGTGTGTGTGTGTGTGTGTGTGATTGTTGTGTGGTGTGTGTGTGTGTGTGTGTGTGTGTGTGTGTGTGTGTGTGTGTGTGTGTGATTGTGTGTGTGTGTGTGTGTGTGTGTGTGTGTGTGTGTGTGTGTGTGTGTGTGTGTGTGTGTGTAAATTTGAATTTGTCAAAACTAGTAGTGATTGGGGTAGCATGGGTAAGAATAGGTTGAATGCATTATTGATAATAATAATGATAATACTATTAATAATAATGATGATGATATTATTATTATTATTATTATCATCATCATCATCATCATCATCATCATCATCATCATTATTAATGCAGTTACTATATAAATTTGTGATACTAGATCTTACATCTTTAGCACACTGTGTTGTGTTGTGTTTCAGCCAAGCGCACCTTCTACTACTATGTGGCTTTCCTGGCCGTTCTGAATGTGGTGCAGGCAGTGGGCAGTTTTCTGCTGTACCAAGATGTTGACCACGCCCTCTGGTCTGTGGCTGTTTGCCTTCTGTTTTGTTGTTGTTTTTGTTGTGGGCAGTTTTCTGCTGTACCAAGATGTCGACCATGCCCTCTGGTCTGTGGCGCTTTGCCTTCTGTTTGTTTTTTTTTTTTGGTGGTTTTTGTTTTGGGGGTTGTTTGAGGGGGGAAGGAGGAGGGGGGTTGTTCCGTAGCTAGAGCTCCAAGGTTCATCAGTGGTGAGAATTTTGTGCTTGCGACAGATTCTTTCCCCCCCCCCTACCATTTAGATTACCGCATTCCAACTTTGGGGATACAGTTGGGAATTGAACCTGCCAATTTTTCCATGACAGCTGGGAGGTATGTCCCTGCTTTTTTTTTTTTTTTTTAGCTGTCGTGGGATCTTTTGATGTGCACAAGTCAGTAAGCACATGGGTCTGACTGGTTTAGAGTCTTTTCAAAAATAATTTTTACTGGTTTAGAGTCTTTTTCGAAAGATTTTTATGTTCGGTTCAATTTTCCTGTCAAACTGGGAAGAAAGGACAAGGCTAGGAATCAAACCCAGAACCTCGTGGTTTACTTGTCAGGCAGGTGAACGTCTAAACCACCCTGCCACTGTCCTCCTTTTCCTTCGCTTTATTCTATCATTGTGCACAGGTGAAGGTCTTGTGGTGTGTGCTGTGCTGTTGGTAGTGTTTCATTCTATGGCCACTGCCGTAGGGAATGCATTGCCAAGGGCCGAGAGAGAGGTAGATTCCACACACACACATGCACACACACGCACTCACACAAGCACACACGCAGGCAGGCAGGCAGGCATGCATGCACGCACGCATGCACACACATGCACACACACACACGAATGCACATTTTGGAAGTCACTGAAAACTGTCGTTTTCTGACCAATAGCCAGGAATTTGTAAATGCTCATCTGGCTCTAGTTGTATTGAGTGTGTGTGTGTGTGTGTGTGTGTGTGTGTGTGTGTGTGTGTGTGTGTGTGTGTGTGTGTGTGTGTGTGCTAGTGTATGAATGTGTTTGCATATGTGCATATTTGTTTGCACATGTGTGTGTGTTACTTTTTCTTTTTAGTTAATTCTTTTACGGCGTCAATATTTCAAACTTGAAGACATTGCCAGAGCATGTATGTGTATCATAAGTGAACTAACCATGGTGCTACTGTACTGTGTTTCAGTGTGGTGGATACCACCACCTACATGTACTAGCTATAGTTTTATCGTACTGTGTTTCAGTGTGGTGGATACCACCACCTACATGTACTAACTATAGTTTTACTGTATTGTGTTTCATTGTGGTGGATACCATTACCTACATGTACTAACTATAGTTTTATCGTACAGTGTTTCAGTGTGGTGGATACCACCACCTACATGTACTAACTATAGTTTTACTGTACTGTGTTACAGTGTGGTGGATACCATTACCTACATGTACTAACTATAGTTTTATCGTACTGTATTTCAGTGTGGTGGATACCACCACCTACATGTACTAACTATAGTTTTATCATACTGTTTCAGTGTGGTGGATACCACCACCTACATGTACTAACTATAGTTTTACTGTACTGTGTTTCAGTGTGGTGGATACCACCACCTACATGTACTAGCTATAGTTTTATCATACTGTATTTCAGTGTGGTGGATACCACCACCTACATGTACTAGCTATAGTGTTACTGTACTGTGTTTCAGTGTGGTGGATACCACCACCTACATTGTACTGCTATAGTTTTATCGTACTGTGTTTCAGTGTGGTGGATACCACCACCTACATGTACTAACTATAGTTTTACTGTACTGTTTTCAGTGTGGTGGATACCACCACCTACATGTACTAGCTATAGTGTTATCGTACTGTGTTTCAGTGTGGTGGATAACACCATACATGTACTAGCTATAGTGTTAGTGTGCTTGTGTTTCAGTGTGGTGGATACCACCACCTACATGTACTAGCTATAGTGTTAGTGTGCTGTGTTTCAGTGTGGTGGATACCACCACCTACATGTACTAGCTATAGTGTTATCGTGCTGTGTTTCAGTGTGGTGGATACCACCACCTACATGTACTAGCTATAGTGTTAGTGTGCTGTGTTTCAGTGTGGTGGATACCACCACCTACATGTACTAGCTATAGTGTTATCGTACTGTGTTTCAGTGTGGTGGATACCACCACCTACATGTACTTCACCTTGTTTGACCCTCTGGTGTACATCACCTTCCTCTGGAAATTCTTCAGGTGTGTGGGTGTGTGGTGGATGCCTGTGGGGAGGTTTTTGGTTAAGCTGGTAGGACACTTTTTTATGTGGGGGTGGTCACATCTGTTTTTTTTTGGTAAGCCTTAGACTTTTATTACCAACTTCATTCTCTTTTGTTGTTTTTTTGTATTGATAGAAATAATTTATCAACTTCATTCTCCTTTATTGTTTTTGTATTGTGAATTTCTCTCTATTTAAAAAAAAAAAATTGTTGTTTTTTTAGATTATAAAGTATTTGAATTTAACTGTTCTGTATTTTTTATATTTTTTAGATGATAAAGCATTTGAATTTTATTTTATTTTGTAGGATAGGCACAAATTATTTTAGACATTTATTATCAACCTTATTTTTATCCATTATTGTTTTCTATTCATAGGAATAGATACATTTTGAAGACTTTTCATTATAAACTTTATTCTCATCCATTATTGTTTTCTATTTATAGAAATAGATACATTTTTTGAGGCTTTTAATTCATCACCAACTTCTTTCTCCTTCCTTCTTGTTGTTTTGTGTCAGTAGGAACAGATACAGGTTTCACACTATTATTAACAAAATTACTCTCCTTTGTCGTTGTTTTGTATAGTCTACAGGAATAGTAATATTTCACTGAAGACCATTTTAAATCAAATATAGCAAACCACTCAATATTTTTTAAAACAAGAATACTACACTACGCCCTACATATTCTAAAAGTTAACTTGCGCACACCACAGCTGTGTAACAACCCACCAAATTTTCAAGTCATTATTTTTTTTTTTCCTGTTTTCGCTCCCAGAACGGCCCAGTCGTCAGGCAGCCTGCTGTTCTCCTACAGCCACCAGGAGGACGACCTTCAGCAGGACAGCAGTCACCTCCCCCCCTCCTCCCTCTCCTCCTCCGCCCCCATGACCTTCAAAGCGGAGGACAGCAGTGACCTTGGAACAACCCCGACCTTTGACCGGCGGACTAAGTTCTCGACTAACGTCTCCCGGCAGCCCCCCCAGCCGTCTGCCCACCCCCTTCCTCTCCATCAACACCAGGATGACTGAGTGTGTAGAAGAGGGTGGGGGGGTGTCGGGGGGGGGGGGGGGGTCAGTTCTCTACGTGTGTTTTCTGTTCATGGACATGGCAGTTGTCACTCAGCTTGTGAGAGTAAGATACTTGCATGTATAGGTTTTAATCTGAAGATTAACACGTGTAGACCTGCAGTGTTTACAGTCAGGCAATTTTTCTCTGAGGTGTATGAGTTGCCAGCTGACAGAAAAAGGTACAGTTTAGTCTTTTTCCTGACGCATGAACTTTTTTTCTGTCTTTGCCTTTTCGGGATGTTGGGGGGGTGGGGGGGGTGTCCATTTTTTGTGTTACCAAGAGAAGAACAGAAGACTTTGGAGGGAGAAGGGTTGTGGAGAGGGGGGGGGGGGGGGGTTCGTGGTTAGGATTTTTTATTATTTTGGTGGCCTAGTTTATTTAGTTTTAATTGTATATCCCCATGGCCCTAATTTACACACACATATACATACACATGCGCATGCGCGCACACATGCGCACGCACACACACACACACACACAAAGTGTAATCTAAACAGTAATGAAAGAGCAATTGGGGTGGGTGGGGGGGAGGCGTTGCTTTTTTTCTTATTGGTTCAATTGAATTGACTACGTTTGTCACTTTCAGCTGTAGAGGATAGAGTTTGGTGGGTTTTTTTCATGTTGTCGCAAGAAGAATGGAAGAGCTGGGCATGTGTGTGTAAGAGACAGACACAGAGACACAGAGAGAGAATTCTTTGTAAATTGTTACGCGTATGTGGGAGTGTGGTTATTGTCATGTTGTTTTCTCTGGATTATGGTTGTGTTCATGGAGGGCAAGTTGTGCTTTGATTGCATTGAGATTTTTGTGCTAACATGATTTGTTTAGTACAATCCTTTGTCTTTTCTTCTGCTACAGAACTCTTGACAGTTGTTCTGCATAATTATATACAGAGCTTCAGTTGACTGTTTAACTTTGTATTTATCGGAACTGTGAGTATAAACATTTTTCTTTGTTTTTTATGTTGGCTGCCTCATCCTCTATGACATTCCTGTCCTGCTGTTCCCAGGCCACTCATTTCAATCTCCCTGCCACAGCCATACCCATGTCATGTCACATCCTTAGGGTTGGAAGTCCACGGGAATTCATCTATATCAGGCTGCTGTGGGGCCACCAGCCAGAGGCGCCCTGAACTGATGCTGGCTCACTTAGGTGGTGTTCTGTGGTGCCTGTTCACTTGGGGGGTGACTGCCACAGCATCCAGCCAATGACCCTCTCCATGGACCTCCAACCCTGAAGGCTTTGACACAAACTCACCACAGTCACAGAAGTGTATGGGGAAACCAAATCTGAGGTGTCATGAGACCAGAGCAACGGGGCCAGCCAGTGAATCAAGAGGCAATTTTTTTGTTATTGCATGATAATCAGTGATGATAAGGATGATGTAGTGATGCTGCTATAGAAGTGCACCTTCTTCAAAACTTCTTGACAGGGTTGTACTCTACACCTCTGTCATGATAATTCCCAGCATCAACAGAACCCGAGAGATACAGGCACCTGCAGTTTGGTCAGGTAATTTGAGCAACACTCTCAAAATCACATCCATAAAGTGACTGAAGCTTTACTGTGTGGTTCCAGTCTTCCCAATGAGCCCATAGCAAACTCATTCTGGGTAGAGCCAGTAGGACTCTGAAAAATTCCCTATGCCTCCTTAGTCCTATGGGATTCAAACTTTCAACCTTTCAATTCTACAAGTTTTTTATCGCATATTTTGTTTGAAACAGAAGATAAGGCATTCCAGAGAGCTCTTCACTGGTTTTAGCATGGTAGTAATGTTGTTGTTTTTTAAGTCATTTCATCATATTTTGACCTTTTTTGTATGTCTTTAAGCAGTGAGGTTTGATGATTTGTGTAGATCATTGAAAAGTGCATATGTATGCATCCAGAAAAACTATTATCACTTTGTTTCTGAATGAGGTTGGCTAACTTGATTCAAACTGAAGACATTTTTTTAACAATGAATGAAAAGGTGAGAGGAGAAAAGATCAAAAAGACATTGAAATAAAGTTGATTTGAGTCACTGTGATATCAAAGTGTTTGCATGCTGTGGATCTTATTCAATGTTTTTTTGGGTTGTGTTGTTGTTGAATTTCTTGATATTGCTAGTGCTATTTATGCTTCATTGTTGTTGTTGATTTTAGATCAAAACAAATTAGTCTTTCTTGAGGTTGTGATTTACTAATGTTTATTGGTTGTTTGTTATTTCGGTGAAGAAGATGTTTTACACTGTTACAGGATTGGCGTTCTTGTATCAAAGGTGACTGGTTAGGTGTTGAATGATTTAGCTTTTCTACTTGATAACTCCATTGTTGTTCAAATCTTTTATTATATGGTGCTTGTACTTCTTTTTGTATTGCATGAGTGAGTGAGTGAGTGAGTGAGTGAGTGAGTGAGTGGTGAGATGTGTGTGTGTGTGTGTGTGTGTGTGTGTGTGTGTGTGTGTGTGTGTGTGTGTGTGTGTGTTTGAGCATGCATGCGCACATGCGTGCATACATGTGTGTGTTGTATAATTGTAATTTGAACACAAAATCGTTCATAAAAAGATATGTATTTGAGACTGAACAGAACTTCATTGTCAGAATGCAATTTGTTAACAGATTTTCAAATCATGTGAACGAATATGTGTTCATGCTTGCATACTACTTTGATTCATGATTTACATTGTGGTCTTTCATTGAAAATGTGATGCTTTTATATTCATAAAAAAAATGATCTTCTATCCTCAAGATAAATTTTGTGCATTGAGGACTTTTGTATATAAACACAGTCACAAATTGGTGCAGTATTTTTGAAGGTTGTGATTTTTGTTGTTGTTGTTGTTGACAAAATGGACTGCAATCATTGACCTCAGGCAAATGTTATTTATGCATTATTCAAAAGGTTCAGACAACAATGACCAGAACTGGGAACTGGTTTAGGGAGCATTTAAGGAAGGCGCATAATGGCAGCATGGCAGCGAAGACATTTTTGCTCATATGACCAACAACGATAGTGGCTGTCATTATCTATCAAGGAAGAAAAGAGGGGTGCCTTTTCTAGTCATTTTCTGAACACTGTTTTACTTTGGCATGATGCACTTATCCATTGGCCTTATGCAAAGATGGTACCATTACTGTAGTGCTTTGTTTGAAAAAATAAAGAAGACTGAACAAAGCAAGTCAATCAATAGAATCTCTGTGTGTGTTTGTGTGTTTTGTGTGTGTGTGTGTGTGTGGTGTGGTGGTGTGTGAGTGGTGTGTGTGGTGTGTGCGTGTGTGTGTGTGTGTGTAGTGTGTTGTGTGTGTGTGTGTGTGTGGGTGTGTGTGGTGTGTGAGAGAGAGAGAGAGAGAGAGAGAGAGAGAGAGAGAGAGAGAGAGAGAGAGAGAGAGAGAGAGACTATGGTACACAATAAATTGATAATTAAATGATTGAACAATGGACACCATAGTGTATGTGGTTAAGACCATTTGACTCCAATCCCATGGGTCCATAAAGTCATAGGTTCGAATTTTGGTGACATCTGGTGAATTAAGGATGGGGATTTTACAGATTCCCAGGAAAAGTTAAAAGTGCAGACCTGCCAGTGCTTTAATTTCATTTGTGTATGTATACACATGCAGAAGATCAACTGCACATTAAAGATCCCACAATTCATATCAGCGTTCAGCGGGTCATGGAAACACGAACATACTTAGCATACATCTTCTGATGCCTCGCTCCCCTACGACCATAAAGGTTATGAGACACCATTACTTTTTGGTTTTTACAGTTTAACTCTGCAAGTCTCTGATGAGTTAACAACAATGTTGCCTTGATAGAAATGTTCTGCACAAAGTAGAACTGCCTTCTCCCCCGCTCTTTCAGTAAGTTTTCCGTCCAAAAAATGCCAGTCTTTGGTAGCTTTGGGACTTGATATCAGTAGAACCCCCCCCCCCCCCCCTTCCCCTTTATTTATATCGTTTGGAGGGGTAGGTTCATTGAATGTCTTCACCATGCGGATATCTCACACACACACACACACACACACACACACACACCATCTCTCTCTCTCTCTCTCTCTCTCTCTCTCTCTCTCTCTCTCTCTCTCTCTCTCTCTCTCTCTCTCTCTCTCTCTCTCTCTCTCTCTCTCTCTTCTCTGCATCTTAATCATTTACCCTCTTAATAATGCTCACTATAATGCTTCATTTTTTCCATCTATCTATGCATATATCAATTTCTCATCTATCTATCTATCTATCTATCTATCTATTCTATCTATCTATCTATCTATCTATCTATCATCTATCTATCTATCTATCTATACCTAAATAAAGAGAAGAAGGAAAAAAAAAACAAAAAAAACGGGTAGTGCACAGTCTTTCGAAACAGAGAAAAAATCTCAGTGCCACCAATCCATGCATGACCAACTAGCAGAAAGAACTAATCCCCTGTACCGTTTATCCTCCTCGAGAGGTCAATCACGGCAATTCCTATAAACCGCTAATCCATCTTAATCCATCCACCACCACCACCACTATCACCATCACTGACAGACATCTACTCCGCTACCCGTTGGAGAGACACACGAAACTGGAAACATATATCGGTAAGCCTTGCAGGATTAATGATTGATTATTTTGTGTGTGAGGTGGCACAGTCTTTGAACAGCGTGTTGCATAAGCGTTTCTCGTCTTTTTTTTTTTTCGGTGGTACGAACATTGGTATAGTCTTTGACAGCATGTGTGATGTATAAGCTTTCCTTTTCTTTGGTGGTGCGAACACTGAGTTGAATGAACAATGAATTTCTTTGTTGGTGAGAACACTGGTGAAAAAAATGAAGTTTTGAGACTGTTTTATACGGCCTATTCATAAAGTTTTTATCTTGGAAAAAAAAGGATAAAATTGTGAGGTAGGGTGTGTTGGTTTTTTAGGTGGTTTTTTTTTTAAGCACAAATGAAACAGGTCGGATGTCGTAAATGAAATTTTAAAAGATAGAAACGAGAGCTTCCTTTTTTGTTTTTAAGAAGGTGAGTAACAGAGAGAGAGAGAGAGAGGAGAGAGGGAGAGAGGAGAGAGAGAGAGAGAGAGAGAGAGAGAGAGAGAGAGAGAGAGAGAGAGAGAGAGAGAGAGGAGAGGAAGAGAGAGAAGAGCAAGAGCAATGTGATGGCAAGGCAAGGCAAGTGCAAAATATTTTATTCGAGGATAATAGATAAGCACTTGTGTGCTTTTTTACATCCAGTCCCCGCATTTATCCTTTCAGGATACATCAAGTTGAAAAGATAACTAGAGAGAGAGAGAAGAGAGAGAGAGAGGAGAGAGAGAGAGAGAGAGAGAGAGAGAGGAGAGAGAGAGAGAGAGAGAGAGAGAGAGAGAGAGGAGAGAGAGAGAGAGAGAGAGAGGAGAGAGAGAGAGAGAGAGAGAGAGAGAGAGAGAGAGGAGAGAGAGAGAGAGAGAGAGAGAGAGAGAGAGAGAAGAGAGATGAGAGAGAGAGAGAGAGAGAGAGAGAGAGGGAGAAGTTTAGTGAATGACTGTAGTGAGTGCACTCGTCTTCTTAATGTTACATGATTCTTACACCACTTGTAAGTCTAAGTTTACGACTGTTTGTTGATAGATTAAATCAAGTTTTAGGTATACACAGCACATATTTGTTTAAAACCTGTTCCTCCTTTCGAAAGAGTAGGCCATTTCGTGCTGATGGGAGAGAATGACGAAATTACAAACTGCATGCACACAGGAACTGAATTCAAGAAAATCACTGCAGTAGTTATTCCATCACCCTCTGAATATAAGAATGAATGAAAAAAATCAAGTCAATTCAATTCAAACACTTTATCTCAGAGACAGAATTCAAGCAAATAATAATAAATGGTTCTTTAGCTGTTTGATATCTTTCATACTATCTTCCTCCCAACATTAGTTTTTAAATCATTCCCCCGGTAGCCCTCCACCAAATGCGTCAAATACTTAAACTCAGAAAAAAAAACCCAGATAGAGAAACCCTTTGGTTAAAATAAGTTTTCAATATGCTCCAATGTCATTTTTCATTGAATTTGTTTCTCAAAAACAACAACAACAACAACAACAACAACAACAAAAACGCCACATCATTATGGAGAAATTAAGGGATTAAAAATCTTTTTCTTAGTTGTCATCGAACGCTCAGCAGCAACTATTGTTGTCCTTACATGAGCGGAAATGCTTTGCGCAGCCGTTAAGCCAGACAAGTCATGCCCAGTGCATCCGATTCCGGCATAAGAGAGAATTGTCATCTTTTAAGTCTTTCTGGGGAAAAGAAAAGGCAGGAGAATGGACCAAGAAGGTTCTGGGGGGGGGGAGGGGAGGGAAAGACGGGAAATAGACCGAGAATGCAAGTAAATAGACAAGAAGCAGGTGACATGAAAAAGAAAAGAGAAACAAGAGAGGGACAGAAAAGGGGAATTTCTTGCACAGAATTTCCATTATTATTATCTAGCTTTAATTAAGTCCTAGGTCACCATAGTAGTAATTGTAGTTGTATATAGAGTAGCTAGAGTTTCTTGTTGTTTTGTTGTATTAGTCGATATAGTAGTCTTCAGATTCTCCGATATAGGTATGTAGTCAGAAGCAGAAGTCAGAGGTTCATGTTCGCAAGTTCTGCTCAACTTAACGCCTCGGGTCCATCCTCCAAGAATTTTACATTGTAGAAGCATTAGGTCATAATAAACTACTTTACCTATGAGTTTCCAGAGGAGCGGATGGTATTTATACTAAAGCCCACCCCCCCCCTCCCACCCTGTTTCCCCCCAACACTCTCCACAGGAAGCCTATGAACTAATGTGAGTTCCAAAGTGCAGAGATCTAATAAATAAAACGTTAAGGGTCATGCCATTCATGTCCAAGTTTTATGAAATACAGAATACAAACATACCTAGAATGTACCCTGCACATGGAGAGGAATGGGCTTCACACAATTCACAATTCACTATATGTTTATTCCCATTAACTCTTTTCAGCTATAGAGAAACAAAAAGCATACATATCAATAAATGAATGACGGGTTCAACTTGTCCAAGGGACACAACCTAAAACAAAAGTTAGTGCAGTGCATGCCCCTAGGACAGACATTCGAGGAGCAAGGAAAAGAATAAGTGATATGTCCGCTAGACGTCTTTTTTGTAAATTTTTAAAATCTTATTTTATTCTTTTATTTCGAAGATAATGGAATATACACATGTACTTTTTTAACATCTTGACCCCGTGTGTAGGCAGTTTTGTCAATTTTTGTCATCCGTTCCCACTGGCGCACAATGGCATACTCTTCCGGAAAGCGGGACGGGCTTAACGTGTGTGCAAATGTTCTGCGTGCATTCGCACACGGGGCCCATCGGGTTATAGTCTCATCTGAAAGACTTTTGATCCCAGAAGACATACTGCCTTTTTGTAATGTTGTGGTCAGTGTTTCATAATTTTATATATATATATATATATAATATATATTAGATGGAGAGGAAGATAGGGAGAGAAGAGATGAGAGAGAGCGGAGAGGGGGAGAGAAGAGATTAGAGAGGATGAGAGAAGAGAGAGAGGTGTGTGTGTGATGGATGGATGGATGGATGGATATATGTATGTATGTATGAGGATGTAGGCTATGTATTGGTTGAAATAGAATCTTTATTAGATCAAAACAATACAGAAGTAACTCATGAACTTATGAGTAACATCAAGCATAAGCTTAGGAATAGAACTCTTTTTTTTATTGCCAACATGCTGGTCTTTTTTTCTTTCAATCTGTCCCAGTCCAAAAGCTTGTGTCACTTATTGATGTCACCTAAATGCCAAGACCTACATTAAATTGTTGTGTTGAAACTTTCGGTTGAAATTGTCTTCAGCTATGACAAGCTCTTAACATAACTTGCACTTTCTTGAAAGCAGAAAAAAATCATCTGAAGTCGGAGTTCGGTTCTTCCTCATAGGGCAAGGTATGAAACAGTCATACACGCAAACTTAAGTCCTTCGGATGAGACTATAAACGAGCCCCGTGTGCAAATGCACGCAGAACATCTTGTGCAATGTTAAATCCTGTTCTGCTTTTCGTAAGAGTAGCCATGTGTGCAGTGGAACGATGACTGATTTACAAACTGCATACACACGGGACTGGATGTAAAAAAGCACAAGAGTGCTTATTCCATTATCTTCGATATAAAGAATAAATAGATAATAAATAAATAAATAAATTCTCATCAGTGTGCTATTTCAATTCACAGTGATTCCCAGGTGGGATGAGGTGTGTTGTTGATTTTTTTCTCAACGAGGTTTCCCGATCGTGAGATTTTGTGTATGCGACTGGGGTGGTTTTGCCCACCATGAAGGTGGCCGCATTCTGACTTCGGAACAGATGAGAGAATCAGAGCGTATGTTTGGGGACCCCCAGAGTGTTAGGCTGAGGAACATGCAATAACAGCAACATTTTTTCAAGTTGTTTGTTTTTTTTAGTCATCGTTGTTTGTTTGTGTGTGTGTGTGTGTGTGTGTGTGTGTGTGTGTGTGTGTGTGTGTGTTGTGTGTGTGTGTGTGTGTGTGTGTGTTGTGTGTGCTGTGTGTCTGTGTGTCTGTGTTCTGTTGTTTTCTGTGTCTGTGTGTGTTGTGTTGTGTGTGTCTGTATGTGTGTGTGTGTGTTGTGTGTGTTGTGTGTGTGTGTGTGTGTGTGTGTGTGTGTGTGTGTGTGTGTGTGTGTGTGTGTGTGTGTGTGTGTGTGTGTGTGTGATGTTTTCGTTTCTCTATCTATTATAAGCCACACTGCCAAGCCTAATGACCCAAGGACATGGTTTAATCGAGTTATTACTGGAACACTTTCTGTAATTGTGCCAGATTTCTGTTCCTTTATTACAGAAAAACAATCATATATTCTGGCAGATTTGTTGAGTTAGTGACATGGCAGGATAATTTTTTTTAATGTTTTTGGCTGTAGAGTATTTTTGGTTCCAGTATGGATGGTTCTTGGTAAAAGGTTTGGGCAACAAGCCAAAAGGAAAATATGAAACTATTAAAGGAAAAACAGTTACAGTGTGCTTTTTTTTTCCTGGTGGGGATGGGGGGCGGTGTTTTGTTTGGGTCTTTTTTCTTCTGTTCTTTGGCAGGTGTAGTGATGCCACGTAGGCCTATGCAGAAGAATAAATACTACTGTTGACAGTACGAAAGTAGGGAGAGGGTAGTTCAGTGGTCAGAGCACTCGCTTTCCCAAACTAAGGTTAAACAACATCGAGTGTGGTTACCAACTGGATGGGTGACCGTTTGTACGCCTTGGCTTCAGTACTGTCCCCCATTCACCCAGCTGTAAATGGTTAAGTTACCTACCCTCTAAGGGTCAGGGAAGGTAAAGCAACAAAGGGAGAGGAGATGGGCGCTACCTTCAATATGCTGGCCCCCAGAAAAGCTGAGTCTCTGATGCCTCGTTCACACAGGTTATGGGACACCTTTACCTTTACATTTACCTATGGTGGTTCTGGGTGAACGATTTGGGCGACAAGCCAAAAGGACAGATGAATTAGCGGGGAAAACAGTTACAGTGCGGGTGTTTTTTTTTGTTTTTGTTTTGAGGGGGGTGGGGTGGGGGGCTGTTTTGTTTGGGTTTTTTGTTTGTTTGTTCTTTTCTTTGGCAGGGGTAGTAGTGCTACGTAGGCCTCTGCAGAAGAACAGAATATATACTGTTGGTAGTGTGAAGTAATGTACTTCTTTTTGTATGTATGCATGTTGGTATTGACCTAGATATAAGTATGTGTGTGTGTGTATGTGTGTGTGCGTGTGTGTGTGTGTGTGTGTGTGTGTGTGTGTGTGTGTGTGTGTGTGTGTGTGTGTGTGTGTGTGTGTGTGTGAATAAGGTGACTGGAATTAACTGATGCAATGTTGTGATTATTGTTGTTGTTCATTTTCAGAGTGACAGACAACAGAGGAAAAACATGGCTTCCACCGCCCCTACCACACTTCTACCCCCTCTTCCCAAATTCAACGGTAGGAAATGTTCGTTTCCCTCTGTTTCTATGGCAGTCTGTCTATCTCTGCCTGTGTGTTTCATTGTTCATTCATTCTTCTTCTTTTTTTTTTTATTCGGGGACGGGATAGCTCAGTGGCCAGAGGCTCGCTATCCCCCCATGCTAAGG
>CM060329.1:49306533-49309033 GCA_030674155.1 Stramonita haemastoma
GGGGCAGCAGCACCAGCAGGGGCGAGGGCAACGTCCCTAACGGTCGCTCAGGGTCATTGCCCACGTCACGCTCATACGCGGATCTTCCGCCACAGTCCGGGCGCCGCTCCTCTCGCCAGGAGAAAGAGAAAGGAATCGAGAAGGAGGACGGCACGTATCATGACTTTGGGGAGACGGTGAGTTTTTGGGGTGTGGTTTGTGTGGTTTGTTTATTTGATTGTTTGATGGTGTATCTAGGGTTTGACCATCCTTCTGGGGTACCTCGTAAGGAAACATTTGCTGTTTTATATATATATATATATTTTTTTTTTTTAACCACTTTATGTCACAGCATATTTGGGTACGAGGCTGGGTACGAACCCAGAACCTCACGGTTTACTTGTTGGCAGGCGAACGTCTTAACCATCCTGCCACCTTCCTTCTTATGCTAGTTTTATTCCTGGGGACGGGATAGCTCAGTGGTCAAAGCATTCGCTTTCCCCCAGCTAATGTTAGGCAGCATTGAGCGTGGTTACCAAGTGGATGGGTGACTGTTTGCGCGCCTTGGTTATAGTACAGCCCCCAGTTCATCCAGCTGTTTAAATGGGTACCTGGTCTCTTTAGGGACAGGGAAGGTAAAGCAGCGAGGGAGAGGAGATGGGCACCGCCCCTAGAGAAGCTGAGGTCTCTGACGCCTCGCTCCCCTACGACCGCATAGGTTATTGGACAACCTTTACCTTTAATCTTTATGCTGATTTAGGTTTGGTGGTGATGGTGAGCTTGTTTGGTGGTGTTAGTGGTAGTGGTGGTGGTGATGGTGTTTATTTTATTGTTTGTTTTCTTTTTTTTCTGTATGTCTATTTTTTATTTTTCTTCGGGTTTTTTTTCGGTCTGTCTTTTTTGCTGTTGTTTTTTTTTTTTTTAATGTTTCTGTTTGTGTTTTTCTTTTTGAGTGTTCTTTTGTTTTGCTTTTGCTTTCGTCGCTTTTCGTTATTCATTGATCTCTTGCTTTATTTTTTTCTGTCCTTTCATTCTTTTTGTTTTGGCTTTAGTTGGGAGGGGGGGGGGGGGTCGTGGTTTGTTTTTGTTTTTTTGGGGGGCGGATTTTTTTTTTATATATACTTTTGGTTTTTTTCAGTTTCTTTCTTTCTGCTTTCTTTGTTTGTTTTACTCTTTTTAACTCTTGTTTTCTCTTTTTTTTTCTTTTTTTGCTGCTGTTTTTCTTTTTTATCTTTATTTTTCTGTTTTATGTGTTTCCTTTTTTCTTTTTTTCATAAAGTTATCATCATTCTTTATTTTTGTTTCTGTTTTATGTATAGAGCTAATTTGAGGTGGTGAATGTGAGAAATTAGTTACTGGCTCGCTTGGTTAGTTGATTGGCTGGCTGGTTAGTTAGTTGGCTGGCTGGTTAGTTGGCTGGCCGGTTTGTTGATTGATTGATTGATTGATTGGATTGGTTTTGATTGATTGGTTGGTTGGTTGGTTGGTTGGTTGGTTTGGTTGGTTGATTGATTGATTGATTGATTGATTTGTCGATTGATTAGTTGTCTAACCGTTTCGTTAGCTGCATGTATGGTGTGGTTGACTCTCTGACTGATCTTTTATTCCGTCGACTTATTTTTCTAATGTGTGTACTTTTTGTTCGTTTTTGTTTTACCATTGCTTTCTCTCCACACAAATGATTTTTTGAAAAATTACAACGGCATTATTTAAGCAGCAGCATGGTCCACGCAACACACGTAAAAGAACCCACGGCAACACGAGAGTTGTCCCAGGCAAAACTGTGTAGGAAACAAACCCATTTTAGTAGGGAAACCAATACATAATAATCAGACAGGAAAAGTAAAAAAATATGGATAACGGTGCTCTTGAAACAACTACTTATTTTCCGCAGGGAAAAGTAGCCGATTTTCACGCAGAGAAATCTGCCGTGACTTAAAAGGTAAAGGGTAAAGGTGTCCCTAACCTGTGTTGAAGGGGAGCAAGGCATCAGAGCCTCAGCTTCTCTAGGGGCTATCATATTAAATTTTAGGGTGGTGCCCATCCCCTCTCCCTTGCTTCATTACCTCTCCTACCCTAAAGAGAGCAGACCTGTACCATTTACAGCTGGGGATGGGGATGTACTGAAGCAGGCGCGAAACGGTCACCCATCCAACTGGTAACCACGCACGACGCTGTAATTATTTGACTTAGGGAAAGTGATAAATTAATTATAAACTTTAAGCTTGGTTTTGCTTTAAGTATCCTTGTCACTGATGACAATGCATAACGCACAAATTCTACAGTGTGTGTGTGTAAAAAAAAAAAACCCACGATACCATTTTTCTGTGGGCAGAAAATGGAGCGGAGAATGTCAGCCCGAAGATCTCAAGTCGCCATAGCGGAAGACCCAGACTTGGAAGCTGCCGCAGCGGCGTGTACAACAACCCGGCCTTCGACCCGCACTTTGCCGATCACGATACCCCTCCCCCGGACACCGAACACAACCCGGCCCCTCCGGCCTACTCCAGTCGGGCCCGAG
>CM060329.1:49311533-49314033 GCA_030674155.1 Stramonita haemastoma
AAAATACCAAAGCCCTCATTCTGACAACCTGTTACTAAAATAAACTTGCCGTTTCTCATTTTGTCACATCCTGCAGTCTATCATTTCAATTTGTAATAATGTTGCACAGAATTGTCCGATTTTCAATCTGTTTCCTGTATTTGATAGCCACTTTATTGCACATTAATAACATGTCAATAACTAAAAATTGACCTCATGTGCACTCCGTCTCATTATGTGGTGGAGCGTCACATTTACTTCTTTGCGATTTTGTAATGCGATTTTTGTTAATACTACAGGATACCAACGCTATTATCATTTGAAAATAACAGCGATGGAGGCGGGATAACTCAATAGTCAAAGCACTCTCTTTCCCCAAACTAAGGTTAAGCAGCATCGAGTGTAGTTACCAACTGGATAGGTGACCATTTGAGCGCCTAGGCTTAAGTACAGTCCCCCCGTTTCCCCCGCTGTAAATGGGTACCTGCCCTCTTTAGGGTCAGGGAAGGTAAAGCAGCGATGGAGAGGAGATGGACGCTGCCCTCCACATGCTGGCCCCTAGAGAAGCTGAGGTCTCTGATGCCTCGCTCCCCTACTACCCAACACATCCAAAGTAGAACTGTATGTAACAGCAAGTGAAAGTGACTATTATACCTACGTTTTTAGATAAGGCTTTATGCATTTATCACTCATTGCATCTAGGCAGATTCCAAAAGCTGGCCTCACTCTTTATCATAATTTTATATGCTCTACTCTCTTTCTGGGTATGTAGTAGTGCCTACATCTGTGCGCGTGCGTGCGCACATGTACACACACACACACACTCACACACAAATTATACACACACACACACACACACACACACACACACACACACACACACACACACACACACACACACACACCACAACACACACAAAACACAACACAACACAACACAACTGATATTATGTCGCCAACAGTGTGACGTCACTGACAACCACACGATCATAGGCGACGGCGAGAGTTTGTCTACAGGACCATCCCCCCCCCCCCCCCCCAAAAAAAAAAAAAAAAAAAGAATAAAAAAAAGAATAAAAAAAAGAATAAAGACAAAAATCAAATAAAACCGGAACAAAAAAAAGAAAGAAAAACAATTTACCTTGATAAATTGTATGAAACACTCGTGAGAAAAGATTAGATCACCTACACAGCAACCAGAACATTGAGAGAGAGAGAGAGAGAGAGAGAGAGAGAGAGAGAGAGAGAGCACCTTACAGCCGAGAGATCCTAGTAGAGGTGAGTTTCTTTATGACGTACAGCGCTAGGTGTGACGTAAAACACCTGATTACATTATGTAAAGACTTTAAATCGCAATAGCCAAGGACGCAGACAAAGCGGTTCTTATGATGTGGCAAGGGTGCTGAAATGGATGCCTATGTTGTTTTGCGTAACACTTATTAAATTGCATGTATGTATGTATGTATGTATGTACGTATGTATGTACGTATGTACGTATACATGTATGTAGTATGTATGTATGTAGGTAGGTAGGTAGGTAGGTAGGTAGGTAGGTATGTAGGTATGTAGGCTATGTATGTATGTATGTATGTATGTATGTATGTATGTATGTATGTATGTATGTATGTATGTATGTATGTATGTATGTATGTATGTATAGATAGATAGAGAGATAGAGAGATAGAGAGATAGAGAGATAAAACAGCACGAACGCTGTTTTGCATAGCACATATCAAGTTGTAGTAGTAAAAATAGTAGAAGTAGCAGCAGCAGTAACAGCAGCAGCAGAAGTAGAAGTAGCATTAGTAGTAGTAACAGTAGCAGTAGTAGCAGTAGTAGTAGTAGAGTAGTAGTATAGTCTTTGTTGTAGCAATAGCAGCCGTAATTAGTAGTGGCAGTGATAGTAGTGGCAGGTTTTATTGTTTTCCCCTTACAGTTTATCTACTTTGACCTGATTATTTTGTTCCTCTCTCTCTCTCTCTCTCTCTCTCTCCTCTCTCTCTCTCTCTCTCTCTCTCTCTCTCTCTCTCTCTCTCTCTCTCTCTCTCTCTCTCTCTTAAACCAGGTCAGTCTAATTTAAAAGGACAGATGTTCACACTTGATATGTTTTGGCAGTTGCCACACATGTCATGAGGTTTTATTTTTTTTTGCTTTATTTGCATTGCGTTGCTATGCTTTGTTTACCCCATTCTTGGGGCTGGTGGCCTGAAGAATAAATCTTGTTCATTGTTGTTCATTGTTCTCTCTCTCTCTCTCTCTCTCTCTCTTCTCTCTCTCTCTCTCTCTCTCTCTCTCTCTCTCTCTCTCTCTCTCTCTCCTCTCTCTCTCTCTCTCTCTCTTACTATATATATATATATTATATATATATATATATTATATATATATATATATATATATATATATATATTATATATATATATATATAACACTCTTAAGAAGACACTCAAGCCTCACGTGTACAAACAAACCAAACATGGACACAGTTGGATGCTTTGCAGACGAACGTAGGAAAAGTAATCGA
>CM060329.1:49321533-49334033 GCA_030674155.1 Stramonita haemastoma
CATACGCACCAGATGTTCTGCGTGCTTTCGTACACGGGATCTCAGTTTACTGTTTCATCCGAAAGACTTTCGGGGGCGGGGAGGCGGGGGGGGGGAGGGGGGTCAGTACCAATGTTAACTCCAGGAGGAAAATCCTCTTGAACAGTTGCCTCCAATTTCTCCATGTAAACCCAGACTGATGCTATTCGGAAGAGTAGGCCATTGTGTGCTGACGGGAACGGATGACAAAATGGACAAAACTGCATTCACACAGGGACTGGGTGTAAAAAAGCACATGAGTGCTTAATAATAATAATGATGATGATATATGGAATTTATATAGGCTGAATTCTTGTAAAGTAAACAAACCCCAGCGCTTATTTCATTATCCTCGAAATGAAAGAATAAAAGAAAAAAGACAGAAAGAAACTTTTATTTCAGATAAACACGTCTATGTTTATTTCTTTGAACTTTCTTAATATCTAGTCCTTGCACCGAGAGAGGATTAAAACGAGTGTAGTATCAATCAAGTCATAAAACAAAAAAGGAAATTTAATCAATCAAAACCGGTTGGCTTTAAAGAAAAATAAAAGGAGTGAACGTGCAGTAAAAATAACTAAGCAATATCAAGAAGTATTTACCATGCATGTATTTTAACTGGAGAAAGTTATTATGTCCATGCAACCTAGACATTTCAATTATTGATATCATAGTCAGCAAAAGAGCAAACAAGCAGACTAATCGATGAGAACACTATTTACAATCACAGCGAAGCAAACAGACAGGCAAAGAGACACACTCATACACCACTTGTTCATAATAAGCCTTCTCAAATCTCGACAGGCCAACCTTGTCCAAACCATAGTATAGGCCCCACATAAAATCTGGAACGTTGAACAGAAGTGTAAACAATCATGGCGGCCATTTGTACTGCTGACCCATCCGACTGGTCCAATGAATCCTCTGGTTAGCCAGCTCATTGACCAATCAGCGAAGACCTATCAGTCTCCTCTTACGCCAAACCGGATCTTTCCCAAAGCCACTTGGTTGAATGGGGCCTATCAGGATCACCTGTTTGCTGACACAACGTATTTTCTTGTCGCCGCTTCAAGCGACACACGTACGTTATTAGGTTAAGCTATAAGTTCACTTTACGTGTTCGGCTGTTTGATAGTCACGCGGTGTGTGATACGTTTCATGTTTTCAAACTTCAGTTAGCTTAGTCATTTGAGGAAACAGAAGGTGAAGATTTTTTGCAGACGACTGTTTCCACATTGAAGGAAAGTTGATTTTTTTTAAAGTCTGGAGATTTGTCTTTTTCTTGATTGAACACAGGTATTTATGGGTTGTTTTTTTTGTTAGTGTGTGCAAACTAAGTAGATGTTGTTGTTGTTTGTTTGTTGTGTCAACTGTTGTCTCTGCTTAGATAATATCAGAAAAATCATATATATTCTGTTTGGGGGGTTGTTTTTAGGGGGGTACTAGTCAGATCAAGGTGGTGTGTTTTTTTCATGTTTTATTTTATTAACCCATTGATTTTTTTAAAATTATCATTTTGTCATGGTCACCCTACAATATGTTGATGAGTAAAAAAAAAAATGCTTTAAAATTTGTAAGAAGTGATTTCCAGCAGTGTAAAGAAGCTTAGAATCGTATGTTTATCAGTATTTCACAAGTTATCAATGTTACATTATTCAGAAAAAGAGGAGGAAACTAAGTGCAGGTAATCAGTTACAACTTCTCTTGTCTTTTTGAAAAATAATTTGTCCAAAATTCAGTCAAGAAAAAAATCTTGGCGATATCAGTACAGCTGTGTGCTTTTACAAGTTGCTTTTTTGCTTTTTAACATTTTTTTTTAGCTGCTCTGTGAGTCAGTTTAATTATCGTTTCTATTACTTCTGTTCATTCATTCATTCATTCATTCTTAAATTTCTTTCTTTCTTGCTTGCTTTCTTTTTTTATTTCTTCTTCTTCTTCTTCGCAATTCTTCTTCTTCTTCTTCCTCTTCTTCTCTTCTTCTTCTTCTTCTCTTCTTCTTCTTCTTCTTCTTCTTCTTCTTCTTCTTCTTCTTCTTCTTCTTCTTCGCAATTCTTCTTCTTCTTCGCAATTCTTCTTCTTCTTCGCAATTCTTCTTCTTCTTCGTAATTCTTCTTCTTCGCAATTCTTCTTCTTCTTCGCAATTCTTCTTCTTCTTCTTCTCCGCAATTCTTTTCTTCTTCTTCTTCTCTTCTTCTTCTTCTTCTTCTTCTTCTTCTTCTTCTTCTTCTTCTTCTTTATCTTCTTCTTCTCCTTCTTCTTCTTCTTCTTCTTCTTCTTCTTCTTCTTCTTCTTCTTCTTCTCTCTTCTTCTTCTTCTTCTTTCTTCAATTCTTCTTCAGTTCTTTTAGTTCTTCTTATTGTGCTTCTTCTTTTTCTTCTTTTTCTCACTTCTTCTCCTTCTCACTTCTTCTTGTTTTTATTGTTGTTGTTGTTGTTCTTCTTCTTCTTCTTCTTCTTCTTCTTCTTCTTTCTTCTTTTTCTTTCTTGTTCTTCTTCTTTTTCTTCTCCTTCTCCTCCTCCTCCTTCTCCTCCTCCTTCTCCTCCTCCTTCTTCTTCTCCTCACCCTCCTCCTCCTTCTTTATCTCCTCACTTCTTCTCTCTTTCCTCTTTAACCAGGCTGACAAGCTGTATTTGAAAAAGTGCGTCAGTTTGCAATAGAAAGAGTTTATGTAATGAGATCCAACCGATATCTCACACAGTCACCATTATAACGTTCAAAGGTCTCTTTAGTTTGACTTACACGGAGTCCGACGCAGCAATATTAGGTCGAAATCATCATCATCATCATCATCATCATCATCATCATCATCATCATCATCATCATCATCACTAGCAGCAGCAGCAGCAGCAGCATCGTCACCACCATCACCACCATCACCACCATCATCATCATCAGTAGCAGTAGCAGTAGCAGCAGCATTACCACCATCATCACCGCCATCATTACTATCATCATCATCACCATCATTTTTATCACCATCATCATCATCACCACTATCATAGTTTTCATCATCATCATCATCATCATCATCATCATCATTATCATCATCATCATCATTAGTCCCTTGACTAAGATGGTCGTCAGTGGGACTCAAGGCACATCTTGGTTGACAGTTCACCCCAGGCTAAACTGTCCTCAGCCTTTCGCGGTAGCAAACGTGCGGTTTTAGAAAGAAAGAAAAACATGTCCAAGTTGTCGGCTACTTGTGCGATATCAAAAATATACTGCTTCCTACAGTATCTAAGCCGGGTAGCAAAAGAATTATTTTTAAAATTTGGCCAAAAGTAATACAAAAAAAGTCTTAAGTTGCAAGCTGTTGGTACAATACTTAAAAAACATCGCTTTAAATTATTAACTTCCAACGGTTTAAAAGTAGCAAAAGTATCCTGTTAAAAGTTCGGTGAAATACAATTTAAGTAAAGCATCACGTAATACCACTCTCTCAGTTACGTGCAGTAGAACAACGACTTGACAGTGTCAGGAAACAGGTGTGTGCGGCAGTTGGGTTGAGTGGTTAGATTACATGCTTTTGGCCTGAGACGATAATTCCAATGGATTTTGGAAATTTCGGGTGGGATGCAGAGTGCCTGTAGCTCTGCTCCTATGCTAGTTGCTTTGCACGTCTACCCTCCTGATCCGCTTTTCGTAAGAGTAGGCCATCGTGTGCCGGTGGGAACAGATGACATTTACAAAACTGTATACACACGGGGACTGGATGTAAAAAAAAAAAAAAGCACAAGAGTGCTTATCCCATTATCCTCGATATAAAAGAACAGATCAAATAGATCTGGCCTCAGTTGATACATTCTGACTTAAGAGTAGCTCATGAAAAAAAATCTTTTTTCCAGATTCTTCTCCATCTCAGAGCCATGAGTGGTGGCCTGTGTGCTAGTCTTTCAGATGTGAAATAGAGGCACTATGTGCAACGAACATGCCGCGCACGAAAAAGGGGGCAACAGTAGGAAGAGAGTTATTTGTCAAAATTTTGTAGGAAAAAGCCCCTCTCGCTGGGAAACGATTGATATAAAACACAGTATAAGATCTTCTTCTTCTTCTTCTTCTTCTTCTCTCTTCTTCTTCTTTTCTTTTTCTTCTTCTCAGTCTTTTTCTTCTTTTTTCTCTTCCCTTTCTACTTCTTTTTCTTATCATCCTCCTCCTCCTTCTTCTTCCTTCTTCTTTGTTGTTTTTCTTTCCTTTTTTCCCCTTCTTTATCATTTTTTACTTTTGTCACTGCCAGCCAACCCAGTGACCAGACAGTCAACACACATCACTCGCATACCCATCACAACACCCCTCCCCATCTCCCCCGTTTGTTTTGGTTTGTTTTCCTGTTTGTTTTGGTTTGTTTTTTTCTTTAGGCGGGGGAGGGGGGGGGGGGGATTTTACTCTTTTATCTTTTGTTTTCTACCGTGCCCTTTTGCTTTTCTTGGCTTCATCTCTTCAGCATCGTTTTCTTTCATTTTTTGTGTTTTGACCGCGCGCGTGTGTGTGCGTGCGTGCGTGGGTGCGTTGGTGCGTGCGTATGTGTGTGTGTGTGCGTGCGTGTGTGTGTGTGTGTGTGTGTGTGTGTGCATGTGTGTGTGTGTGTGTGCTTGCCTGCCTGCCTGCCTGCCTGCCTGCCTGCTTGGGTACGTGTGTGTGCGTGAGTGCGTGTGTGTGTGTGTGTGTGTGTGTGTGTGTGTGTGTGTGTGTGTGTGTGTGTGTGTGTGTGTGTGTGTGGCGCGCGCGCGCGTGCCTGTGTGTGTGTGTGTGTGTGTATGTGTGTGTGTAAATGTGTGCGTATGTGCGTGCGTGTGTGTCCGTGCGTGCACACTTTGTTCTGTTTTCTTTGTCCCTTCATTAAACGGTGTAATGGTTCTAATGATAGGTACCAACGGTCGCTCAAGCCAAATCTTACCATAGGTAAACGTAGGGGGGGGGGGGGGGGGGAGTCTAGCCGAGGACCCAAAAAGCAAAAAACAAATTATGCAAAGCAATGGTTAAAACTGAACAGTAAAGCAGACATAATGATACAAAAAGGAAGAAAGAAAGAAGACGGTAAAAAAGAATATAATAATAATAATAATAATAATAATAATAATAATAATAATAATAATAATAGTAATGATGATAATGATAATAATAATAATAATAATAATAATAATAATAATAATAATAATAATAATAACCAAGCAAGCACGAAAGAAAGAAAAATGACGCTCAGAAGGGAAAAAAAAAGCGAAACAGAAAATGTGGTCATGTGTTGGCCGGAAATTTTAGAACCAGGAGGATATTATTTCAAACAACAGCAGAAAACCTAAACATACAAAGAAAGCTTGCACTGTTCAGTAGAAAAAGAAGAAGACGAAGAAGAAGAAGAAGAAGAAGGACAACAATAACAACAACAATAACAACAACAACAGCAACAAGCAACAAACAACGAAGAAGAAAACTTTGCAAAGGATTGTTACAATTAACAATAAGCACTTAAGGTCAAAGTTCCGCGCACGCGCATCATTGAGAAAAATAACCAAAAAGAATGTCCTATGATTCATCTTCTGCTTTCACATTACCACTCTTGCGGGGGAAACAAATACATAATTATACAGACAGGAAGAGAAATGATAATAAAAAGCCGTCTAGCTCTTGTTGCGACGGTCTCTCCTCAGGAAGAGAAACCCAATTTTCACACAGAGAATTCTGCCATGACCGAAAGTGGTATACAGTACAGTTTTTTAAAATATATTTTCGTTCCTCAACTAGAGCTCTAACATTCACCACTGGTGAGAGTTTACTTTTTAAAAATCATTATTATGCGATCGATGTTTTTTCCAACCACCATTAGGCTAAGATAGCCACATTCTTACTTCGGGGATACAGTTGGGAATTTAACCTGCCGATTGTGCCAGAAGAGTCGTGAGGTACCTCCCTGCTCTTTCCGATTTTCCACTGTCGTGAGTTCTTTTGATGTGCGCAAAGCCGTAAGCACACGAATCT
Organism: Stramonita haemastoma; assembly: GCA_030674155.1. NCBI lineage: Eukaryota > Metazoa > Mollusca > Gastropoda > Neogastropoda > Muricidae > Stramonita > Stramonita haemastoma. Next base: position 49,327,528 of record CM060329.1, read on the forward strand.
GACTGGTTGAGAGTCTCTCCTGAAAGACTTGACGTTCAGTTCGATTTTCTCGTCAAACTGGGAAGAAGGAGCAAGTCTGGGGAATCGAACCCAGAACCTCACAATTTACATTTTTTTCATGGTGGTGGACATCTAATCTGTCCTGCTACCTTCCACTTTATACGATACAATACATTACAAAAAAATGTAATACAATACTATACCATGCAATACAATACCATGCAATACAATACAACACAATGCACTACAATACAACACAATACAATGCAGTATAATGCAATTGAATACAATACAACACAATGCAATATAATACAATACAATACAAAACAAAGTAATGCAAAAGCACACAATATAACGTTTATGATATGATTCAATACAATATTTATCATAACAACAGTGGCATACTGTAAACTGATATCTTTTCTCTTAAAAAAAAAATTATTTACGTCTACCACAAACACTCTGCACATTAGGTGCTTTTTCACAACAACCCCACAACCAATTACATGACAGCCGAGAGAGCGAAACAGGGATAGGCTAACGTAATTCCTTCCAACTCTGATCATTCATTAGCCTATTTTTCCGGTTAGACTATCAACTGTTGTTTTCTGTACTGAAGATTGACGGCGCAGTTAGAAAAAAGGGGAATCACCCATACCGCTCTTGGGGTGAGAGTGGAATGCTATTCAGGAAAACACCTATCAACTGCTAGGGACAATGGCTAGAGAGATAGAACAAGTGTGGGTTGTTCTTTACTGTAACGCCTATTCGCCACAACGTCACATTGCGCCAAACAAAAGCATAATTATTGATAAACGAAGAAATAGAAACTGAAAAGGGCTGCATACGTGTGTGTGTGTGTGTGTGTGTGTGGTGTGTGTGTGTGTGTGTGTCTGTCTGTCTGTCTGTCTGTCTGTCTGTCTGTCTGTCTGTCTGTGTAGATATAGCAGTAGCCGAAGTACAAGTCATAGTGCCGTAATAGTAGCAATGGTAGCAGCAGCTGCAGTAGCTATAGTGGCAACAGTAGCAACAGACGCAGCAATAGTAGCAGTAGCTGTAGTAGTAGCAGTAGTAGAAGCAGTAGCAGTACTAGTAGCTGCAGTAGTAGTATAGCAGCAGCTAGCTAGTAGTAGTAGTAAGGAGTAGGAGTAGTAGTAGCAGCAGTAGTAGTAGCAGCAGCAGCAGCAGCAGCAGCAGCAGCTGTTGTTGTTGTTGTTATTGTAATCATTGTTGACTTCACTTTGTTCACTATAGTGTAGGTGATAACCATTGCGAACAAGGAAAACGAGGAGTACAATGGGGAAGAAGAGGGGGTAGGTTGGGGGGAGCGGGGCGAGGGGGGTGGGGGTGGGGGCAGGACAAAAGATTAGTGAAATCCTGGTCGGTACTACGTAAGAAGGATGGGTTGTTTTTGTTTGTTTGTTTGTTTTATTTCGTTTCTATGCAAGAACTCTGAGATTCAACAATGGTAAGATTTTGGTGGGTTTTTTATATCATTTTTACCTACATTTCAGGTAGCTGCTACCTTACTTGTTGTTGCTCTTCATTTGAGTACGTATAATCATTATTATTCACTTTTTTCTGAATAAAGAAGTAATCTAGGTACCTGCATTAAGACCTCTGGGCTGTATCCAAACACGACACTTGGGTCAAGCGTTTTCTTTTTCTTTTTTTAATTTTGTCATCCGTTGCTATTACCGGTCACAAAATGGCATACTCTTCCGAAAAGTAGAACGTATTTTTAACGTGTGCTTACGACTTTTTGCGCGCAGTCGCACATGGGACCTCAGTTTAAAGTCTCATCCGAAACTTTTGGGAGAGTTAAGTCAGTACTTATGCTTACTCCAGGGAATCAAAGAGAAATTTTCCTAAAACGCCTCCGTGGTGGCTCGAACCCGGGCCATCAGCTCACAAGCACAACGCTCTAACCACCTGGCTATTCCGCCCCCCCCCCCCCCCTCCCCTCCCTTTCCTCCGGTAAGTGGGATTAAAACCTCACTGGGGCAAAAAAGAAGGAAGGATAATGTTAACTATTAGCAAAGAGTAAATGTATCCAACATATTTCATCCTTGATACGAAACCATAACACTACCCTGTGGGCATGCAGGGGTGCCTGTCAGTGTAAATAGCATCTCCACATTCTGCAAATTATGTACTAGAAATTTTATCTTTTCTATCAATCTCTTTGTTTCCGTCTTGCTCCTTTTTTTCCTGTCACCTCCTCCTTGTCTGTTTTCTGCCTTCTTGGGCCATTCTCCTGCCAATTTTTCAGAAAAACTTCAAAGATAATTTTCTCATGCCGAAGTCGGTTGCACTGGCCTAACTTGTCAGGCGCTTAACGGCAGTGTAACGCATTTTCGCTCATAATTATCTCAGGCAACAATAATTGTTGTCTGAGCGTTCGACGAAGAAGAGGAAACAAAAAAATACATAACATGAGTTCTTATGGGACTCTACAACAACTATTTAACAGTAACATCAAAGACCACCTTTAACTCATCAGTTAAAAACACCTTCAAGAGAGTGCTCCACAGAAGTGCATGTGTGTGTGTGTGTGACGTGTGTGTGTGTGTGTGTGTGTGTGTGTGTGTGTGTGTGTGTGTGTGTGTGTGTGTGTGTGTGTGTGTGTGTGTGTGTGTGTGTGTGTGAAAGTCAAAGTCTTTTTTATTATTATTATTATTTACAGATGGTACATTGAGTAAGCAAAATACTTGCTTTCTTTTCATCAAGCCATCTACAAAAGAAAAGTAGACCTATGTAAGAAAATGAAAAGGAAAAAATCAACAATAATGTGTGTGTCACACACACATGCACTTCTGTGGAGCATTCACACACACACACACACACACACACACACACACACACACACACACACACACACACACACACACACACACACACACACACACACACACACATGATAGGCCTACATTAAAAAAACATCAGTAGAAAACGGAACCCGTAGGCTACCACTTATTGCGTTGGATCTTTCACCATCCGGTTTTGTCCCCGAGTTATGGTACGGTAAGTCACAACGTAAGGTTGCCTACTAGGCTATGCTAACTTTCCTCTCAGCGTTGAGGCTTACTGTGAAGGAGTGGGGGGGGGGGGGGGGGGTTCCATATTGACTGACAGACAAGGAACATCCTGGAAGAGTGAGATAGGAGTGCACGTAAAATGAGGTCACTCATTCTACCAGGATAAATAAGTGCACACGCACATAACCGCGCGCAAGTAACAGTGTGTATAATGCAACTTTAAATGAATTTATAAACACGCACAAAAAGTGTAGACAACTATATCATTCGTGGAACACGCGACATTAAGGAATTTGGCTTATAGCAGTTAGTATGAAACCGCAGCTTCTCTGTGAAGGGACGAAACATGATGGATTGAGAATTGATAGCAAGAAAAATGACGATTTGAATGTGTGTGTGTTAGGTTCCTGATTTGGTGTGTAGACTTTTCATACACGTGTTGGATGTTTATATAATTTTGTACTGTGTGTGTTTTCAAGTATTTTCTGCTTTATGTAATACGACCAAGTTCGAAAACGTGGTTCAGTGTAGATTTGTGTTGTGTCGATTTGGAAAAAAACCAAAACAGTTTACCGAGACAAGTTTGTTTATTTTTTAATCTGTGTGTGCCCCAAGGCCTGTTATTGGTTTGTTGACGGTTTTATATTGTGGTTGGACGGACGTGAATCTACGACCCTAATCAGGTAAATAAAATAAACAAAAAAAGTATCATAACAGATGCACAGTGCATTGTAAAAAGACCCCCACGGCAATAGCAGTTAAATCCCTGGCCAAAATTCTGTACAAAAATGAGACGATCACAGGAAAACAAAGGTATAGACAAGAGAGAGGGGGGGTTGTTTGTTTCACATTTTTGTGTAGTGGATGAATGTGTGTGTGTGTGTGTGTGTGTGTGTGTGTGTGTGTGTGTTTTGTGTGTGTGTTTTGTGTGTGTGAATGTTTGTGTGTGTGTGTGTGTGTGTGTGTTTGTGTTGTTGCTTGCGTGGTTGCGTGTGTAAGTGCGTGCGTGCGTGCGTGCGTGCGTGCGTGTCTGTCTGTCTGTTTGTATGTATGTATGTATGTATGTATGTATGTATGTATGTATGTATGTACGTATGTACGTACGTACGTACGTACGTACGTACGTACGTACGTACGTACGTATGTATGTATGTATGTTTGTTTGTTTGTTTGTTTGTTTGTTTGTTTGTCTGTCTGTCAGAAAACGTGACTAAAAACATGGATAAATGTCAAAAAGTCACTTGTCTGCACAAGCATCAAATGTTAACTACTCAAGATAATTGTCAACGAGGGTGGGGCTTACAATAAGCTGTAGCCCGTTGCCTTTCCCTTGCTGTAGTGTAGTGTACTTACGATGTGTTTGTACTGAATGAATGTTTTTATTTATGCATTTATTATTTGTTTATTTATTCCTTTATATCGAGAATAATGGAATATGCACTCATGTGGGTTTTTTACACCCAGTCCCCGTGTGTATGCATTTTTGTAAACGTTATCTGTTCCCACCGGCACACGATGGCCTACTCTTACGAAAAGCGGCACAGGATTTAACGTGCGTGTAAGATGTACTGCGTGCGTTCGCACACGGGGCCTGGGTTTATAGTCTCATCCGAAGGACTTTGGGGGAGTGCTCGGTAATACGGACAGACGCGATAGCCGAGTTGTTCAAACCGTTCAACTTCAATCCCATGGGTCATGACGTCGTGGGTTCGAATCTCGGCAGCGTCTGGTTAAAAAAAAAGGGTGAGGAATTTTACTATTTCCTAGGTCAACTTCAAGTACAGGCATGCCAATGCCTTAATTCTCTTCGTGGTCATGCACATGCAAAAGATCAAATATGTACGTTAAAGATCCCATCATTCATGTAAGCGTTCGGTGGGTTACGGAAACATGAACATACCCAGCATACATCCCCGAAGTCGGAACGCAGCTACCTTCATGGTGGGGAACAAATACGGTCGCATACGCAAAATCTCACCATTGTGAAGAACCTCGGGGCTCTAGCCGAGGAAGGATAAAAGTAATCAATAATACAGTGAGACAAAACATAAAAGAATAAGTGGCACTACTCATAAGCCAAAAACTCTTTGATTGATTGCCCAACAACCTGAATTGAATGTTAATGTACTATTTTAAGTCACAGCAGATTTCTCTGTGTGCATGAAATTCAGGCTGCTTTTTCCAGTGAGAGCTCATTGCCACAAGAGCGGCATGGTCCCTCTGACTTTTTTGTGTGTTTGTTTCCAGTTTGTAAATGCATTTATTTTCCTATCAGAGTAGCAGAGTTTCTTTGGGTTTTTTATGTGTGTTTTGTTGTTGTTGGGGTTTTTTTTTGCTACAGAACTTTTGCCAGGGATAACTCTCTTGCTGCCTTTAGCTTCTTTTACGTGCACGGAATGCGTGTTGCACACGGGAACTTAAGTTTATCATCTCCTCCGAAATACTATCACCCAGACCACCACTAGTCTACAGGATGGGGAACATTTTTTTTTTACCAAAACGGGGATCGAACCCTCCTTTCTCGCGCTCTCTAAGCAGATGCATTACCTTTAGAACACCTGTATTCAGTATCAGAGAAGAAAACGTCCGGTCCCCTTGAATAATGTAAACTTCTTATCCAGTGTGCACTTTGTTTACACTTACGCAGTGACTGGTAGCCGCAGTGTGTTTTAATGTTCCAACAAAAATCAACGAAATATAATTTTCAAATAGATATCAGCGAAATTTCAATTTTCTAACAGATGTCAACGAAATTTCATTTTACAACAGAACTCAACAATTTTTTCCTTTTTCCCCCCTAATGTTTGTGTCTGTCTGTCCATCAGGTTACCCATCAATCAAACCCAGCAGCAATACTAGCACCCAGCAATACTAGCACCCAGCCATGATCGTGGAATCCAACGTCCTTCTCTCCACCTCTACGCAGCATCTCACGCAAACCACTCCCTCCCCGCTTCTGAACTCGTCCCCAGGTCGCCCACCGCCGTTACAGAGTTCTTTTCCAGAGCTGGCTCCGAACGCAGCCGGTGCAGCAGAATGTGAGTGCACTCTGAACGCGCTCTCGGCACCGCCCAGTGGCTATGACGATGGTAGCAGTTCCTCTTGGGGCTCCGGACTGGGGGAAAGTGGGTTGGGGCTTGAAGCTGGTGGTACTACCACGAGTAGTACTACTAGTAGTGCTGGAAGTGTCTGCTGGCCTCTGTGTGTGGTGGACCTCCCAGAGCAAAGCTTCAATCTGAGGGGACTCCCAGAGGAGTGTCCAGGAGATTTGGACGAGGAGGGTTTGCTCATGAAAAAGTGAGTGGTTCTGTCTCTGTCTTTCTCTCAGTCTCTGTCTTTCTGTCTTTCTCTCTCTCTGTCTCTCTGTGTCTTCCCCCCTCTCTGGCTCTGTTTCTCTGTCTCTCTGTCTCTCTGTCTCTCTGTTTCTCTGTTTCTCTGTCTCTCTCTGTCTCTCTCTCTGTCTGTCTC
>CM060329.1:49341533-49349033 GCA_030674155.1 Stramonita haemastoma
ATCCGGCTTTAAATGATATTCAACGTCTGGGATCTTCCAGTCTTACTTTCTGCATGGGTGCATTACTTTAGATCACACACACACACACACACACACACACACACACACACACACACACACACACACACACAACATACAACACACACACACACACACACACACACACACACACACACACACACACACACACACACACACACACACACACACACACTTGTTTTGTATCCAAGTGCGTGTGATATCTATAATTGCCTGTCTTTGAGGGGACATGTACACCTACCTGTGTATGTGTGCGTCAACACAAGAAACGAATCAGACAAAATACAGGATATGTGTGCGTGTGTTTATTTTTTTTAAATTCCGGTTTTTTAAATATTATTTGTTCTTTTATTTCGAGGATAATTGAATTTAAGCACTCGTGTGCTTTTTTTTTTTTTTTTTTTTTTTTTACATCCAGTCCCTGTGTGAAAGCGGTTTTGTAAATTTTGTCATCTGTTCCCACCAGTACTTCTCCTCCCCTTCCTCCTCCTCCTCCTCCTTCTTCTTCTTCTTCTTCTTCTTCTTCTTCTTCTTCTTCTTCTTCTTCTTCTTCTTTCTTCTTCTTCTTCTTCTTCTTCTTCTTCTTCTTGTTTTTTTTGTTTGTTTGGGTGGGTGAGTGAAGGGAAGGTGGGGGGTTGTCATCATGATAAACGATCTCTTCCGTGTAGGTTTGGGATGTAGAATTATCATGTAATGGCTAGGTTGGTGATGTGTCGACGCCCATTTCTTGGAAACTACGGAAACCAACTAATATCGGTGCATTGACAATACGCTGTACAGGAAAGCACCACTTCACGTTAGCCTGCAAGAATGTGAACAAGAAGCTTGTATCTGCAGGCTCGGAGGGAGATTGCCCTAAATGTTCGCGATACATTGTATTCGATTCCGTCCTGTGGGAAAACAAAATGAATTAAACTTCCTTTATTTCACCACAGTGCTTACCATACAGGCCGCGGACTGATTTTGATTTTAGCCTAAGAACAACAGCATGTACATTGACACACTAATTATAAGAATGAGAATTATGGTTCCACCGTAGGGAGGTATTCCCACCTTCTGGAAATTCTGGGCTAGAAAATGTCCTCTGTTCTATCACTCTCTCTGTTTCTAGAAATTTCCTCTGTTCTATCACTCTGTTTCTAGAAATTTCCTCTGTTCTATCACTCTGTTTCTAGAAATTTCCTCTGTTCTATCACTCTGTTTCTAGAAATTCCTCTGTTCTATCACTCTCTGTTTCTAGAAATTTCCTCTGTTCTATCACTCTGTTTCTAGAAATTTCCTCTGTTCTATCACTCTGTTTCTAGAAATTTCCTCTGTTCTATCACTCTGTTCTAGAAATTTCCTCTATTCTGTCACTCTGTTTCTAGAAATTTCCTCTGTTCTATCACTCTGTTTCTAGAAATGTCCTCTGTTCTATCACTCTGTTTCTAGAAATGTCCTCTGTTCTATCACTCTGTTTCTAGAAATGTCCTCTGTTCTATCACTCTGTTTCTAGAAATGTCCTCTGTTCTATCACTCTGTTTCTAGAAATGTCCTCTGTCTTCACTCTGTTCTAGAAATTCCCTGTTCTATCACTCTGTTTCTAGAAATGTCCTCTGTTCTATCACTCTGTTTCTAGAAATGTCCTTCTGTTCTATCACTCTGTTTCTAGAAATGTCCTCTGTTCTATCACTCTTTCTAAAATTCTTGTTCTATCTAGTTAGAAATGTCTCTGTTCTATCACTCTGTTTCTAGAAATTTCCTCTGTTCTATCACTCTGTTTCTAGAAATTCCTCTGTTCTATCACTCTCTTTGTTTCTAGAAATTTCCTCTGTTCTATCACTCTCTTTTGTTTCTAGAAATTTCCTCTGTTCTATCACTCTCTTTGTTTCTAGAAATTTCCTCTGTTCTATCACTCTCTCTGTTTCTAGAAATTTCCTCTGTTCTATCACTCTCTTTGTGTCTGCCTTGTTCTTTTTCTTTCTGTCACCTCCTTCTGGTCCATTTTCTGCCCTCTTGGTCCATTCTCCTGCCTTTTTTTTCCCAGCAAGACTTAAGATAACACTTCTCTACCCTGCTGAAGTTGGATGGGCATGGGCCTGACTTGTCAGGCGCTTAACGGCAGCGTGACGTATTTTCGCTCATAAACAGACAACAATAGTTGCTGCCTTAGCATTCTTCGAAAAAGAAAGAAGTATATAGTTATTTTGCATTAAAGCCCAAAATTTAACGATAGCAACTAAGAGTCATATCAGTGGTCTACAGGAAACACACCCGTGTAGACATCAAGCAAACCTGCATACCAAGAGATCCTGAGTATCTTGAGATCCTGGGTACTGAGATATCCGGGTACATGGAGAAATCTGGGTACTGGGCTATCCCGGGTACATGGAGAGACCCTGGGTGCTGGAATATCCGGGTACTTCAAGAGACCCTGGTACTGGGTTATCCCGGGTACATGGAGAGACCCTGGGTACTGGAATATCCCGGGTACTTCAAGAGACCCTGGGTACTGGAATCCCGGGTACTTCAGAGACCCTGGGTACTGGGTTATCCCGGGTACATGGAGAGACCCTGGGTACTGGAATATCCGGGTACTTCAAGAGACCCTGGGTACTGGAATATCCCGGGTACTTCAAGAGACCCTGGGTACTGGAATATCCCGGGAACTTCAAGAGACCCTGGGTACTGGAATATCCAGGTACTTCAAGAGACCCTGGGTACTGGAATATCCCGGGTACTTCAAGAGACCCTGGGTAATGGTCTTTCTCGAGTACATCGAGATATCCTTGGTACTGGGATATCCCCGAACAATTCTGTACTGGGTATAGATACAAATCCCACCCAAACTGCCAAGCCAGGTTTCTGCCCGTACAGTACCACCCACTGACCATACTCCGACTCTGAGTGGCGCTGTAAGGGTTTAACAGTCTAAAGCCTGTAGTCCACTCTGTCAAACACTTCATTACTGTAGTAGCACAATACTGGCCTGACTCGTACTTGGCCTGACTCTTAAGTGGCCAGTCATCTTCTCTATTCCTAGTGGCATGTTGATGACCTCTTACTAACACCTTTTCACACCCTCTCTACAAGCTCTCCTAAACTTCCAGCTATTGTGCAACCTCTCCTCTCCTCTCTTCTCCTCTCCTCTCTCTCCTCTCCTCTCTTCTCCTCTCCTCTCCTCTCTTCTCCTCTCTTCTCCTCTCCTTCTTCCTCTCCTCTCTTCTCCTCTCTCTCTTCTCCTCTCTTCTCCTCTCCTCTCTTCTCCTCTCTCTCCTCTCCTCTCCTCTCTCTCTCTCTCCTCTCCTCTCCTCTTTTCTCTCCTCTCTCTCCTCTCTTCTCCTCTCTTCTCCTCTCCTCTTCTCCTTCTCTTCTCCTCTCCTCTCCTCTCTTCTCCTCTCTCTCCTCTCTCTCCTCTCCTCTCTTCTCCTCTCTTCTCCTCTCTAAAAAAGTACAAGAGTGCTTATTCCATTATCCTTGATATAATAGAATAAATCATATCAAATCAAATCAATCTTCTCCTCTCTCTCTTCTCTCCTCTCCTCTCTTCTCCTCTCCTCTCCTCTCCTCTCTTCTCCTCTCTTCTCTTCTCCTCTCCTCTCGCCTGCAGTATGAGATGTGGGTGAAAAGTCTCCTCCTGATTAGATCAGAATGATGGTGGCCAGTTGATACAGTCCCTAAATCGACAACGCCCTGAGGACTCAGCTATAATCAACACCACATAAATCGTTTTCTCAACGTACGATCAATGCTAGATTATGACGATGACGAGCAAATAATAATGTTGATTCATCCATATCAACAATCATCACATCATGGTCGTCCGTCGTGTCGTCGCGTCGGGTCGAAACGTTCCCAGCATCATCATCTACATCCATCATTATCACTCATCATCAACAATCATAATTGAGAATATTGTAGATGATTGTGATGTTGATAATAACAATATGTGATTATAATAGTGGTGAATAATGACGACAACGATGACGATGCGATGACGACGATAGAAAGCTACGATGATGATGACATGAATATGATTAATGAGTGATAATGATGACGATGATGATGATGAGAGATGATGATATGACGACGACGACGACGACGATACACGACGACGACGACGACGACGACGACAACAACAATGTGATGATGAATTTTAAAAAGGGAGGGTGGGAGAATGAATGAGGAATGGTATGGCAACCAGGAAGGGGGGTGGGGCGGGGCAGTAAAGAGGGGGAGGTAGTGAGGTAATTAAATAAAGAGAGAGAGAGAGAGATAAGAGAGAGAGAGAGGAGAAGAGAGAGAGAGAGAGAGAGAGAGAGAGAGAGAGAGAGAGAGAGAGAGAGATGCATGAGGAATCTGATCATAGTGACCACAAAAACGGACGGAATTTCGTTTGCTTCCCTAGTATCCGGCTGTCAGGCAGGAGCCATTAATAAGTTATATCCGCTTCAGCTATGACCCTCCTTGACCCCTCTGTCATTAATATTCATGTGCTTTTTCTGTTCTTCACTTCTTTTTTTTTTGCTGCCTCATCTTCTGTGACGTTTCTGTCCTGCTGTCTGTTCCCACGCCGCTTATTTCAAGCTCTCCTCCCCAGCCATACCCAGATTCGTCATGTCGCATTCTTAGGTTCGGAAGTCTACAAATAGGCTATCAGTGTCATGCCACCGTGGGGCCACCAGCCAGAGGGGCCCTGCTTATGCACTGCTGCTGAGTCATTTTGGTGGTGTTCAGTGGTGCCTGTTCTGAGCTAACATACGCAGGACACCACCTACTAAGCCCCCAACTGACGAGAGTATTGTATGTTTGTCTGTCGTGTTCGACGATGACCTCCAAACAGCAGAGAAGGCATCTGCTGTTTCGGAAACTGGGCAGAAATTTGATTATAGTGGAGATGCCTTGCCCACAGCACTTCCCCACTCTCTCGGACAAGAGGGTATAAGGACAGTCAGCGTTGGAGATGTTTTCCAAAGGCCAACTAGCCCCCAGGGCTGCAGCACAAAAGGACTGTGCAGGTCAAGCCTCCTAGTCAGAAAGTCATAGTCGATCACTAAAGACAAACTTGTAAAGTGGAATTCTATGAGTGGGAAAGAAAGCCACTGATCATACAGCCTCTTACTTTGCTGTTGCCCCCAGTATCAATGGTTTAATCAAGAACTGTGATAAAGTCCAGGCGCTGAAGGCAATGTTTGGAAGTCTACAGGGAGCCTATCAGTGTCATGCCGCCGTGGGGCCACCAGACAGAGGGGCCCAGCAGCGCTGCTTGGTCACTTTGGTGGTGTTCAGTGGTGCCTGTTCTCAGCTAACATACGCAGGACACCACCTACTAAGCCCCCGACTGACGACAGTATTAGCTCAGTCGCGGAGCCAGACTGAGTGAGACGCCCACCCGAGGTTGCGACCACCACAACGCCCTTCCAATCACTTCCCGCGAACCTCCAACCCCAAAGGCTTTGCCACAAACTCACCACGGGCACAGAAATGCATGGGGAAACCGAATCTGAGGTCACCAGGAGACCAGAGCAACCAAGGCCACCAAATTAGAGACACTTTTCTTTATTGCATGATGATTAATTAGGATGATGTAATGATGCTGCTATGAAAGTGTGTGTGCTTTGAGACTACTGCACAGGGCTCAACTCTACACTTACTATCATTATGTATCCTGGCGTCAAACGGGCCCGAGAAATACGGTCACCCCAGTGTTGGTTAGGTAATTTGACAACACTCTCAAACTCTCATCGGTAAAGTGGATAAAGCTTGACTGTGTGGTCCCAGTGTTCCCACTGAGCCCATAGCGCTCTCACTCTGGGTAGGAGCCAGCAGGATTCCCCCCAAAATCACTGCCTCATGCAAGGGATTGAACCGGCAACCTTCCCGTCCGTAACCCAAGGTGCTAACCACTGCGCCAAGGCGGCTTGCTGATTCATATTCGTGTTCATATCCTCAAGGATTCCATAATCCTCGAGATAAAAGAATGAATCTCTCTCTCTCTCTCTCTCTCTCTCTCCTCTCTCCTCTCTCTCTCCTCCTCTCTCTCCTCTCTCCTCCTCTCTCTCTCTCCTCCTTCTCCTCCTCTTCTCTCTCTCCTCTCCTCTCTCTCTCTCTTCTCTCTCTCTCTCTCTCTCTCTCTCTCTCTCTCTATGTATATATATATATATATAATATATATATATATATATATATATATAATATATATATAATATATATATAATAATTTATATAAAGGTTGGTGAAAGAGGAAGTGGATGAAGGCCCGTATTGAACGATTCTTTTTTTTCTTTTTCTTTTTTTTAAAAGATCACACACACATGGTCCTTCAAAACTATTGACATCTCCACCCTCACCCCCTCACCCTCACCCCTCACCTCACCCCCTCACCCTCACCTCCCTCACCCTCACCCCCCTCACCCTCACCCCCTCATCTACACCTCCACCCCTCCACCTTCACATAACACGCCTGCTGCTGCCTCGTTTTGTGTTCCTGGATGCAGGGGAGGGGGAGGGGAGGGGGTGTCGTGGTAGAGATGAGGAAGAGGGGATGGGGGGGCTGTTAGGGTGGGGGTGGGGGCGAGGAACGATAAATCATTATAGCCAGGTAGCCTAGCCTGATACGGTAAAATACTTTGTGATTGGCTGAAATTCTGTATGAAGTGTGTGTGTGTGTGGTGCTGTGGTGCTGTGCGTGGTGTGTGTGTGTGTGTGTGTGTGTGTGTGTGTGTGTGTGTGTGTGTGTGTGGTGTGGTGGACTGTGCAGTCTACACAGACTTCGAATCTTAGCAAAGCCTCCGTGTGTGTGTGTGTGTGTGTGTGTGTGTGTGTGTGTGTGTGTGTGTGTGTGTTGTGTGTGTGGTGTGTGTGACTCTGTGTGTGTGACTCTGTGTTGTGATGTGTGTGTGTGTGTAGTGTGTGTGTGTGTGTGTGTGTGTGTGTGCGTGCGCGCGCAACTGTGCGTGTGTGACTGTGTGTATGTGTGACTGTGTGTGCACTCTACACTGACCTTCAAATCTCAGCAAAGCCTGTCTCTACTTGCTCACGCGAAGGGAGTCTCTAAGCTGTGTGTGTGTATGTGTGTGTGCGTGCGTGCGTGCGGCTGCGTGCGTGGTGTGTGTGTGTGTGTGTGTTAGCAAAAAGAGGGGGATTTAAAGGCCTACAATCATTATATAGCTGTTTTAGACTGGACTTCCTTGTTGGGAAAACTGACATGCGCAGCCAGCCATTCGCAATGTGATAGGCCTAGCTAGGACTAGCCGACTGCCATTCTTAAAACTAACCTAGGCCTAACTCAGCAGAGCAAAACTGAGCGTAGCCAAGCACAGTCAGTCAGTGAGACAGATACATATATTATATACTATATGCGAAGAGGTCTGGTGGACCTAGGCTGTTGAGAAACATGTCCACGAGCAAGTGAGTAGCTTTGAGTTTTGACTGTGAAAGTGATGATCTTTGGAATTGAGTCATTGTATTTGTGTAGCTTTC
>CM060329.1:49356533-49387817 GCA_030674155.1 Stramonita haemastoma
TGTGTGTGTGTGTGTGTGTGTGTGTGTGTGTGTGTGTGTGTGTGTTGTGTGTGTGTGTGTGTGTGTGTGGTGTGTGTGTGTGTGTGTTCTTACAGACTCAGCCTCTGTTGTAGCGGTGCGTCTGTGTGAGAAGGATTTGGTTTTTGTTGTTACTGTTTTTTTTTTTTGTGTAGTTGTTGCTTTTCTTCATTCATCAAAATGTTTCGGACATAATGTGGACCCCATTAAAATTTTGACATTAATCATTATTTTTGCCTAGGTACAAATGAATATTTTTTTGCACGTATTACATAAAGTTTTTGCACATTTGCAAAGCCTGTTGCAGGTCGCACATATCTATTGTTAGTTGCCTTACGAACCCGGAAGTTTGGTTCATACATATATGCATGAAGTGACGTCAAGGGAAAGCACCCAGTCACAATGCTTAGCCTCTCGTCGCATTTTCTGTTTTTAGGTCATGTTGTTACGACGCAGACGACATCATGGCTGAAGACAATCAGCGAGCAGAAAAATACATCGTGACGATTCCTTTCAGCGTTCTGTTGAGCATCTATCAGTCTTTGGATGCTGATAAAGGATGGGAAAAACTAGGTGAGTATACCTACTGTTTATGATCGCTCATGATGATGAATGACTGTTCCGTTTTCAGAAAGACTAGTAGCCTAGTAGGCCTGTATGGCGACGTCACAAAGTCAGCTCAAGTGAAGTGTGGCGCTCCTCCGGGAAGATAATAGGCCTACTTAGGCTAGCAGACGATCTTACTAGAAGCGACAGATTGAGAAAGTAGATTTGATGTATTCTAGGATGCACATCTTATTAACAAAGAGGCATAAATTTAGTAGAGTAGGGTGCTAGCATTCACTTCAGTAATTATTGCGAAATAAACTTTTGTTGCAGTTAGTTTACTTCGTTAGCCTAGCCTAGCGCAACCTCTTTGGGGCGATCGCATTGTTGAGTGATGGTTGTATGAGTAATAGGCCTAATACATAATTGGAATAAAGTGATAGACATTTACACATATTCACATATGGTACCTGTCTCTCTTCTGCAAAGACAATGAAGGCAGAAAAACCAATGTCTTTGAGTTACTTTAATTCATACAGGAGAGATAGTAGCAATAACTTTGTAATGTATCATCATAGCTAAAAGACCCAATGGCAAGAGGGAAAACTTACATCAGCTGACAGTGACAGTGGAGCAGACCTCAGTCACAGTGTCATTACTTTAAGTCTGCAGTTCCTCACTACTGTGGTGGTACCATTGTCACAGTGTGTCAATTATACCATTCCCCCCAACCCTTTCCAGTCAGAATCATGAGAATGCGGCTGCCTTATTTTGTTAATGGTAGGCAAAGAATGAATGTCCTACCTTATAGCCAAATGCCTAGTTCTGAGCTCATGCAAATTTGGAATTAGTGTTTCTAAAGTTACATTGACAAAAAGAAAAAAAGTGTCATAAGTCCAACACATATATAATAATCTATAGTTTTGATATCATGTGATAAAACTTAAAATAATGAATAGCATACATAATGAATAGCATACATAATGATACATTTTGAGCAAAAAGTAATACAACAGAAGTCAAGAGAATACTGTGTGTGTTTGTGTGTGTGTGTGCACGGGCGCATGCGCATGTGCAAGGTGAGATGACAGTGAACTCTGAACTTTGAAATTTGAATACAGGCCAACACCCCCTTTCATGGGGAGAAACAAACACCAACACATTATTCTATTATAATATACACTAATACAGCATGGTAAGGAAACACAATAGTGGTATCACGTGAAAAGATTTATTGAAACAATTGAAGAACACAGACGAATACAGTCTTAATTCTGGGGAATATTTGCTGAGAACTATGCTTCCCTATCATCAGTGAAATTGTAAGTTTGGGAAGCAGCTAAAACTAAAAGGTATTTCGCAAGATTTACCAATGGTACTTGTGAATTGCAAGCTTTAGCTACCACACTGACAAGTGCATTGTCCAGGTTAATGTCAATATCAGCGATGAAGTTGAGCCTCTGTCTAATGTCCCCATATAAGGGACATTTAAACACAAAGTGTGCTTCATCTTCTTTCACACTTGACCTATACACACAGAGCATGCAGTATTATCATTTGTAGGTGAAAAACGATATTTGTGTACATTTAACTGCGATACACCCACCCTGAATTGTGCCAAAATATATCTGTATCCTTCGATGTTTAAAATTTCAACATAGTTTTCTAAAGCAAATCTATGTTAAAGTTTACCATATATATCGAGATCTGTGGGTTTGAATCCATTTTATTACGCCCATTGTAACAGAAGTTACTGTGTAGTCTCTCCTTAATCTCTCTCATAAAAATGTTATCAGAGCTACATCCATGATCCAAACAACCACACTTGTTCAAAACCATTTTCATAAAGAATATTTTTAAGTTAATGTATGATACCCATATCACATGGCCTTTCTCATGTATAGGCTAGCTAATAGTAATAACATTCTAGAAATAGAATACCTTTCTTCAGATTGTTTTAACAGTCTTAGCCAGTACTTAACGTGCATCTAATAATAGCTGTAATTCAAAGTGGGAAACGACCTAATTCACCATATACAACATCATTAGCTGTTTTATTTCGGACATGCAGGAATCTTTAACATGCATAAAGATGTACTTGTTCAACTTGGCGAAAGACTTTATATCCCCATATCCCCATACTTCAGCAGCATACAGGACCAGTTGAGATGAGAGAGACTCAGAGAGTGTGTGTTCGACTGTGCCATGTGTGTGTGTGTGTGTGTGTGTGTGTGTGTGTGTGTGTGTGTGTGTTGTGTGTGTGTGTGTGTGTGTGTGTGCGTGCGTGTGTGCGTGTGGCGCGCGCGCGCGCGCTTGCGTGCGTGTGTGTGTGCGCGCGTGTGCATGAGTGTGTGTGTGTCTACATTTTTTACAGCTGTATAAGTATACCATAGATTGTTGAAAACAAACAGAAAGCATTGTGTAGTGTGATGTACAACTTTGTAATGTTATACAGCCTGTATAATTGTTTCCTGAGACGGGGGTTGTAACTAAAGTTTACCTCTTGATCATAGTCTCTCTCTCTCTCTCTCTCTCTCTCTCTCTCTCTCTCTCTCTCTCTCTCTCTCTCTCTCTCTCTCTCTCTCTCTCTCTCTCTCTCTCTCTCTCTTTATCTCTCTCTCACACTCACAGTTCTGAGGTGTTTTTTTTCATGTATGCATTTAAATATTTTCTTTTCTTATTTTGAAAATGTCGGATCTAGAACTTTTTCAGATCGCAAATTTGCCTTGAGCATCAGTCAGAGTTCTCCCTGCCCCCCATGTTCTTTTCTATCCTCTGAATAGATACAACTACAGCACTGATGTCATCTGGTTTCTTCCCCTTCATCGCTTGTCTGGCCGTTTCTGATTTGAAAAAGAAAATGTTCTGGATTACATTTTTTTCTCTTTTTTTTTTTTTGGCTCAATGAATGCTCTCTGCATGAGTCATGGTTGTCCTATGCAATGCAAGGTCAGCTGAGAGTGTGGGATGTGGGGTTTTCTGACCAGATTCAGTCAGGCCTTCTAGTAGTTAATATTCTGACTTCAGTACAAGTAATGTTGGAGTTTTCTTGGGGCTCTTTTTGAATTTGAGACTACACAAGAATAACACAATTGTTATTACAGATCTAACACATTTTTGATGATCAGATACTATAGTATCTATAGTAGAAAGAGAATACTCACTATACCAGACAGTGAATATAATGTTCATGTGAATCACCAATGCTGTCTTTCAAAGCGTCTGCACTTTATTTTGCTGTCACTATAACACTAACAGTGTTTCCCTTTACAGTATCTGTATAAGTCACCTTGTATTGCTTCATCTTACAGGGGTTTTTTTTGTGAACAGCACATCCCTTTGTAGCTTTTTAACACTTTAACAGTATAACGTATTAACAGTTAAAACACTGTCACCTGTGACAAATCATCCCTTCAGTCAATCCTTCTTTCAAGAATGAAACCTGCCAGCAAGGAAAGACTGCATCTCACATAATTCATACATGTCTCTGTTGTGGCACCTTAGATCTTTTACTTCGAGTTTGAATAATTAAAAAATTAGAAGGGGGGGGGGGGGGGGGGGACCCAAACCCCTCCTGTCCACTCAAGCTATTGCAGTTTGTGTAGTGCTCTCAAAACACATGAACATTACTCTGGTGATGAACATCTGTAAGCTCAGCATACTCTAAATAATTTATTAATTATGTCTGAAAGTAAAATGTGTACAAAACGTATAAAAAGTGTACTTAGAAAAAAAGGGGGGAGGGGGTAGCTGCTACTACTATTATGACCTTGGCTTAAGAGAGAGAAGGAAAAATCCCACCTACTGATAATAGCAGATTTGTGCCTACTGCACTGACCACCATCAGTTTTATGGTCTCAGAGTTGTGCCACTGCCAGATAGCCAGAATAATCTTAGTTGATAATTTATTATTTTTAGCATTTGTCCTTGTAGACGTAGTACATACTGATCATTTGTTATTTTAAAACTAGTGGTACTAGTGATAGTAGTGTTTTGTTATGATGGTGATGGTGATCATCATAATTATCATCACCATCATCATCATCACCGCCATGATCATCATCATAGTTATTGTTATTTATTACTATTATAATCATCATCATCATCATTAGTACTTAGTCTTCTCTTTCTTCTTTGTCTTCTTCATCTTCTTATTATCATTATCATCATTATTGATATTATCATCAGTATTATTCATTTATTGTTGTTGTTATCCTCTTCTTCTTCTTCTTCTTCTCTTCTTCTTCTTCTTCTTCTCCTCTTCTTCTTCTTCTTCTTCTTCTTCTTCTTCTTCTTCTTCTTCCTCTTCTTCTTCTTCTCCTCCTCCTTCTCCTCCTTCTTCTTCTCCTCCTTCTTCTCCTCCTTCTTCTTCTTCTCCTCCTTGTTGTTGTTGTTGTTCTTCTTCTTCTTCTTCTTCTGCTTCTTCTTCTTCTTCTTCTTCTTCTTCTTCTTCTTCTTTGAGATACCACTCGCTTCCCGGTAACTTTTTGCTTTGTTGCTAATAGAAGCATGCCCCCCCCCCCCTCCCCTGCTCTTAGCACTTGTTATTACAGTCAACATGTTCAATCATCATCATCATCATCATCATCATCATCGTCGTCGTCATTTCACCAACACCATTAACTCATTCATTCCCGTTCTCACAGCGGCAGAGGCAGGGTACACATTTGACAAAATCCGCCTGCTGGAGCTGGAAGGGGCACGTAACCAGGGCAGTCCTAGTCGCAGTCTGCTGTGGGAGCTGGGGAGTCGCAACACCACTGTGCGTCAGCTCTATAGCCGCCTCAGCAATCTGGGCCGCTACAGAGAGATGAAAATCTTGGAGGATTACGGTTAGTGAATTTTAATTTTTTTTTTGCTTCGGGGGGGGGGGGGGGGGGTGTGTTTGTGTGTGTGTGGTGTACAGTGTGTGTGTGTTGTATAGAGTGTTTGTGTGTTTATTTTAGTGTGTGTGTGTGTTTATTTTAGTGTGTGTGTGTATTTTAGTGTGTGTGTGTGGGTGTTTATTTGTGTGTGTGTGTGTGTGTGTGTGTGTGTGTGTGTGTGTGTGTGTGTGTGTGTGTGGCGCTGATAATTGAAAGGAGAGAAGCATTATTTTTGGGCCCTGTCTCTCCTGCTTGTACAAAAATAAACATTAAGAATTTATCAATATTCTTGAAAACAAAATATATTTTCTTCTTTAAAAAAAAAGTTCTTTCTATTCGTCCTTTCATCATATAGAGTTATCTTCTCCCCTCCCCCCTCTTTTCCTGTTTTTCTTATTTTTTCGGAGCAAAATGCATTATTATGTTTACTTTTTATTTATTTCAAGGTAAATGGAATAAGCACTCTGGTTTTTTTTGGTTTTTTTTATATCCAGTTCCCATGTGTATGCTGGATGTATGCTTCAGTGTGTGTGTGCTTTGTCTTTCCTGTATGGACAAGGTCAATAATGAAATCATTCAGGATTTAAGCTCCACATCTTTCCTCCTTGATTCAATCTCTGACCTCTGTACTTTCCCAGGTGTTTTTTTTGTTAACCAATTATTCTAGACTTCCTTCTTCTCCTCTCAACTCTCATTCCCTTGATGACTTGAAGGGATGGATTATCATAGATGGAAGATAAGTTACAATACATTGAACACATAGAGAAAGAGAGAAATTTCAGATATATGATTTGAACCAAAATAAATTGTCAAATACAAAGATATATGCTATGTGACAAAAAATATATGACAAAATTTACAAAACTACATACACTTGGGAACTG
Source organism: Stramonita haemastoma (assembly GCA_030674155.1). Classification (NCBI taxonomy): domain Eukaryota; kingdom Metazoa; phylum Mollusca; class Gastropoda; order Neogastropoda; family Muricidae; genus Stramonita; species Stramonita haemastoma. The sequence goes on from CM060329.1 coordinate 49,362,847, forward strand.
AATGTAAAGAAGCATGTTAGTGCTTACTCCAGTGTCCTTAAAAATTATAATAAAATAGTAATATTAACATGATCAGTTAAACTGTAAAACACATCAGTTTATATTATATGGCAGATGGGTTTTTTTGTGTTTTTTTTATATAAATTTGATTTTAAGATTTTTATCTGTTTAGGTTTCATTATTGGTTGTAAACTCAGACTGCGACATAATGCCGGGTCATGTTTGATTCTGACAGTGCACAGTCCATCCAGCTCATCGTTTGTGGACAATGGGCTGAAGGGTCTTCCTGATGTTCCACAGGACACCAGCAACTCCCTGAAGGGTCTGACTTCTCCAAGTGAGTAATTTCACTCTGTGGTGTGTGTGTGTGTGTGTGTGTGTCTGTGTGTGTGTGTGTCTGTGTGTGTGTGTGTGTGTGTGTCTGTGTTAGCAAGAAAGTGATTTGATTGAGAAAAAGTCAACTAGTAACACACACACACACACACACATACACACACACACACACACACACACACACACACACACACACACACACACACACACACACACACACACACACACACATACACACACATACACACACACACACACTCTCCTGTTTTAGGGTCATCTGGTATCACTTAAAGTGGAAAGACGTTAAAATTGAAGACTTACTCACACGCACACACACACACTTACACACACACACACACACACACACACACACACACACAAACTCAGAGGTATGTGTTGATGCATGCATACACACACTCATACTCTTGTTCAAAAAGCACTTTATTCATCTTATGGAAGAGGATTTCATATAGATGAAATTTTATGCTAACTTTGAAAAAAAAATCCAAAATTTTATGCCAATTTTGAAAAAAAAAAATCCAAAAAGTACTATTATATTATCACTCTTTATCTCTAAGTTGCTCCCTTGATTTTGATTGATTTAGTGTTCACTAAGATTGATTTAATGTTCTCTGAGATTTCAGTTTGTATCAAAATGTTTAGTGTAAACGGCAGAGTCCTGTTCCAAGTCCACTTCCTGTTGATCGTAAATTCTATTTCTTGAAAAGTTATTAAAAAAAGAGAAATGATTCTCTAATTTTTAAATCTATATCCTGATGTTGATTAGTAAACAGTTCACTCATCCTTAAATCTGCATCCTGAAGTTGAAAAACACACAGTTTACCACCAACTTAACGAATAAAATTATTTTTAAAGTGTGTACATCATTCTCTGTGTGGCAGTGTCCAAGAAAAACAACAACAGCAACAGCAACAACAGCAGCATGCACAGCAACAGCGTCAACTTCAATCAGCACATGTCCGACGTCAACATCAGTATGAAGTGTCAGCAGACCGACAAATGCTACCCGGGCAAGGAAATGCCGTTTTTCTCCCCCTCCTCCTCCTCCTCCTCCACCTCCAGCTCCGAAATCAACCGGAGGAACCCCCCCTCCAACCCTACCGGCATCGCGGCACCCACACTGAAACCCACTAATCCTGGCTGTCAGGGGAACAACGTCAACCTGTTGCAGAACATGATCAAACAGATCCCTGGGGGAGCCTCAAACTCCGCATCCTCCCCCTCCTCCTCCTCCTCTTCCTCCTCCTCAGGTCACGGACTGTCGAAATACCAGACTTCCCCGTCCGCTTCTTCCCCATCCTCCTCCTCCTCCCCTCCCCTGCTCTCAGACGGTCAGTTCTCGTCCAGTGTGTCGTCACTGACCGGTCTGGAGAACACCTTTGAGGACCATGTGGCCCTGATTGGCTCTGCCAGGTACAGCTACGCTGAGGTTCTGCAGGCCACTAACGGCTTCAGCGAGCGAAACAAGCTGGGCGAGGGGGCGTTTGGGAAAGTGTATTTCGGGGTGCTGCGGCAGAACAAGTGTGCTGTGAAGAAGCTGTCGGAGGTGGGTTGGTTGGTTAGTGTGTGTGTGTGTGGGGGGGGGGGGGGGGGGGGGCAGTAGGTGTGTGTTTGTGGGTGTGTGGGGGTGAGAGAGAGAGTGTGTGTGTGAGAGAGAGTGTAAGTGTGTGTGTTTGTCATGGTGTGTGTGTGTGTGATTATTGTGTTCTCTTTTTTTTGTCTTTCAACCTGTACTGTTTGAAAAGGGTGTGTGTTGCGTTTAAAAGAAACAATCTTAGGTATGGAGATCAGTGGCCTAGATGGGTATGATGTGTTTGTATGTGATGTGTGTATGTGTGTGTGTGCACATGTGTGTGTGTCTGCCTGCTTGTCTGCCTATTTGTCTGTCTGTGTGAGTGTTTGTGTGCAAGTCTCTGTGTATTATGTATGAGTTACCTGTTCACTGATTGTACATACAAATTTTGTTATTGATTCCATGAGAAACTGATCATTTTGTCTGAAACTATGTTTAGCCTTTTGCCATTATTATAGCTTGTGCAAGACTGAAACTGAAAGGAATACATCAATCAACACCACTAAAAGTCATCTAGATTTAGTTAATGCAAACTCTAGTGTTGGTATTAATTTGAAACTATCGTTCTACTGATTTTGTTGCTGAAAAATTGCACTTACATGAAAAAAAAACCAAAAAAAAACCAAGAGACAAAAAGAGGGAGGGTTGGGGGGGGGGGAGGATTTCAGACTGGTAATATTGATTTTTTTATATATTGGACCTGATGTTGGTTAACAGTTACAGATTTTTCATAAAAATAAGGATAAAATGAGCCACTAGTCATTGTAACCCCAAATGCACTGCAGAAGCATGAACATGATGTTTCATAAAGAATTTTTGTGTTTTTAGTATTAATCTTATCTTAGCTGGGGGAAAAAAAGGACATCTCAACTGATACAATTATAAACTTTGTGCACATTGTGTTTGCAGGCTGAAAACCAGGAGTCTGTGGTTGAGAGATCTACACAGATCAAACGGGAGCTCACCTCATTGCTGAAGTGAGTACATATGTGTGTGTGTGTGTGTGTGGTGTGTGTGTGTGTGTGTGTGTGTGTGTGTGTGTTTTCAAGCATGGGTGTGTGTGTGACAAGTTGGCTTGAAGATTTTTTTCTTCTTTCCTTGAATTTTTTTCTTCTTTCCTTGAATTTGTTTTGTGACCTCAGGAAGAGATTTCCACATGTGATTTTTTTAAAAAAATGTGTTGTATAGCGATGAACTATTTATATATATCTCTCTCTCTTTCTCGCTTTTCTCGTAGGAATTCAAGTGGTGTACATGTATGCATGCACACACGTGCGCACAAACACACAGACACAGACACACACACACTTACACACACACACACACACACACACACACACAACACACACACACACACACACACACACACACACACACACACACACACACACATCACGCACAACACACACACACAACACACACACACAAATTACACACACACACACAGACTACACACACACACACACACACACACACACACACACACACACACACACACACAACACACACACACACACACACACACACACACACACACACATATGCACACACACACAATGTCTGTGGGCATATTCTTCACCAATTCATCTGTCTCTCATGTCAGTCTTTCCTTACTCTTTCTCTCATACAGTCTTAACATCCACACTCATAGATGTTCTTGCATATGTGTATCTTCATCTTAACCGCATCTAATTATGCACACTCACAGATTTGCTTGCACATCTTTATTTAAGCTTAATTTATGCACACACATATATTTCCTTGATTGCATGAGTATATCTTTATATGAACTGCATCTGTGTACATTGTTTGCATCAGTGCATGGGTACTCACGTGTATACATAATGGATTGTGTGCAGGTTTCGTCACGAGAACATCGTGATGCTGTATGGCTATGCAGTGGATGGAGAATGTCTATGTCTTATCTACCAGTATATGCCCAATGGATCCTTGGAAGATAGGCTTATGTGCAAGGTAATGATGAGCACATTGTGTTTACTCTGTGTGCGTGTGTGTGTGTATGTGTTTATGTGTGTGTGTGTGTGTGTGTGTATGTTTGTGTGTGTGTGTGTGTTTATGTGTGTGTGTGTTTGATGTGTGTGTGTGTTTAATCAGTGGCTGAATATTTGAACATGTAAATCAACATTGCCAAAACTTGATGCAAGGATGATATTGACATTTCTGATATTAAGACCAGAATAACAGGAACATCATAACTTTGTCTCATGCTAAAAATAAGAAAAATAATAATAATAACTTTACATGATAGTGTCAGATTCTTAATGTAATTTCAGCCAGTGAGCTTCATTGTCTATTACATATAACAGTGCTAGGTTCCAGGACCATAAGTAAATGTAAAAACATGTTCCACTGTATGTGTGAAACAGAAGAACACTCCTCCACTGGTGTGGTCTCAACGCCTCAACATTATGGTGGGTGCTTGCCAAGGTCTCAACTTCCTCCACACTATGGGAGAACAGCCTCTGATTCATGGGGACATCAAAAGGTTGGTTTGTGCCTCTCACTTTGTTTATCTGTGTGTGTGTGTGTGTGTCTGTCTGTCTTTCTGTCTGTCTCTCTCTGTGTGTCTCTGTCTCTCTGACTGTCTGTCTCTCTCTCTCTCACACACACGCACACACACACACAGATTTGTTAATGTTGAAAATACCTTTTCATTTGCTGTTACTTTTTACACGCACACACACAGCTATCTCTCTCTCTCTCTCTCTCTCTCTCTCTCTCTCTCTCTCTCTCTCTCTCTCTCCTCTCTCTCTCTCTCTCTCTCTCTCTCTCTCTCTCTCTCTCTCTCTCTCTCTCTCTCTCTTCTCTCTCTCTCTCTCTCTCTCTCTCTCTCTCTCTCTCTCTCTCTCTCTCTCTCTCTCTCTCACCTATCCAGTTTCCTACCTTAGGGTCATCTTGTATCACTTAAAGTGGAAAAAACGTTTAAATTGAAGATTTACTTACTTACTTACATACACACACTCTCTCTCTCTCTGACAATCACCCCCTGTTTCAACAGTGCCAACATTCTACTAGACAAGTACATGGAGGCCAAGATCGGAGACTTGGGGCAGGCCCAGCAGGCCAGCGGGCGTGAGGAGGGGAGCACCTCCACCTCGCGCCTCACCCACATCACGCGGGCCGAGGCCTCCAAGCTGTATGGCACCAGGGCCTACCAGCCCGGGGAGGTACATACAGGCAGCCAGCCCTCCACCAAGAGCGATGTCTTTGCCATGGGTGTGGTAAGTTGAGGGTGAAGTTTGTGGGGGTGGGGGGGGCGTGGGGGGAAGGGGGGGGGGACTGTGTTGGTTTAATTTAACCCTCTTAGTCCCGATTCGGGGATTTGCTGGGATTGAATAATTACCCTCCCCCCCCCCCCTCAAGTCCTGATCCAGGATTTGCTGGGATTTATTAATTACCCCCCCCCCCCCAAGTCTCAATCCGGGATTTGCTGGGATTGAATAATTATCCCCCAAGTCCCGATCCAGGATTTGCCTTGATTGAATAATTATCCCCCCTAAGTCCCGATCCAGGATTTGCCTTGATTGAATAATTATCCCCCCCAAGTCCCGATCCAGGATTTGCCTTGATTGAATAATTATCCCCCCTAAGTCCCGATCCGAGATTTGCCAGAATTGAATAATTACCCCCCCCTAAGTCCTGATCCGGGATTTACACACAGTAGATTTCCATCATGCTGTGACCATCACTAATTGCAACCACATGTCAAAGCTCTATCAGGCCAGAAGGAGAAACCCTGTGTGTGTGTGTGTGTGTGTATGTGTGTGTGTGTGTGTGTGCGTGTGTGTGTGTGTTGTGTGTGTGTGTGTGTGTGTGTGTGTGTGTGTGTGTGTGTGTGTGTGTGTGTGTGTGTGTGTGTGTAAGCGAGAGCAGAGCATTCAGGGGTAGTGGTGTGGATAACACAGAAATACTTACCATAACACCCAAGGCTTCACCAACCAAGGGGGCAGTGTCATTTAACATACTGTGAATAGTCTGCTCGCGGTACACATCACTCTGAAAATCCAGTGTAAAAACGGATTCATGACTAGTCTTTGAAATTCAGAAAGGTTGTTGATCAGAGCTGTGTGTTTTCTCTCGATGTCTCAGTATCGCGGCCATTTACTTATGTTGTTTTTCTGTATTTCAGGTTCTTCTTGAAGTGTTCAGTGGAGAAAAGGCATATGATGAAAGACGGGAAGGAGAGCAGTTTCTGGTAAGTCAACATAGACTGTCCCTGAGTTTGGTGATTAAGAAATAAAGGAAGATTCACAGTCTGTACATAATGACTTGTTGCTTGTCTGTGCAAACTTCTGAACTTGTCATAAGTCATTTTCCCAACAGAGTGGTATAGGTGCAGACCTGCTATTGATATACTCATAGAGTCAGTAATATACAAATTATATGATAATGGAACTGTCCAAAATACATTTCTGACATGAGGCTTAACCTAAGTGCTAGAATTAGAACTTGTACAGTGTGCAAAAATCACAATCTGCAGTTGCTCAGATTGCCTACTTAAGTGTGTGTGTGTGTGTGTGTGTGTGTGTGTGTGTGTGTGTGTGTGTGTGTGTGTGTGTGTGTGTGTCTGTATGTGTCTGTATGTATGTGTGTCGGTGTGTGTGTTTGTAAAATCTCTTGGTAGGTAGGTAGGTCTGGAAATAACTTTGAACAGAGAAACAGGACATGCCTTTGCACCAGTATATCTGGAAATAACATTGAATAGAAAAAACAGGATGTGCCATTGCAGAGAATAACAGGATGTGAGGTCCAACACATTTGCCTGACAATAGCGAGTCACATGAAAGGCTTAGGAGGTGGTAAAACTGTTGCATGCCTGTCACTCCAGCTGCCGCTGTAGTCTAGTGGTTAGGGCATTGGACTCGTAATCTAAAGGTTGCGGGTTCGATCCCAGCTTTTGGCTATGGCGTTGTGCCCTTGGAAAAGGCACTTTACGGCTATTTTCTCACCCCACTCAGGTGTAGAAGGGGTACCAGCCTTGTGTTGGGGGTTAACCCTGCGATAGACTGGCGTCCTGTCCAGGGGGGAGTCTATGACTCTCAGTTGCTTAACGCCACAGAAACCGGGATAAGCACCGGCCTGATGAGCCTTAGGCTCAGGACAGACTTTAACTTAACCTGTCACTCCCACAACATTGCTGAGGAAAGATTGTTGATGAGTTCAAAAGCTCACCAAGGCTAGCAACAACACAACATGTGCTGGTTAGCCTTTGTGTATCATGTTTGGTGAGTTGTGAAAAAAATAAGTTTTTAAAAACGAAACAAATATGGGCTCTTACATTTGATTTGTGTATGCTTTGGTTTTATGGTAGGTAGGAAATACTTGCTACATTAGAAGATTTTGGAAGTTCAGAATATCAATCTTAACTACATTTTCTGCTTTTTTGAGAGAAATGAACAGAATGTGTAGTTGTCTTTTTTTTTTTTTCCTTGTTGTGTCTTAGCATTCAACATTTTCTACATGTGATTGAGCAAAAAACAAAAGTATTAAACACAGCAAACTAACTGCTAACTGTTACCAGAAATGAGTGGACATAGCACACAAATCCAGCACAACGCAGTCAAGGGTCCAGGGCCCAGTGCTAAGATTAGCCCCTTCCTTTTACCAAGTCCAAGTGTAGTCGGTTCCAGCTATAACTAGCACCAGCTGGGATGGAACGGATAGCAGCTGAGAGGAGTTGAAAGTGGAGGAAAATGACAGCTATGTAGAGTAACTTAAAAAAAACTTTGCTCACAAATTTATGGCAGAGGGTACAGATATGAAATGATTTGCTGAATAGGTCTTGGTGCTTACACTTTGTAATAAAACAGATTTGTTTTCCTTTCTGGGTTCATTATGATAAAAAAATAAATGTTTTGTGTGGATTTTACAGGCAGACTACTTTCGCAGTCTGAAGATGGAGAGTGGAGAGGATGCGTGTGTGAACAAACTGGACAGACGAGGCGGGGACTTTCCCAGAGACGTGTGTCTGGCCATGCTGGATCTGGCCGACAAGGCCACCAGCCATCTGAAACGTAAAAGACCTGACAGCAGCCAGGTAATGTATCCATTGAGGTTTTTTCCCTTAACCATCTGTGAGGGTTTTTTTTTGTTCTGTGTCATCATCACAGGCATTTAACAATTAATGTTCATCAATGGAAAGAAAAACAATTTGTTCTGTGTGCCAGCATTATCCCTCAAATGTAATGTACAGGATGAGTAAGCACAGTTTTTGCATTTTAAACCAGCATAAAATTTGATTTTGGTTTTCTTTGCTTTTCAGTAGCCGTGCATGGATTTATACAGTGGGCAAAAAAGTAGGAGAGTTGTATGAGCATGCTCGGATTTTATTTTGTTTTGGGTTGTTTTTGTTCTTTTTTTGTTCCTTGGCTAGAGCTCTGAGAAACACCGACGGTCAGATTTTGCGTTTGTGACCGCTTTTACCCACAATTAGGTAGCCACATTCTGATGTCGGGGATGTATGAGTATGGGTTATAATTAAAAACGTCTGTTCTGCCAACTGTGGCATTCTGTCCACAGACACCCCTTTGTGCAGTCCAAAGTCTTCATGTGTCGTGTATGGTCTGTTGTTTTCAGATGCTGCAGAAGATGACAGAAGTGGAGGAGTTATATACACAGAGGACAGGAATAAGTGAGTCTTTTTCTGTGCAGACCTTTTTACTCTAATCATAGAGTAGTGGAATGGTGTATTTCTGATTGTTCTCTGTGGAGCTGAAACATGGGCATTTTACGAAGAAAGAGATAGAAAGATAGAAATATTTTAAATGTGGGTTGATAGAATGATGGCAAAAATGAGTTGGAAAGACAAAACACCTAATGAACAAGTCCCCATTTTATAAGGAGTCCAGAAGGAGCAGTCAAAAACAGCTAAAATTCTTAAACTGTCATATTTTTGCCATTTATTGAGACATGATTGTCTACCCAAAGCAGTGCTGACAGGGAGAGTGGAAGGAAAGAGAGGTAGAGGAAGACCAGGACATCAATGAATGGGTGATGTGAAAGACTGGACAGACGGTAGGCTGGCTGAGTGTATGCAACTGGCCCAAGAGAGACTGACAAAGAGATCCATTGCACATCAAACCCGGCCTTGGGGTGGCACCTAAACTGTTCTGTGTCTAGACAGAAAGACATACAGGTTTTTTTATGTCTTTTTTTTTATTTCATAAAACCACTTTTTGTACAACTGCTGTATGTCTGGACAGACATAAAAACTTTTGAAGGGTTTTATGTTCTTATTTTGTCTCTTTGCGTTTAAATTTAATCCGTTCCTTGTGGCACAATTCTTAAGAATTGCTAAAAATCTTATTTAATCTTAGTAAATTGTGTTCAGAAGATGACTAGTTTATGCAATTTCAGTTTACTTGAAGTACGAGTCAGCATTTTTTTTCATTACATTGCAGAAAATACTTATAATTGACCAGCTTTCAGAAACTAGTTCACATACATGCGTACATGGAAATGCGCATGCTTGCACAATTAATGTGAGAAAAGGTCTTTACAGCAAATCTTCTTGTTATTTTCACCAGTTGTCACTTCAGTTTGAAGTTGGTAAACTAGTAAAAATTAGTAGAAGACTCAACTTTTTTTTTTTTTAATAATGAAATGAAAAAAATAGTAGGAGACTCAACTTCAAAGTCTCTTTTCTCATATCTACACCAGTAGAGTTCAATAATTCTCCTCACAAATAACTATATTAGCTGTGTGATGTTTCAGAACACACGGGTATGGACAGCCTCCCAGGCTCGGAACACTCCTGCCACATGTCCCACTGCAGTTCCCCGGGGGCCAGCGTACCCAACCTGACAGGGGCACCCCCTCCCCAACACAAACCTCCCCAGCCCTCACAGGGACCGGCCTCCCTGCCTGGCAAACCCTGCAACAACTTCTCGGTCAACGTCAACCAGGGCCAGCCTGCAGAGAAGCACTACGCCATGCACCTGGCCCATGAGAAGCCCAGCAACTGCCCCATGGCCAGCCTGAACACCGACACCGCCTCCTCCCCCAGCTCTTGCACTCCGGGTGACCACAGCAACCCTTCGTCCTTGACCTCTTCCAGCGGCCGCAGCCCCATCGATTACTTCCAGAAAGGGCAGGCCCTGCCCCCGGCCTTCCGCCTGCAGCAAGCGTACGACAGTCAGGGCGAGGCGGAGAGGAGGAGGATATCGCGCATCTCCCAGTGCCACCCCACCAAGCAGCTGGCAGCAGTCCAGGCTGAGGGGGCAGAGGGGGAAGTGCTGCCTCAGGCCGACCCTGCCAAGCTGGCGGCTCTGGAGCAGTTTGACCGCCAGAACCTGCACGTGCCCAGCGAGGAGAAGGAGTCCAACAGCTTCCAGTCGGACCCCAAGAAGCTGGCGGCCCTCAAGCAGTTTGACGACCAGGCCAGTCACGTGCACCTGCAGGAAGAGGTGTTCCACACCCAGCACCGGGCTCTGGCCCAGGAAAGCAGCAGCCTGGCCTCCGACCCCAGGAAGCTGGCCCAGCTGAGGCTGTTTGACGAGGCCAACCCTGTCACGCCCGCCCACAGCCAGCAGGAAGAGAGGCAAGTCCTGGCCTCTGACCCTCGCAAGTTGGCGGCCCTGACTCAGTTTGATGCCGCTAACTGTCAGACTGGTACTGCTTCCACCGTGTCTTCTACCGCTTCTGTTCCCTACAGGCTGGCTGCAGGAACACAGTCCAGCGCTGGCAGCAACGCTCCAGCGTTATCCAGCGTGCCTGGCCAGCCCCAGAGCCTGAAGTCTGTGGAAACCAGGCAAGACTGCAGCAGCCACGACCCCTTCCCGGTCAGTCAGCTGGACTATGTGGTCAGTTCGCAGAAAGAAGCCCTGGACTCCTACCTGTCCACAGGGTCTCATCAGCAGGTCTCCACACCGCAAGTCTACCCTTACTCTGCACCTGGCATGAACGGCTCTGTGATGGCCGCAGGTTCTGCTGCCAAAGACACTCCCCAGGGAAGCCTGACCCATACGACGTCAGGAACGTGTGAGGGGCACACTCCTTCTCCGCTTCCCTCCTCCAACTTTGTCTCATCAGACGGACCCATCCTGTCGTCTAACTTCACCACTTCGGAGGAAGCTCTCCTTCGCCGTCAGAGAAACTTTTTTGACATGTACAGCAAGGCTTTGGAGGAAGAAATGGATGACGGGGACGAAGATGACGACAATTTCGAAGATGCCAATGCCTGTCTGGAAAATGGCTACGTTGAAGAAAGTGACAATACCGCGTATGTGGCAAGTGCCTTACCAGTGCATGGCGGCACTCCAGGGGAAGCGTATTCCTCACCTGTACAAGAACAGGTGAGCACAGGCAGGGGGGAGGGTCACTGTCACCCCATCCCCACAGAGCAGGACGAGTCTGTCCTGTACTATTTTAAGCAGAAACAACAACACTACGGGAAGACTTTCAACAAATCTCAGGTCTCACAGTGCTGAGGACAAGACAAGGACGGTTGTTTAACCCTAGCATGATGGCATGTAGATAGTCGTCAACATTCTAGTGAAGACAGTATGCTGTAAACAGCGCAACAGTGAGATGAAAGTATTTTATGTCTGGTACATGTTGCTGCCTCTGTTTGCTGCTGTGTGCACCACAGGTTTAGGCTTGCTGCTTGTGTTATCGATACAGTTTGTTGTTATTAAAAAAAAAGTCTCTGTTTTCTTTTGTCATTTTTTTTTGCTTATCTAGTGTCTAATGGTGGATCAGTTTTCTGCTGTGTCATTCGTTTGTTTGGAGAAAGTTGATACGCTATGGTATAATCATAACAGTAAAGCCAGATCTGATGTACAGAGTATGTAGATAAGTGAAATGTTCTGGGGAAAAAAAGGAGATTCTGTTTGTAAAGAGCAATGATCTAGTCCACATCAGAGAGATGTTACAGCGTGTGAGTTTTAAGAATGGTAACAAAAAACATTTTGCAGAACATCACATTTCAGCCAGTACTTTCCCATAGCAATATTATCAGTCTGTGCTTTTACAACATCAACCATTACATCTTTTTTATTTTATTTTTTTTTAAACAAACAAGCTAGTCAGATTCAGTACTTATGGCATGAAATGTCTCCACGTATACAAAAATTCCTTCCACATACTTTCCCACAGCATTTTAACACTATCAACATAGCATATGTCATACTGTTTATTAACACTTTCTACCCCGGTACGGATTAATCCGTACCACGCGATCATCTCCCCTGGACGGGGTACGGATTAATCCGTACCACAGCAGGTACTTTCACTTTCGCCCTCCCATTCTGTTCTATTCTCACATGGTCGTTTTAGCTTGTTGGCTTTAGCTGCCACGTTGGTCGCACATCGTTCACAGCTAATTTGCATATAAATTGAGCGTGTTTTTGTTGTGTTTATTGTTGTTTTACGTGTCATATGCTTGTAGTATGGCTTTGGTACATCATACTTTTACTGCTGACGAAGTAACAGAAGTTTTAAACGAGTTATTACATTGCCGATAAAGATCGTGTTTTGGATAGAGATCGTGAGAGCTTTGAGTCTCGTGATACTCACTGTGTGCCGCTCGAGGAGCGAGATAGGCCAGCTAAAAGGGGTGGGAAGGGGGGGGGGGGGTGACTGGGGAGGGGCGTGGCCTTGGTACTGTGAGTACCGCTACGATAAACACCAACTGTTTACATGAAAATGAACTACAAGCCACCTGGTGAAGTGCAAACATTCTGTACATATGAATAAAGTAGTGTAGAAAAGTTCAGGAACTTTCTTCGACTAGGGAAGAAATGTTATCTGTATATTCCATGATCGTTATTGTGACAGTGTCGTGTCTACAGTTCAGTGGTTCCCTTTGATTATATTACATTTGATGCATGCTGGAAGAAAACTTGTATAGTACCTATGTTTGTCCCTGTTTATTTGAGATTCTTGTATAGTTTTGTTATTGTTGTGTTGTATTTGTTGCATACATTGTGTAAAAATCATAAGCCCATCAGTGGGATCACCACTTAAAATCAGAGCAATTACGTAATTTGACACCATAATTAACATACTCCTTTTTATGCAATATAAATTTTTATGCACACATATAATAGGCAGTCATTTACCCACACAATGCCATAGTTTCATAAGAAATGGGCTTCAAACAAAAAAGATATGAGGATTTTACTATGATGACCCAGTGCACACTGCACTCAGCTGCTGCAGGGCTGGTCCACAGAGACTGCAGTGCAGCTGCACCCTTGGGGTACAAAGTGTTAAAGGAGTTAGTGTTTGAAAACTGTTCAAACTAAGCACTGAACTTAGGAGGGGGGGGGGGGTGTTGTTTTGGGGGCTTTTTGTTTGCTTGTTTTTTCTCATGGTTGTTGACTTAATTTGTTTATGATGATATTGATACGTTTTTGTATGATTTGGTTTGAAGATAACAAATGTAGTGTATGCACACACCACACACACACAAACACACACACACACATGTGCATGTGGTCCTGATAGAAGGGAGGAAATGAGGGAGCTGTAATTATGAAGAAGAAAAGCATTCATGTTGGGATGGTTCTGTAAAATTCACAGTTCATGAAAGCAATACAATTTTGTGAGTTGTAAGCTGTACACAGCCAGTACATTGATTGCTGTGCCATGTTGGATATTTGATTGTGTGTACAAATATTTACAGAGTGTTGTGTACGGACTTTGGAACAAAGTGAATGCTGGAGAATCTATTGAAAGTCAGTTATGGCAAAGATATATATATAGGAAGATTATGTGCTGAAAATCAAGAAAGGTTTGCTATGTGCTAGATATTACCAGAAATGTCTGCTGAAGCTGTGGTGATATGTTCTGTTACATTGGTTTGAAAGGTACCCTTGCTTAGTTTTCAAAGGTTTTTCTGGTGTTGTGTACAAATGTTTGGTTTGTATAAGAATTTGGCATGTTTTCTGTGTTGCACTGACTCCATAGTCCTTTTTCTCACCAACATTTTACTGCAAAACTTGCTGTGGATTACAGAACATTCATCATTTTCATGTGACATGGATGAAAAAATAGTCATCAGTTTCATTTCGCCGAAAAAAGATTTTGTTCTTAAAAGCGCGGTTGCCATTATTGTTTTGATATCAGATATCGGGATTCATCATGCATTATTTTTTCATCATGCATTATTATCTTTTAGACAAATACAGTGAGTGCTTTCAGTGACATGCCACTGTGTTGAGGTATCCTTAATGGCTGATTGTGCTTTAAGCCTACAGAATATAAATGAGCTGTAAAGGGGAAAATGTGAAGCTGTAAGCCAAAAGAGTGTGAGTAAGATCCTGAGGAAAAAGTAATTATACTATACTGCCAAAGACACAACAATCAAAACGGTTATAGAGGGCAGTGTCGATTAAGTAGTATCATGTTTTAGGTAGTATTGAGATATGTATGTAACTATTTGTAACTTATGATTTGCAAAATATGTGAAAGGTCATAGTGGCACTAAGGAACTTTATTGATTTACCGTGGCTGTGTTACATAGGTATGGTTGAAGACAAAACAACTTACGAATGAAATACTACCTTTGAGTGTGGGGAGATTTTTTTAAAAGAAATTAAGAGGGAATGTAAATGTGCATGTGTGTGTGTGTGTGTGTGTGTGTGTGTGTGTGTGTGTGTGTGTGTGTGTGTGTGTGTGTGTGTGTGTGTGTGCTTGTGGGCATGCATTTGTGTGTGTGCATATGTGCAAGTAAAACCATGCTATTTGATAATTAGTCATTTGTCATGTGCTTTGGTTAACAATTTTGGTTAATGTTATGACTGTGTATTCCATTATTCTGGCAATGGGACACTTTGCATGAACACACATGTATGCTGATTTACAAATAGATCTACATTAATTTTTTCATGATCATGAGCTAAAATTTTCAGACCCTGGTTTTCTTTAAAATGCTGAGTGCATCGTTTTTAAGGCAATGTGAGGCACTAAATTTTACTTTTTACAAATGAAGAATTAAAACCTAGTCTTTGATATTAACTTATAGTACTATGACTTCTAACTTAAAAAATGTTACTTGTTTTATGTTAGTGAGCCATGTTTCCATGGAAACCAAGATAAACATCCGCCATCTTGGATTTTTAGGGAATGATTTTTTACCCATAAATTCAAGTGCTACATTCATGATTTTTGGCACAAATGTACATAATGGGTGTATTTACAGTTAAATAGAGAGACATTCTTGAAAAAATTCACTGTTTATTTTTTATAATTTTTTTTTTTTAATGGACACTTTTTATACAAGGTATTATGTAATCTGATCTTTTTAACAGAAAAAATACTCATAATATTAAAAAAGTCTCTCTATATTACTGTCAAGAAGACCATAATGTGTAAGTGTGCTAAGTTTCATCAATTTCTGATAGACAGTTTTTGAGAAATTTTGATCACAAAATGCATGTGATGCAAAAAACACAAAGTGGAGAAAAAAGAGGAAAAAGAATACAAACATGTACAGACCACCATATATTACTCATAGCCTTGTTGGAAAGCTTCAGTTCACATATCCAGCCCTTTAAAAACAAGAATCAATAATCAGAACACCCCTGTAGGCTAGGCTGGGCCACTTTCCAGCACCATCAGCTCCTCTACCCCTTCAGTTTGGCAGCTCTCAGAGTGTCGCGCCTCTTGATCACACTGGCCCTCTGGTACCTGAGGCTGTTCTTCTCCCTGTCCTGCTGTCTGGATGCTCTCAGCCTCTTCATGTGCACACTTATATCAAATCTAAAGCAACTGGCAGTGTCTTGGGCAGAAGCAGGACCAAAGTTGAACTCATGGATGGCTGTCAGACTGCAAAGAGAACTCGCCAGCATGATGTGAGCTTGTCCATGGAACAACAAATTTCACAAGGCTGTTCAGGCACTCTTTGAGTCTTGCCAGCACCACATCTTTGAAGCAGCTGCATCTTTGTCATTCTCTCATAAACAGGCATGAAGTAGATATGCTGCTTCTCATAGTTCAGGGGTGTTGTCAGCTCACTGAAGATATCACACCTTGTCGCATTCCATGGTGCACACCACAGGACTGCTTCAAACTCCATGTGAGCTCATAAATTGAATCAAGATATACTGATCTAGATATAACAATTTATGTTTGGAGCTCTGTGTGTGTGTGTGTGTGTGTGTGTGTGTGTGTGTGTGTGTGTGTGTGTGTGTGTGTGTAGGTATGCATGTAGACACACACACACACACACACACATATATATATACACACACATATATACACACACATATATATACATATATATAAATATATAAATATATATACATATATATATATATATATGCTAGTGTGTTTGTGAATACTTGCATGAAGAGTATGCTGTAATCTAGATCTAGTATAATGAATTTGTTCAAACAATAAAGTTGATTTCCACTCCATATTCATTTCAGCCTGAATCCTTTTGTGAAAACTGTTAATTAATTAATTCATGCAGTTTTATCCTATACTTCTGTCCATAAATGCAAAAATATATTCATGTTTTGCCTCATTAGAATTACAGGTATAAATAAAGAAAATTGTGTCTCACACACACACACACACACACACACACTCATGCATGTGCACACACACACACATGCATTTGCACACACACACACACACACACATGCATTTGCACACACACACACACACACACACACACACACAGATATAAAACAGCTAGGCCTACCAGTGAACTTGTTTCCTACCCCAAATCCCCCTACAGCTTGCTTACTGGTGATACACAACACACATTGAATACACAGAACAACTAACCCATGTGGTTTCTTTTCCTCTGTTCTGAAGCCAAAAGTTAGTTTACACTTGGAGCAGTTTCTGCTCATTACAGTTACCAGCTGGCTCAGAACTGGCATTTTCGAACCTTTTTTCACAAACGGCCTGATATGGTTCATGTTTGAGCAGAGTACAAGCTTTCTTGCTTAGCAAAACACTCTCAGTACGCAGCGATCTTGACAGCGAAGCAGACAATGAGATTTCACTTTTAGAACACTGTAGCACTAAGTCAGACTCGGCACTGATTCTCAACAATTTGTCCGTTTCCTTCCATGTTTTGCACTGTCGAGCAAATGCAAGGTGTTTTTCGCGACTCGGCTTGCATTTATAGGCCAATTGAAGCGTTTATTTCTTCAAACGAGTCATTTTTCTGCTTGAAGCGGAGGTACGAACTCGATGTAAACAGCGGCCATTTTGCGTCACGTGACCCGATTCAACTAACCGGCCAGCTTACTTTTGAATCGCTCTCTATATATGGAAGTTGCCGTCGATATGCTAATCGACTGAAATGACGTATAACTCGTTGTGAATGAGTGTTCGTAGTAGAAGCTCTTCGGAATATTGTAGGGGAGACAATCTAGTTTCGTTTGGTGTATGATACGTCATACTTTGTGAACTAGAAATGCATGTTGCTAGGGCATAAATGTCGGCATTTTCACGCATTTTTCGGAATAAAAAAACACAAACTCGGTTGGGTTAGGTTAGTAAAACGTTTTTTATTTGCATAAAGACAATGTATTTGTAAAATCTAATTATGTCATATGAATATATACATGTCCTAGAATGTAAAATTGGAAAAATCTCAAAATAGCCAAAATGACCTAAATTTAGTAATGTTGGGTGCCGCACATTGCCTTAAAATTCTTGTATTATACATGTCAACAAGAAACATAAGGTGTTCCAAATTACAAAGTGCTTAAAATTCATGGATCATCACATTGATTTAATATATTTCAGACTTGCACCATAACGGTTTAACTGCTTTTAGAATAGTCAAAGAAGCAGCCCCCTGTTGTGAAAAACTCTCCTGTTATTGAAATTTTCTGTGTTCAAATTGCAGAACTGATGACACCCATCACCGAAGCAGCTTTTTCGATTACACAGTAGGTGGTCTAGAGATAACACACCTGTGTAGAAAGCGAGAGGTGCAGGTTTGATCCCAAAACTTTTCTCCCGTTCACTCAAATGTGAGTGGTGGTCTGGGTGCTAGTCTTTCAGATGAGACAGTTAACTGAGGCCCCATGTTGCAACATACATTACAGCACACGTAAAAGAATCCATGACAACAAGAGAGTTGCCTGCAATAAAAAGCATTTATTCAATCATTTCATTTCAATTCTGCTTGAAATATCAATATTCTCTGTTTGTGATTCCCCCTCAGTCATCTTCTTGCCATTCAGATGATTTGTTATTGTAAAGTGTGAGAATTGTACAACAGCTCTAAAATTTCTGGAGAAAAAAATATATATTTCAGAGGCTGTGCCTTAAAGTTAAAGTCTGTCCCGAGCCTAAGGCTCATCAGGCCGGTGCTTATCCCGGTTTCTGTGGCGCTAAGCGACTGAGAGTCATAGACTCCCCCCTGGATAGGACGCCAGTCTATCGCAGGGTTAACCCCCCAACACAAGGTTGGTACCCCTTTTACACCTGGGTGGGGTGAGAAAATAGCCGTAAAGTGCCTTTTCCAAGGGCACAACGCCATAGCCGACAGCTGGGATCGAACCCGCAACCTTTAGATTACGAGTCCAACGCCCTAACCACTCGACTACCGCGGCGGCAGGCTGTGCCTTACAAGACTGTTTTAGGGGTGGGGGGGGGGGGGGGGGGGGGGGTTGTTGTTGTTTTTCATATAGTTTTGGTTTTCGTTCTTGTTGATTGTAAATAGAAAGTGAAAACAATGACTGAATACCTTAAAGATATTGCTGTATTTTGGGAATCTTGTTTAATGGTCTGAAACATGATTTACCACTTCATGATTGTACAGGGGGGGGGGGGGGGGGGGGGGGGGTTGTTCTTGCTTGTTTAGGGGTTTTTATTGTGTGGGTTTTTTGAGAGGAGGGGGGGAGGGAAGTATTTTGTACATACAGAATGTATTGCGTGTATGTGCTCAGTCTTGCGTCCTGGTGTGGACATGTGTGTGTATAAATTTTTCTTTTCTTTTTTTTCTGTACACCAATCAGTTATACATTAACATACAGATGTGTGTGTGTGTGTGTTTACATACATTTACACCTGCATGCAAGTATGCACCATGTCACATACACATACATGCATGCATGTACATACACATGCGGAAACACATACTTACACACATGCACATACACACACTCACACACGTGTGCGCTCGCTCGCTCTCTCTCTCTCTCTCTCTCCTCTCTCTCTCTCTCTCTCTCTCTCTCTCTCTCTCTCTCTCTCTCTCTCTCTCTCTCTCTCTCTCTCTCTCTCTCTCTCTCACACACACCCATATGTGTATTACACACACACACACACACACACACACACACACACACACACACACACACATATCCTTGATATAAAAGAAAACAATAATAACACACACAGTGCACACACACACACACACACCTTTCTTTAAGGAGTTTGTGTTGCTTTATAAAAAAATATATATATACTTTTTTTGGGTGGGAGTGAGGGGGAAGAATGGGGGGGGGGGGGGAGTAGGGGAGGAGGACATGACCAGTGAACTTATTTAAACCCCAATGTATTATTTAGTGATGAGAAATGTCTTTCATACCTGAAGTACAGGTGCTGTTTTCTGTCCTAAGGCACTGAAGGTCAAAATAAAGAGTTTGTGAAGCTGTGTCCCTTTTTCTTTTTCTCTTCTTGTGGGCAAGTGAAGTTGAGTGTGTGTGTGTGTGTGTGTGTGGGTAGTTCCTGCTTTTACTGTATGTTTGGAGTGATTGTGTCGGCCTACATGGTTTGTGTAGGGGCATGCATTTCTGGCCATATGTTGCATGCATTCATGGAGAAATGGTAGGGAAGAGAAGGAAAGTGCAGAACACACACACACACACACGCACGCACGCACATACACACACACACACACACACACACACACAGTGCAGCACAGCACAGCATAGCACAGCACAGCACAGCACAGTTCATTGCATATATCAGCAAAAAAATTAAATGTGAATGCAACGCTGTGTGTGTGTGTGTGTGTGTGTGTGTGTGTAATCTTACTGATTGATTTGTTATCATTGATGCTTCAGTGATAACTTCAATATTCACAAAGTGATACTTGCCCCTCACCCCTCCCCCTTTCTTATCTCAGCTTTCCCCCCCCCCCACCCCCACCCCCATTCACTTTTTTTTGTGACCAGGATATTGTCCTCAAGGATGGTATTCTTTCAATGTCTATTTTTTTCCTGTTTCCTTTGCTGGAGCTCCATGGTTCACCAATGGTGAGATTTTTGGGTAGGCCCTAACTCTATGCACCCGTCTTTACCTACCATTAAGGAGGCCACATCCTATCTTGGGGAAAGTGAATAAATAAAAACGAATAAATAAGAGTATAGATTGCAAACTGTCTCCAAAATCTCCACACTGTTCAGTGTGATATCAAATAATTAGAGACAAGGAGAACAAAAAAGAAAGGGATGGGTAAAGGGTTCTCAACAGAACATTGCCTGCACACATACACATCTGCAGTGTCACACATGCGCACGCATACACACACACACACACAGTACACACACAGTACACACACACACACACACACACACACACACACACACACACACACACCACACACACACAGTTGGAATCTCGTTCAAGAGATTTTTCTGCTGGAGTTAACATCTGCGCGGACTCCACTCCCCGAAAAAGACCTTCGGATAAGACTATAAACCGAGATTCCGTGTGTGAACGCACGCATAACATTTTGCGCACACGTTCAAACCCGTTCCGCCATCTGGAAGAGTAGGTCATGCAAGTGCCCATGGGAACTGAACGGATGACCGAATTGACAAAACGGCATACACATGGGGATGGCATGTAAATAAAAAGCACATGAGTGCTTATTCCATCATCCTCTAAATAAAACAAGAAAATAAGACACAAATAAGCGCTCGCGCGCGCGCGCGTGCGCACACACACACACACACACACACACAACACACACACACACACACACACACACACACACACACACACACACACACACACACACACACACGGTTGTAGGAAAAAAGTCACAGGAAAAAAGTCACAAAATTGCGTAGGAAAAAAAAAGTCACAGGAAAAAAAGTCACAATCAGGTCAAACAAAGCCAAGTAAAATCCAGCAATCCGAATGACTTTGGGGAGAGTGGAGTCCGCACTGATGCTAACTCCAGGAGAAAAATCTCCTCGACCGTAATTGAACCTGGGTCGTCAAATTGCCAGCGAAATGTTCTGACCACTAGGCTATCCCGTCCCCTCTTTACCCCTTAGGATAATGGAAGAAGCACTCATGAGCTTTTTTTTTATATTCAGTCCCCGTGTGTGTATGCAGTTTTTGTCAATTTTGTCATCTGTTCCCACCGGCACAATGGTCTACTCTTGTTTTGTTTTTAAACAAGAGGTTTTAAAGTGTGTGTAAGATATTCTGCGTGCATTCGCACAGGGCACCTAGCTCGGTTTATAGTCTCATCCGAAGGATGTAAGCATCAGCTGCTCATCAGCATTCAGTCAGTTTGAATTTATTTACAGTCCTAGTGGAGGCAGGGGGCGGGATAGCTCAGTGGTCAGAGCGCTCGCTTTTCCCCAGCCAATGTTCAGCAGCGTCGAGTGTGGTTACGCACCTTTTTGGCAGGGGGGTGGGTATGCATGCGCGCACGCGCGCGCGCGCTGGTGTTTGCCAGTGCGTTTGTTTGTGTGCGCGCATGTGGCGGGGCCCTTGCACTTTGCCCTGGGGCATCATATTGCTGTATATTGTCATTATTATTGGGCGCCCTGCTTGCTTTTCGGTGCGTACAGTCTACCCGATTTCCTTGCCACAAGCTAGCGTTCTCGGCTCTTGAGGGCTTCGGTGTCGCCACAAGTCCGGCGCCACACTCGTCGAAGATGGTAGGGGAGGGGGTATGCATACGCTGGCACATTGTCCTGCTGCCTTGGGGTCTTTTAGAGTGCCAAAGTCGGGGCCCGACGGGCCTGAAAACGGCTGTCCGGGTCCCGTCTTTGCCCCAAACCCTACCTTTTTGGCAGGGGGGTGGGTATGCATGCGCGCACGTGCGCGCGCGCTGGTGTTAGCCAGTGCGTTTGTTTGTGTGCGCGCATGTGACGGGGCCCCTGCAGTTTGCCCTGGGGCATCATATTGCTGTATATTGTCCTTATTATTGGGCGCCCTGCTTGCTTTTCGGTGCGTACAGTCTACCCGATTTCCTTGCCACAAGCTAGCGTTCTCAGCTCTTGAGGGCCTCGGTGTCGCCACAAGTCCGGCGCCACACACGTCGAAGATGGTAGGGGAGGGAGTATGCATACGCTGACACATTGTCCTGCTGCCTTGGGGTCTTTTAGAGTGCCAAAGTCGGGGCCCGACGGGCCTCAAAACGTCTCTCTTGGTCCCGTCTTTGCCCTAAACCGCACCTTTTTGGCAGGGGGGTGGGTATGCATGCGCGCACGCGCGCGCACGCTGGTGTTTGCCAGTGCGTTTGTTTGTGTGTGCGCATGTGGCGGGAACCCTGCACTTTGCCCTGGGGCATCATATTGCTGTATATTGTCATTATTATTGGGCGCCCGTCTTGCTTTTCGGTGCGTACATTCTACCCGATTTCCTTGCCAGAAGCCAGCTTTCTCGGCTCTTGAGGGCTTCGGTGTCGCCACAAGTCCGGCGCCACACACGTCGAAGATTGTAGGGGAGGGAGCATGGATGCGGTGCCATATTGTCCTGGTGCCTCGGGGTCATAAATCTTTGAAAAGTCGGGGCTGGACGGGCCTGAAATCCGCTCCTTGTGTCCCGTATTTGCTCGAAGTCGAAGATTGTAGGGGAGGGAGCATGTATACAGTGCCACATTGTCCTGGTGCCTTGGGGTCTGTAAGTGTGCCAAAGTCGGGGTTTTGGGTCCCGTCTTTGCCCTAAACCGCACCTTTTTGGCAGGGCGTTGGGTATGCATGCGCGCACGCGTTCGCGCGCGCTTGTGTTTGTCAATGCGATTGTTTTCTTGCGCACATGTGTCGGAGACCCTGTAAGTTGCCCTGGTACATCATATTGCTGTATATTGTCTTCATTATTTGTGCCCTGCTTGGTTTTCCGTGTGTACACTGTACCAGATTTCCCTGCCACAAACAAGCTTTCACAGCTCTTTAGGGCTGCGGTGTCGCCACATCTCCGGCGCCACACACGTCGAAGATGGTAAGGGAAGGAGTATGCATACGGTGCCATATTGTCCTTGGGCTTTGGGGTATGTAACCGTGCAAAAGTTGGTTCAGGAAGGGCCTGAAAACGGCTTATTGGGTCCCGTCTTTGCCCCAAACCCTACCTTTTTGGCACGGGATTTGGTATGCGTGGCGAACGCACGCGCGCGCTTGTGTTTGTCAGTGCGTTTGTTTGTGTGCGCGCATGTGGCGGGGACCCTGCACTTTGCCCTGGGGCATCATATTGCTGTATATTGTCATTATTATTGGGCGCCCTGCTTGCTTTTCGGTGCGTACACTCTACCAGATTTCCCTGCCACAAACTAGCTTATTCAGCTCTTGAGGACTGCGGTGTCGCCACAAGTCCGGCGCCACACACATGGAAGATGGTAGGGAAGGCTGCCTGCATAGAGTGTGATGCTTTCCTGGTGCCTTTGGGTCTATTAGCGTAAAAGTTCGGGCAGGACGGGCCCGAAAACGGCTCTTTGGGTCCCGTCTTTGCCCCAAACCGCACCTTTTTGGCAGGTGGTTGAGTATGCGTGCTTGCACGCGTGCGCGCGCTGATTTTTGTCAGTGTGTTTGTATGTTTTCGCACATGTGGCGGGAACCCTACAGTTTTGCTGTGGTGCATCATATTGCCGTGTATTATTATTATTGTGCGAACTGCTTGGATTTCGTTGCGTACACTGTAGCAGATTTCCTTGCCGAAAACTAGCTTTCTCAGCTTTTGAGGGTTTCGGTGTCGCCACAAGTCTGGCGCCACACACATGGAAGATGGTAGTAGAGGGTGCCTGCATAGAGTGCGATGTTGTCGTTGTGCCTTGGGGTCTGTAAGCGTGCAAATGTTGGGGCAGGACGGTCCAGAAAATGGCTCTTTTGGTCCCGTCTTTGCCCCAAACCGCACACACCACACACACACACTTTTGTTTGAGAGAGAGATAGAGAGAGAGAGAGAAAGAGAGAGAGGGGGAGAGAGAGAGAATGAGAGAAAATGAGAGAGAGAGAGGGAGAGAGAGAGAGAGAGAGAGAGAGAGAGAGAGAGGGGGGGGGGGGGGGGGGAGAGAGAGAGAGGGAGAGAGAGAGAGAGAGAGGGGAGAGAGAGAGAAAGAGAGAGAGGGGAGAGGAGGGAGAGAGAATGAGTGAAGAGAAGAGAGAGAGAGGGAGAGAGGGAGAAGAGAGAGGGAGAGAGAGAGAGGGAGGGAGATAGAGACACAGAGAGAGAGAGATGATGGAGAGACAGATGCATAAACACACAGAGACACACACAGACACACAGACACAGACACACACACACACACACATGCGCGCGCCCGCACACACACACAAACAATTTTCTTTAGAAGAGAGAGAGACAGGACAGACAGACAGACAGACAGACATACAGAGGGACAGAGAAACAGAGACAGACAGAGAGACAGACAGAGACAGAGAGAGAGAGAGAGAGAGAGAGAGATCCACACCCTGTTCACCCACACCCACAGACCCAAGTTGCCAAAACAACAAAGAAAATCAGCATTTCTCATTACAGTAGAATTTATTCTGTGACATTAAAAAACATAAAA
Organism: Stramonita haemastoma; assembly: GCA_030674155.1. Lineage (NCBI taxonomy): Eukaryota > Metazoa > Mollusca > Gastropoda > Neogastropoda > Muricidae > Stramonita > Stramonita haemastoma. Next base: position 49,387,461 of record CM060329.1, read on the forward strand.
ATTCATATAAATAATTATATTTTTTCTACACAACAAACCAACTTTAACAACAAAGAAATCAGCATTTTCACTACAGTAGAAATTATTCTGTGACATTAAAAAAAAAAAAACAATAAAAAGGCTTATAAACATTCAAATTTTTAATAAACAAGCAAACCTTAACAACAAAGAAATCAGCATTTCTCACTACAGCAGATTTTATTCTATGACATAAAAAGACATAAAAAGTCATATAAACAAATATATATTTTTCTTCACAACAAATGTTAAAGAATACGCATTTGTCACTATAGTAGAATTTTATACTGTGACATTTTAAAAACAATTAAAAAAGTCAAAATAAACATTACATTTTTT
>CM060329.1:49392917-49395417 GCA_030674155.1 Stramonita haemastoma
TCTATCTATATATTTATTCTTTTATATCGAAGATCATGGAATAAGCACTCATGTGCTTTTGTTACATCCAGTCCCCGTGTGTATGCAGTTTTGTAAATCTTGTCATCTGTCTGAGAGAGAGACAGAAAGACAGAGACAGAGACAGACAGACAGAGACTGAGAGAAAGACAGAGACAGACAGACAGACAGACAGACAGACAGACAGAAACAGACAGAGACAAAGACAGAACCACTCACTTTTTCATGAGCAAACCCTCCTCGTCCAAAACTCCTGGACACTCCTCTGGGAGTCCCCTCAGATTGAAGCTTTGCTCTGGGAGGTCCACCACACACAGAGGCCAGCAGACACTACCAGCACTACTAGTAGTACTACTCGTGGTAGTACCACCAGCTTCAAACCCCAACCCACTTTCCCCAGTCCGGAGCCCCAAGAGGAACTGCTACCATCGCCATAGCCACTGGGCGGTGCCGAGAGCGCGTTCAGAGTGCACTCACATTCTGCTGCACCGGCTGCGTTCGGAGCCAGCTCTGGAAAAGAACTCTGTAACGGCGGCGGGCGACCTGGGGACGAGTTCAGAAGCGGGGAGGGAGTGGTTTGCGTGAGATGCTGCGTAGAGGTGGAGAGAAGGACGTTGGATTCCACGATCATGGCTGGGTGCTAGTATTGCTAGGGTGTGATTGATGGGCAACCTGATGGACAGACAGACACAAACATTAGGGAGACAATAAAAAAAAAGTTGAATTCTGTTGTAAAATGAAAGTTTGTCGACATCTGTTAGAAAATTGAAATTTCGCTGATAACTATTTTAAAAATTATATTTCATTGATTTGTGTTGGAAAATTAAAACACACTGCGGCTACCAGTCACTGCGAGAGCGTAAACAAAGTGCACACTGGATTAAGAAGTTTGCATTATTCAAGGGGACCGGACGTTTCTTCTCTGAATACTGAATACAGGTGTTCTAAAGGTAATGCATCTGCTTAGAGAGCGCGAGAAAGGAGGGTTCGATCCCCGTTTTGGTAAAAAAAAAAATGTTCCCCATCCTCTAGACTAGTGGTGGTCTGGGTGCTAGTATAGTATTTCGGAGGTCCCGAGTGCAACACACATTCAGTGCACTGAAAAGAACCTACTAGCAACAAAAGAGTTGGTGGTCTGGGTGCTAGTCTTTCGGAGGAGATGATAAACTAAGTTCCCGTGTGCAACACGCATTCCGTGCACGTAAAAGAAGCTAAAGGCAGCAAGAGTTATCCCTGACAAAAGTTCTGTAGCAAAAACCCCCAACAACAACAAAACAAAACACAGATAAAAAACCCAAAGAAACTCTGCTACTCTCATAGGAAAATAAATGCATTTACAAACTGGAAACAAACACACAAAAAAGTCAGAGGGACCATGCCGCTTTTGTGGCAATAGGCTCTCCCTGGGAAGAGCAGCCTGAATTTCATGCACACAGAGAACTCTGCTGTGACTTAATTAAAGTAGTATTAACATTCAATTCAGGTTGTTGGGAATTAAGTCAAAGAGTTTTGACTTCATGAGTAGTACCACTCATTCTTGTATGTTTTTTGTCTCATTGTATCATTGATTTTATTTTCGTTCCTCGGCTAGAGCTCCGAAGTTCACCAATGGTGAGATTTTGCGTCGTTTTTTTTTCCCCCACAACCATGAAGGTAGCCGCGTTCCGACTTCGGGGATGTTTGCTGGGTATGTTCGTGTTTCCGTAACCCACCGAACACTGACATGAATGATGGGATCTTTAGCGTGCATATTTGGTCTTCTGCATGTGCATGACCACGAAGAAAATTAAGGCACTGGCAAGTCTGTACTTGAAGTTGACCAGGGAAAATAGTAAAATTCCCCACCTTTTTTTTTTTTTTTTAACCAGGCGCCGCCGAGATTCGAACCCACGATTTCATGACCCGTGGGATTGAAGTCGAACGGATTGAACAACTCGGCTATTGCGTCTGTCCGTATTACCGAGCACTCCCCCAAAGTCCTTCGGATGAGACTATAAACCGAGGCCCCGTGTGCGAACGCACGCAGTACATCTTGCACGCACGTTAAATCCTGTCCCGCTTTTCGTAAGAGTAGGCCATCGTGTGCCGGTGGGAACAGATAACATTTACAAAAATGCATACACACGGGGACTGGATGTAAAAAACCCACATGAGTGCTTACTCCATTATTCTCGATATAAAGGAATAAATAAACAAATAATAAATGCATAGATAAAAACATTCATTCAGTACAGACACATCATCATAAGTACACTACACTACAGCATGGGAAAGGCATCGGGCTACAGCTTATTTTAAGCCCCACCCTCGTTGACAATTATCTTGAGTAGTTAACATTTGATGCTTGTGCAGACAAGTGACTTTTTGACATTTATCCATGTTTGTAGTCACGTTTTCATGCAGACAAACAAACAAACAAACAAACAAACATACATACATACATACATACATACATACATACATACATACATACATACATACA
>CM060329.1:49402917-49405338 GCA_030674155.1 Stramonita haemastoma
AAATCATCCTTTGCTACCCAGCTTAGATACTGTAGGAAGCAGTATATTTTGTGATATCGCACAAATAGCTGACAACTTTGACATGTTTTTCTTTCTTTCTAAAACCGCAGGTTTGCAACCGCGAAAGGCTGAAGACAGTTTAGCCTGGGGTGAACTGTCGACCAAGATGTACCTTGAGTCAACTGACGACCATCTTAGTCAAGGGACTAATGATGATGATGATGATGATGATGATGATGAAAACTATGATAGTGGTGATGATGATGTGGTGATAATAATATGGTGATGATGATGATAGTAATGATGGCGGTGATGATGGTGGTAATGCTGCTGCTGTTGCTACTGCTATGATGATGATGATGATGTGTGGTGGTGGTGGGTGGTGGTGGTGGTGGTGGTGGTGGTGGTGGTGGTGGTGATGATGATGATGATGATGCCGATGATGATGCCGATGATGATGGTGATTTAGGTCTAATATTGCTGCGTTGGACTCCGTGTAAGTCAAACTTAAGAGACCTTTGAACGTTATAATGGTGACTGTGTGAGATATCGGTTGGATCTCATTACATATACTCTTTCTATTGCAAACTGACGCACTTTTTTCAAATTCAGCTTGTCAGCCTGGTTAAAGAGGAAAGAGAGAAGAAGTGAGGAGATAAATAAGGAGGGGAGGGTGAGGAGAAGAAGAAGGAGGAGGAGAATGACGAGAAGGAGGAGGAGGAGGAGGAGGAGGAGGAGGAGGAGGAGGAGGAGAAGAAGAAAAAGAACAAGAACAAGAACAAGAACAAAGAACAAGAAAGAAAAAGAAGAAAGAAGAAGAAGAAGGAGAAGAAGAGGATAAAGAAGAAGAAGAAGAAGAAGAAGAAGAAGAAGAAGAAGAAGAAGAAGAAGAAGAAGAAGAAAAAAGAATTGCGGAGAAGAAGAAGAATTGCGAAGAAGAAGAAGAAGAATTACGAGGAAGAAGAAGAATTGCGAAGAAGAAGAAGAATTGCGAAGAAGAAGAAGAATTGCGAAGAAGAAGAATTGCGAAGAAGAAGAAATAAAAAAAGAAAGCAAGCAAGAAATAAATAAATTTAAGAATGAATGAATGATGAATGAATGAATGAACAGAAGTAATAGAAACGATAATTAAAACTGACTCACAGAGCAGCTAAAAAAAAAAATGTTAAAAAAGCAAAGAAGCAACTTGTAAAAGCACAGCTGTACTGATATCGCCAAGATTTTTTTCTTGACTGAATTTTGGATAAATTATTTTTCAAAAAGACAAGAGAAATTGTAACTGATTACCTGCACTTAGCTTCCTCCTCTTTTTCTGAATAATGTAACATTGATAACTTGTGAAATACTGATAAACATACGATTTTATAGCTTCTTCACACTGCTGGAAATCACTTCTTACAAATTTAAAAGATTTTTTTTTACTCATCAACATAAATTTTAGGGTGACCATGACAAAATGATAATTTTAAAAAAATCAATGGGTTGATAAATAAACGTTAAAAAACACCACCTGGAAATAGCAAGTAGCCCCCTCCCCCCCCAAAAAAAAAAATTAAAAAAAAACCACCCCAGGATATATACGAGTTTTTCTTACATTGTCTAAGCAGAGACAATGGTTAAACAGCAAACAAACAAAAACAAACAACATCTACTTAGTTTGCACACACTAACAAAAAAACAACACCCCATAAATACCTGTGTTCAATCAAGAAAAAGACAAATCTCCAGACTTTAAAAAAAATCAACTTTCCTTCAATGTGGAAACAGTCGTCTGCAAAAAATCCTCACCTTCTGTTTCCTCAAATGACTAAGCTAACTGAAGTTTGAAAATGAAAAAGTATCACACACTGCGTGACTATCAAACAGCCGAACACGTAAAGTGAATTATAGCCTAACCTAATAACGTACGTGTGTCGCTTGAAGCGGCGACAAGAAAATACGTTTTGTCAGCAAACAGGTGATCCTGATAGGCCCATTCAACCAAGTGGCTTTGGGAAAGATCCGGTTTGGCGTAAGAGGAGACTGATAGGTCTTCGCTGATTGGTCAATGAGCTGGCTAACCAGAGGATTCATTGGACCAGTCGGATGGGTCAGCAGTACAAAATGGCCGCCATGATTGTTTACACTTCTGTTCAACGTTCCAGATTTTATGTGGGGCCTATATTATGGTTTGGACAGGGTTGGCCTGTCGAGATTTGAGAAGGCTTATTATGAACAAGTGGTGTATGAGTGTGTCTCTTTGCCTGTCTGTTTGCTTCGCTGTGATTGTAAATAGTGTTCTCATCGATTAGTCTGCTTGTTTTGCTCTTTTTGCTGACTATGATATCAATAATTAAAATGTCTAGGTTGCATGGACATAATAACTTTCTCCAGTTAAAATACATGCATGGTAAATATTATTGATATTGCTTAGTTATTTTT
>CM060329.1:49405438-49438249 GCA_030674155.1 Stramonita haemastoma
CCGCCGCCGCCCCACCACCACCACCACCACCACCACCCACCACCACCACCACCACCACCACCATGATCATCATCGTAGTTGTGGTTATTTGTTACCATTATAATCATCATCATCATCATTATTACTTCGTTTTCTTCTCCTTCTTTGTCTTCTTCTTATTATTATTACTCATTATTAATATTACCATCAGTATAATTGTTGTTGTTATTATCCTTCTTCTTCTTCTTCTTCTTCATCACCATCATCATCATCACCATCACCATCATCATCACCATCATCATCATCATCATCATCATCATCATCATCATCATCATCTCACCAGTACCATTAACTCATCCATTTCCGTTCCCCACAGCGGCAGAAGCAGGGTACACATTTGACAAAATCCGCCTGCTGGAGGCTGGAAGGGGCGCGCAACACAGGGCAGTCCTAGTCGCAGTCTGTATGGGAGCTGGGGAGTCGCAACACCACTGTGCGTCAGCTGTATAGCCGCCTCAGCAATCTGGGCCGCTACAGAGAGATGAAAATTCTGGAGGATTATGGTTAGTAAATTTTGATTTTTTTGGCTTTGTGTGTGTGTGGGGGGGGGGGGGGGGGGGGGGGGGGGGGGGGTTTGTGTGTGTGGGGGGGGGGGGTGTACAGTGTGTGGGGCGGTGGGTGGGTGTACAGTGTGTGTGTGTGTGTGTTTATTTTAGTGTGTGTGTGTTTTAGTGTGTGTGTGTGTGTGTGTGTGTGTGTGTGGTGTGTGTGTGTGTGTGTGTGTGTGTGTGTGTGTGCGTTGTGTGTGTGTGTGCAGTGTGTGTGTGTGTGTGTGTGTGCAGTGTGTGTGTGTGTGTGTGTGTGTGTGTGTGTGTGTGTGTGTGTGTGTGTGTGTGTGTGTGCTGATAATTGAAAGGAGAGAAGCATTATTTCTGGGCCCTGTCTCTCCTGCTTGGACAAAAATAAACATTAAGAATTTATCAATATTCTTGAAAACAAAATAATTTTCTTCTTTAAAAAAAAAGTTCTCTCTATTCCTCCTTTCATCATATAGAGTTATCTTCTCCCCTTCCCCCTCTTCTCCTGTTTTTCTTATTTTTTCGGAGCAGAATGCATTATTATGTTTACTTTTTCTTTATTCAAGGTAAATGGAATAAGCACTCTGGTTTTTTTTGGTTTTTTTTATATCCAGTTCCCATGTGTATGCTGGATGTATGCTTCAGTGTGTGTGTGCTTTGTCTTTCCTGTATGGACAAGGTCAATAATGAAATCATTCAGGATTTAAGCTCCACATCTTTCCTCCTTGATTCAATCTCTGACCTCTGTACTTTCCCATGTGTTTTTTTGTTAACCAATTATTCTAGACTTCCTCCTTCTCCTCTCAACTCTCATTCCCTTGATGACTTGAAGGGATGGATTATCATAGATGGAAGATAAGTTACAATACATTGAACACATAGAGAAAGAGAGAAATTTCAGAGAGATGATTTGAACCAAAATGAATTGTCAAATACAAGGATATATGCTCTATGACAAAAAGTATATGACAAAATTTACAAAACTACATACACTTGGGAACTGAATGTAAAGAAGCGTGTTAGTGCTTACTCCAGTGTCCTTAAAAATTATAATAAAATAGTAATATTAACATGATCAGTTAAACTGTAAAACACATCAGTTTTATATTATATGGCAGTTGTTTTTTTTTTTGTTTTTTTTTTATATAAATTTGATTTTAAGATTTTTATCTGTTTAGGTTTCATTATTGGTTGTAAACTCAGACTGCGACATAATGCCGGGTCATGTTTGATTCTGACAGTGCACAGTCCATCCAGCTCATCGTTTGTGGACAATGGGCTGAAGGGTCTTCCTGATGTTCCACAGGACACCAGCAACTCCCTGAAGGGTCTGACTTCTCCAAGTGAGTAATTTCACTCTGTGTGGTGTGTGTGTGTGTGTGTGTGTGTGTGTGTGTGTGTGTGTGTGTGTGTGTGTGTGTGTGTGTGTGTGTGTGTCTGTGTGTGTGTGTGTCTGTGTCTGTGTGTGTGTGTGTCTGTGTGTGTGTGTGTGTTAGCAAGAAAGTGATTTGATTGAGAATAAGTCAACTGGTAACACACACACACACACACACACACACACACACACACACACACACACACACACACACTCGCACACACACACACACACACACACACACACACACACACACACACACACACACACACACACACACACACACACACACACACACCACACTCTCTCCTGTTTTAGGGTCATCTGGTATCACTTAAAGTGGAAAGACGTTAAAATTGAAGACTTACTTACACACGCACACACACACACTTACACACACACACACACTTACACACACTTACACACACACACAAACTCAGAGGTATGTGTTGATGCATGCATACACACACTCATACTCTTGTTCAAAAAGCACTTTATTCATCTTATGGAAGAGGATTTCATATAGATGAAATTTTATGCTAACTTTGAAAAAAAAATCCAAAATTTTATGCCAATTTTGAAAAAAAAAGTATCCAAAAAGTACTATTATATTATCACTCTTTATCTCTAAGTTGCTCTCTTGATTTTGATTGATTTAGTGTTCACTAAGATTGATTTAATGTTCTCTGAGATTTCAGTTTGTATCAAAATGTTTAGTGTAAACGGCAGAGTCCTGTTCCTATTGTTAAGTCCACTTCCTGTTGATCGTAAATTCTATTTCTTGAAAAGTTATTAAAAAAAGAGAAATGATTCTCTAATTTCTAAATCTATATCCTGATGTTGATTAGTAAACAGTTCACTCATCCTTAAATCTGCATCCTGAAGTTAAAAAATAGACAGTTTACCACCAACACTTGCTAAATAAAAATTTTTTTTTTAAAGTGTATACATCATTCTGTGTGTGGCAGTGTCCAAGAAAAACAACAACAGCAACAGCAACAACAGCAGCATGCACAGCAACAGCGTCAACTTCAATCAGCACATGTCGGACGTCAACATCAGCATGAAGTGTCAGCAGACCGACAAATGCTACCACGGGCAAGGAAATGCCGTTCTTCTCCCCCTCCTCCTCCTCCTCCTCCTCCACCTCCAGCTCCGAAATCAACCGGAGGAACCCCCCCTCCAACCCTACCGGCATCGCGGCACCCACACTGAAACCCACCAATCCTGGCTGTCAGGGGAACAACGTCAACCTGTTGCAGAACATGATCAAACAGATCCCTGGGGGAGCCTCAAACTCCTCCTCCTCCCCCTCCCCCCTCCTCCTCTTCTTCCTCCTCAGGTCACAGACTGTCGAAATACCAGACTTCCCCGTCCGCTTCTTCCCCATCCTCCTCCTCCTCCCCTCCCCTGCTCTCAGACGGTCAGTTCTCGTCCAGTGTGTCTTCGCTGACGGGTCTGGAGAACACCTTTGAGGACCATGTGGCCCTCATTGGTTCTGCCAGGTACAGCTACGCTGAGGTTCTGCAGGCCACTAACGGCTTCAGCGAGCGAAACAAGCTGGGCGAGGGGGCGTTTGGGAAAGTGTATTTCGGGGTGGCTGCGGCAGAACAAGTGCGCCGTGAAGAAGCTGTCGGAGGTGGGTTGGATGGTTAGTTGGTTAGTGTGTGTGTGTGTGTGTGGGGGGGGGTTGTGTGTGTGGGGGTGTGTGTGTGGGTGTGTGTGTGTTTGTGTGGGGGTGTGTGTTTGTGTGTGTGTGTGTGAGAGAGAGAGAGTGTGTGCGTGTGTGTGTGTGTGTGTGAGAGAGAGTGTGAGTGTGTGTGTGTGTGTGTGTGTTTGTCATGATGTGTGTGTGTGTGATTATTGTGTTCTCTTGTTTTTGTCTTTCAACCTGTACTGTTTGAAAAGGGTGTGTGTTGCGTTTAAAAGAAACAATCTTAGGTATGGAGATGAGTAGCCTATATGAATATGTGTTTGTATGTGATGTGTGTGTGTGTGCATGTGTGTGTGTGTCTGCCTGCTTGTCTGCCTATCTGTCTGTCTGTGTGAGTGTTTGTGTGCAAGTCTCTGTGTATTTATTCTGTATGAGTAACCTGTTCACTGATTCAGTGATTGTACATGTTTTGTTATTGATTCCATGAGAAACTGATCATTTTGTCTAAGACTGTGTATAACCTTTTGCCATTATTATAGTTTGTGCAAGACTGAAACTGAAAGTTGCAGTGAATATTACAAAATGACTTGTATTAGCACACAGTAGCTCTGTATATTTCCTAAAAATTTGTGAAGATACAAAAGCAGGAGTAGAAATTGAAAACTATATTTGGGCTGTTTTTGTTGCTGGAAAATTGTTCTTACCTGAAAAAACCCAAAAATACCAAGAGACAGAAAGAGGGTGGAGTGGGGGGAGGGAGATTTCAGACTGATATGAGTTTTTATTGGACCTGATATTGGTTAACAGTTACAGATATTTCATAAAAAATAAGGATAAAATGAACTTCTAGTCATTGTAACCCCAAATGCACTGCAGAAGCATGAACATGTTGATGTTTCATAAAGAATTTTTGTGTTTTTAGTATTAATCTTATCTTAGCTGGGGGAAAAAAAAGGACATCCCAACTGATACAATTTTGAATTACAAACTTTGCATTGTATTTGCAGGCTGAAAACCAGGAATCTGTGGTTGAAAGATCTACACAGATCAAACGGGAGCTCACCTCATTGCTGAAGTGAGTACATACATGTGTGTGTGTGTGTGTGTGTGTGTATCTGTGTGTGTGTGTTTATGCGTATGTGTGTTTATGCGTATGTGTGCGTGTGTGTGACATGTTGGCTTGTAGATTTTTTTTTTCTTCTTGAATTTTTTGGTCACTTCAGGAAGAGATTTTAACATATGAAATTTCTTTTAAAATGTGTTGTTTAGCTATGAACTCTCTCTGTCTCTCTCTCTCTCTCTCCCCCTCTCCCTCCTTGTAGGCATTCAAGTGATGCACGTGCATGCACACACACACACACACACACACACACACACACACACCACACACACAGAGTCTTTGGGAGTATTCTTCACCATTTATCTCTCTCTCATGTCTGTCTTTCTTTACTCTTTCTCTCATATTGTCTTATTATCCACACACATAGATTTCCTTGCATATTATATGTGTATCTTCATCCTAACTGCATCTAATTATGCACACTCACAGATTTGCTTGCACATATTTATTCAAGCTTAATTTATGGACACACACATATATTTCCTTGATTGCATGAGAATATCTTTATATGAACTGCATCTGTGTATATTGTTTGTATCTGCATAGGTACTCATGTGTATACAAAATGGATTGTTTGCAGGTTTCGTCATGAGAACATAGTAATGCTGTATGGGTATGCAGTGGATGGGGAATGTCTATGTCTCATCTACCAGTACATGCCCAATGGATCCTTGGAAGATAGGCTTATGTGCAAGGTAATGAACACATTGTGTTTACTCTGTGTGTGTGTGTGTGTGTGTGTGTGTGTGTGTGTGTGTGTGTGTGTGTGTGTGTGTGTGTTTATGTGTGTGTGTATGTGTTTATGTGTGTGTGTGTGTGTGTGTGTGTGTGTGTGTGTGTGTGTGTGTGTGTGTGTGTGTGTGTGTGTGTGTGAATCAGTGGCTGAATATTTGAACATGTAAATCAACATTGCCAAAACTTGACGTAACGATGATATTGAATTTTCTGAAAGTTAGATCAGAATAGCAGGAACATATAACTTTGTCTCATGCTAAAAATGCAAAACAAAAAAAAAAAACCTTCACCTGATAGTGTCAGCCAGTGAGCTTCATTGTCTATTATATATAACAGTGCTAAGTTCCAGTACCATAAGTTAATGGTAAAAAAATGTTGAACTGTATGTGTGAAACAGAAGAACACTCCTCCACTGGTGTGGTCTCAACGCCTCAACATTATGGTGGGTGCTTGCCAAGGTCTCAACTTCCTCCACACCATGGGGGAACAGCCTCTGATTCATGGGGATATCAAAAGGTTGGTTTGTGCCTCTCACTTTGTTTATCTCTCTGTGTGTGTGCGTGTGTGTGTGTGTGTGTGTGGTGTGTGTGCGTGTGTGTGTGTGTGTGTGTGTGCGTGCGTGCGTGCGTGCGTGCGTGCGTGCGTGCGTGCGTGCGTGTGTGTGTGTGTGTGTGTGTGTGTGTGTGTGGCTCTCTCTCTTTCTGTCTGTCTGTCTGTCTGTCTGTCTGTCTCTCATTTTTCACACAGTACAGCTACTATTTGTTCATAAAAAAGAAATTCTCTCTCTCCACACACACACCCACACACAACCCACACCCACACACCCCCCACCTCGCCCCCCCCCCCCCACACACACACACCCCACACCCCCCCCACCTCGCCCCCCCCCCCCCCCCCCCCCCCCCACCCCACACCCACACACTAAACCATCACCCCCTGTTTGAACAGCGCCAACATTCTACTAGACAAGTACATGGAGGCCAAGATAGGAGACTTGGGACAGGCCCAGCAGGCACACACACACACACACACACACACACACACACACACACACACAACACACACAACACAACACAACACAACACAACACAACACCACAACACAACACAACACAACACAACACAACACAACACAACACAACACAACACAACACAACACACACACACCCCTTACACACACACACACTCTCTCTCTCTCCCCTCTCTCTCTCTCTCTCTCTCTCCTCTCTCTCTCTCTCTCTCTCTCTCTCTCTCTCTATCTCTCTCTCTCTCTCTCTCTCTCTCTCTCTCTCTCTCTCTCTCTCTCTCTCTCTCTCTCTCTCTCTCTCTCTCTCTCTCACTGACCATCACCCCCTGTTTGCACAGCGCCAACATTCTGCTAGACAAGTACATGGAGGCAAAGATCGGAGACTTGGGGCAGGCCCAGCAGGCCAGCGGGCGTGAGGAGGAGAGCACCTCCACCTCGCGCCTCACCCACATCACCAGGGCCCAGGCCTCCACCAAGCTGTATGGCACCAGGGCCTACCAGCCCAGGGAGGTGCAGACAGGCAGCCAGCCCTCCACCAAGAGCGACGTCTTTGCCATGGGTGTGGTGAGTGAGTGTGGGTGAAGTTTGTGTGTGGGGGTGGTGGTGGGGGGAAGGGGGGGGGGGGCTGTGTTGGTTTAATTTAACCCTCTTAGTCCCGATTCGGGGATTTGCTGGGATTGAATAATTACCCTCCCCCCCCCCCCCCAAGTCCTGATCCAGGATTTGCTGGGATTTATTAATTACCCCCCCCCCCCCCAAGTCTCAATCCGGGATTTGCTGGGATTGAATAATTATCCCCCCTAAGTCCCGATCCGGGATTTGCCAGAATTGAATAATTACCCCCCCTAAGTCCTGATCCGGGATTTACACACAGTAGATTTCCATCATGCTGTGACCATTACTAATTGCAACCACCTGTCAAAGCTCTATCAGGCCAGAAGGAGAAACCCTGTGTGTGTGTGTGTGTGTGTGTGTGTGTGTGTGTGTGTGTACACGTGTGTACACGTGTGTACACGTGTGTGTGTGTGTGTACACGTGTGTGTGTGTGTGTGTACACGTGTGTGTGTGTACATGTGTGTGTGTGTGTGTGTGTATGTTTGTGTAAGCGAGAGCAGAACATTCAGGGGTAGTGGTGTGGATGACACAGAAATACTTACCATAACACCCAAGGCATCACCAACCAAGGGGGCAGTGTCATTTAACATGCTGTGAATAGTCTGCTCGCGGTACACATCACTCTAAAAATCTAGTCTGAAAACCGTTTCATGACTATTCTTTGAAATTCAGAAAGGTGGTTGATCAGAGCTGTGTGTTTTCTCTCGATGTCTCAGTATTGCGGCCATTTACTTATGTTGTTTTTCTGTATTTCAGGTTCTCCTTGAAGTGTTCAGCGGAGAAAAGGCGTATGATGAAAGACGGGAAGGAGAGCAGTTTCTGGTAAGTGAGCATAGACTGTCCCTGAGTTTGGTGATAAAGAAAAAAAGGAAGATTCACAGTCTGTACATAATGACTTGTTGCTTGTCGGTGCAAACTTCAGAACTTGTCATAAGTCATTTTCCGATCAGAGTGGTATAGGTGCAGACCTGCTATCGGTATACTCATAGAGTGGGTGATATACAAATTATATGATAATGGAACTGTCCAAAATACATCATTTCTGACATGAGGCTTAACCTAAGTGCTAGAGTTAGAACTTGTACAGTGTGCAAAAATCACAATCTGCAATTGCTCAGATTGCTTACTGAAGTGTGTGTGTGTGTGTGTGTGTATGTGTGTCTGTGTGTGTGTTAGTAAAATCTCTGGGTAGGTAGGTCTGGAAAATAACTTTGAACAGAGAAACAGGACATGCCTTTGCACTGGTATATCTGGAAATAACTTTGCATAGAAAAAACAGGATGTTTGATTGCAGAGAATAACAGGATGTAAGGTCCAACACATTTGCCTGACAAAAGCTTGTCACATGAAAGGCTCAGGAGGCGGTAAAACTGTTGCATGCCTGTCACTCCAGCCACCGCTGTAGTCTAGTGGTTAGGGCATTGGACTCGTAATCTAAAGGTTGCAGGTTTGATCCCAGATTTCGGCTATGGCATTGTGCCCTTGGAAAAGGCACTTTATGGCTATTTTCTCACCCCACCCAGGTATAAAAAGGGGTACCAACCTTGTGTTGGGGGTTAACCCTGCGATAGACTGGCGTCCTATCCAGGGGGGAGTCTATGACTCTCAGTCGCTTAACGCCACAGAAACCGGGATAAGCACCAGCCTGATGAGCTTTAGGCTCAGGACAGAATTTAACTTAACCTGTCACTCCCACCACATTGCTGAGAAAAGATTGTTGATGAGTTCAGAAGCTCACCAACGCCAGCAACAACTCAACATGTGCAGGTTAACCTTTGTGTATCATGTTTGGTGAGTTGTGAAAAAAATAACAAGTTTTTAAAAACGGAACAAATATGGGCTCTTACATTTGATTTGTCTAGGCTTTGGTTTTATGGTAGGTAGGAAATACTTGCTACATTTGAAGATTTTGTAAGTTCAGTACATCATTCTTAACAACTACATTTTCTGCTTTTTCGAGAGAAATAAACAGAATGTGTAGTTGTCTTTTTTTTTTTTTTTCCTTGTTGTGTCTTAGCATTCAACATTTTCTACATGTGATTGAGCAATAACAAAAGTATTAACCCTTTGCTTGGCAAAACGCCCCAAAGCGCCCGACCCTGTCCTTGGGCAAAACGCCCCAAAGCGCCCGGCGACATGACCGTCACTTCAGAGCGATCATACATTCGAAATTCCCGCCAATCTCGCTTCAAATCTCGTGAATATAGAAGCCACGAGACTGCCCGCGAGACTTCCGCATGTTTAATACAAATGGCGGCGATTGGAGTGAGTTTGTTGCAAGTTTTGGAGGAAAAAAATCGCAAATTTTTCCAAGATGGATGCTATCTTCAAACCCGACATGTACGATCGTTTTTACAGCTTCCATGCCGAAAATAGGACGCTGTGAGATGTGTATCTAGACTCAAATATCGATGTAATCGATCCTAGTAGTGTGTGCACTTCTGAGTTTGTTGACTGAAGTGAGAGAGACGACTTTGACTACGGCGAAGTTCGAGACGAAAATCGATCGTCAAATCTAACACGGCCAATACGCGTTTTGAATTCTACTCTTAGATTTGGGGAAATTATCGCGGATTTCAAGTTCGGCAATGGTTCAGAACTTGATATATTTTGTTATTTGGTTGCTATTCGGGATTTTGATACGGTAGCGGCTCAAACTTAAACGTTAAGCTGATTGCGATCATCGGTAAACAAAAATGGCGATCGTCGGAATGTTCGATGTGTTCGTGCACCATTTATCAAAAAAAACTATAAAACCAACAGTAGGTTGAAAATATCTTTTCTATAATTGTTTCTTAATGTTTTAGTTTTTATTTAATCAAAATCCATGCACGCATTCTAAAGTTATTGCAACGCTAACTGTAACACACACAAACCAATCAATGACTTTGTGTGTTTATGCATTATAATTCTAAACGAAAATAAAAATGACAAAAATTGGGTATTAGCAATTTCTTTATTCATTTCTGCATCTTGCTGTTTTTATTTCATCAAAATCCACCCGACCATTGTAGAGTTATTGCATGTTACATACATACACCCACTCACAAGCCATCCACCTCCATTTTCTCTGCCCGGCAGGAAGGTGACAAATGATTTTGCTGTGCCAAGCAAAGGGTTAAACACAGCAAACTAACTGCTAACTGTTACCAGAAATGAGTGGACATAGCACACAAATCCAGCACAACGCAGTCAAGGGTCCAGGGCCCAGTGCTAAGATTAGCCCCTTCCTTTTACCAAGTCCTAGTGTGGTCAGTTCCAGCTATAACTAGCACCAGCTGGGATGGAACAGATAGCAGCTGAGAGGAGTTGAAAGTGGAGGAAAACGACAGCTATGTAGAGTAACTTAAAAAAAACTTTGCTCACAAATTTATGGCAGAGGGTACAGATATGAAATGATTTGCTGAATAGGTCTTGGTGCTTACACTTTGTAATAAAACAGATTTGTTTTCCTTTCTGGGTTCATTATGATAAAAAAATAAATGTTTTGTGTGGATTTTACAGGCAGACTACTTTCGCAGTCTGAAGATGGAGAGTGGAGAGGATGCGTGTGTGAACAAACTGGACAGACGAGGCGGGGACTTTCCCAGAGACGTGTGTCTGGCCATGCTGGATCTGGCCGACAAGGCCACCAGCCATCTGAAACGTAAAAGACCTGACAGCAGCCAGGTAATGTATCCATTGAGGTTTTTTCCCTTAACCATCTGTGAGGGGTTTTTTTTGTTCTGTGTCATCATCACAGGCATTTAACAATTAATGTTCATCAATGGAAAGAAAAACAATTTTTCTGTGTGCCAGCATTATCCCTCAAATGTAATGTACAGGATGAGTAAGCACAGTTTTTGCATTTTAAACCAGCATAAATTTGATTTTGGTTTTCTTTGCTTTTCAGTAGCCGTGCATGGATTTATACAGTGGGCAAAAAAGTAGGAGAGTTGTATGAGCATGTTCAGATTTTGTTCTGTTTTGGGTTGTTTTTGTTCTTTTTTTGTTCCTTGGCTAGAGCTCTGAGAATCACCAATGGTCAGATTTTGCGTATGTGACCGCTTTTACCCACAATTGTAGCCACACTCTGATGTCAGGGATGAATGAGTATGGTAATAATTAAAGAGTGTTTGTTCTGCCAACTGTGGCATTCTGTCGACAGACACCTCTTTGTGCAGTCAGTAGTCTTCATGTGTCATGTATGGTCTGTTGTTTTCAGATGCTGCAGAAGATGACAGAAGTGGAGGAGTTATACACACAGAGGACAGGAATAAGTGAGTCTTTTTTTTCTGTATGTACCTTTTTACTCTAAACATGAGAGTAGTGAAATGGTGTATTTCTGATGGTTCTTGTGGAGCTGAACCATGGGCATTTTACGAAGAAAGAGATAGAAAGATAGAAATATTTTAAATGTGGGTTGATAGAATGATGGCAAAAATGAGTTGGAAAGACAAAACACCTAATGAACAAGTCCCCATTTTATAAGGAGTCCAGAAAGAGCAGTCAAAAACAGCTAAAATTCTTAAACTGTCATATTTTTGCCATTTATTGAGACATGATTGTCTACCCAAAGCAGTGCTGACAGGGAGAGTGGAAGGAAAGAGAGGTAGAGGAAGACCAGGACATCAGTGAATGGGTGATGTGAAAGACTGGACAGGCGGTAGGCTGGCTGAGTGTATGCAACTGGCCCAAGAGAGACTGACTAAGAGATCCATTGCACATCAAACCCGGCCTTGGGGTGGCACCTAAACTGTTCTGTGTCTAGACAGAAAGACATACAGGTTTTTTTATGTCTTTTTTTTATTTCATAAAACCACTTTTTGTACAACTGCTGTATGTCTGGACAGACAAAAACTTTTGAAGGGTTTTATGTTCTTATTTTGTCTCTTTGCGTTTAAATTTAATCCGTTCCTTGTGGCACAATTCTTAAGAATTGCTAAAAATCTTATTTAATCTTAGTAAATTGTGTTCAGAAGATGACTAGTTTATGCAATTTCAGTTTACTTGAAGTACGAGTCAGCATTTTTTTTCATTACATTGCAGAAAATACTTATAATTGACCAGCTTTCAGAAACTAGTTCACATACATGCCTACATGCAAATGCGCATGCTTGCACAATTAATGTGAGAAAAGGTCTTTACAGCAAATCTTCTTGTTATTTTCACCAGTTGTCACTTCAGTTTGAAGTTGGTAAACTAGTAAAAATTAGTAGAAGACTCAACTTTTTTTTTTTTTAATAATGAAATGAAAAAAATAGTAGGAGACTCAACTTCAAAGTCTCTTTTCTCATATCTACACCAGTAGAGTTCAATAATTCTCCTCACAAATAACTATATTAGCTGTGTGATGTTTCAGAACACACGGGCATGGACAGCCTCCCAGGCTCGGAACACTCCTGCCACATGTCCCACTGCAGTTCTCCGGGGGCCAGCGTACCCAACCTGACAGGGGCACCCCCACCCCAACACAAACCTCCCCAGCCCTCACAGGGACCGGCCTCCCTGCCTGGCAAACCCTGCAACAACTTCTCGGTCAACGTCAACCAGGGCCAGCCTGCCGAGAAGCACTACGCCATGCACCTGGCCCATGAGAAGCCCAGCAACTGCCCCATGGCCAGCCTGAACACCGACACCGCCTCCTCCCCCAGCTCTTGCGCTCCGGGTGACCACAGCAACCCTTCGTCCTTGACCTCTTCCAGCGGCCGCAGCCCCATCGATTACTTCCAGAAAGGGCAGGCCCTGCCCCCGGCCTTCCGCCTGCAGCAAGCGTACGACAGTCAGGGCGAGGCGGAGAGGAGGAGGATATCGCGCATCTCCCAGTGCCACCCCACCAAGCAGCTGGCAGCAGTCCAGGCTGAGGGGGCAGAGGGGGAAGTGCTGCCTCAGGCCGACCCTGCCAAGCTGGCGGCTCTGGAACAGTTTGACCGCCAGAACCTGCACGGGCCCAGCGAGGAGAAGGAGTCTAACAGCTTCCAGTCGGACCCCAAGAAGCTGGCGGCCCTCAAGCAGTTTGACGACCAGGCCAGTCACGTGCACCTGCAGGAAGAGGTGTTCCACACCCAGCACCGGGCTCTGGCCCAGGAAAGCAGCAGCCTGGCCTCCGACCCCAGGAAGCTGGCCCAGCTGAGGCTGTTTGACGAGGCCAACCCTGTCACGCCCGCCCACAGCCAGCAGGAAGAGAGGCAAGTCCTGGCGTCTGACCCTCGCAAGTTGGCGGCCCTGACTCAGTTTGATGCCGCTAACTGTCAGACTGGTACTGCTTCCACCGTGACTTCTACCGCTTCTGTTCCCTACAGGCTGGCTGCAGGAACACAGTCCAGCGCTGGCAGCAACGCTCCAGCGTTATCCAGCATGCCTGGCCAGCCCCAGAGCCTGAAGTCTGTGGAAACCAGGCAAGACTGCAGCAGCCACGACCCCTTCCCGGTCAGTCAGCTGGACTATGTGGTGAGTTCGCAGAAAGAAGCCCTGGACTCCTACCTGTCCACAGGGTCTCATCAGCAGGTCTCCACACCGCAAGTCTACCCCTTCTCGGCACCTGGCATGAACGGCTCCGTGATGGCCGCAGGTTCTGCTGCCAAAGACACTCCCCAGGGAAGCCTGACCCATACGACGTCAGGAATGTGTGAGGGGCACGCTCCTTCTCCGCTTCCCTCCTCCAACTTTGTCTCATCAGACGGACCCATCCTGTCGTCTAACTTCACCACTTCGGAGGAAGCTCTCCTTCGCCGTCAGAGAAACTTTTTTGACATGTACAGCAAGGCTTTGGAGGAAGAAATGGATGACGGGGACGAAGATGACGACAATTTTGAAGATGCCAGCGCCGGTCTGGAAAATGGCTACGTTGAAGAAAATGACAATAGCGCGTATGTAGCTAGTGCCTTACCAGTGCATGGCGGCACTCCAGGGGAAGCGTATTCCTCACCTGTACAAGAACAGGTGAGCACGGGCAGGGGGGAGGGTCACTGTCACCCCATCCCCACAGAGCAGGACGAGTCTGTCCTGTACTATTTTAAGCAGAAACAACAACACTACGGGAAGACTTTCAGCAAATCTCAGGTCTCACAGTGCTGAGGACAAGACAAGGACGGTTGTTTAACCCTAGCATGATGGCATGTAGATAGTCAACATTCTAGTGAAGACAGTATGCTGTAAACAGCGCAACAGTGAGATGAAAGTATTTTATGTCTGGTACATGTTGCTGCCTCTGTTTGCTGCTGCGTGCACCACAGGTTTAGGCTTGCTGCTTGTGTTATCGATACAGTTTGTTGTTATTAAAAAAAAAAGTCTTTCTGTTTTCTTTTGTCATTTTTTTTTGCTTATCTAGTGTCTAATGGTGGATCAGTTTTCTGCTGTGTCATTCGTTTGTTTGGAGAAAGTTGATACACTATGGTATAATCATAACAGTAAAGCCAGATCTGATGTACAGAGTATGTAGATAAGTGAAATGTTCTGGGGGAAAAAAGGAGATTCTGTTTGTAAAGAACAATGATCTAGTCCACATCAGAGAGATGTTACAGCGTGTGAGTTTTAAGAATGGTAACAAAATACATTTTGCAGAACATCACATTTCAGCCAGTACTTTCCCATAGCAATATTATCAGTCTGTGCTTTTACAACATCAACCATTACATCTTTTTTTTTTTTTTTTTTAAACAAACAAGCTAGTCAGATTCAGTACTTAAGGCATGAAATGTCTCCAAGTATACAAAAATTCATTCCACATATTTCCCCACAGCATTTTAGCACAGTCAACATAGCATATGTCACTCTGTTTATTAAAGGAGTTAGTGTTTGAAAACTGTTCAAACTAAGCTCTGAACTGGGGGGGGGGGGGGTGTTGTTTTGGGGTTTTTTGTTTGCTTGTTTCTTCTCACGGTTGTTAACATGATTTGTTAATGATGATATTGATAAGTTTTTTGTATGATTTGGTTTGAAGATAACAAATGTAGTGTATGCACACACACCACACCACACCACACCACACCACACCACACCACACCACACCACACCACACCACACACCACACCACACCAAAACACACACACGCGCGCGCACACACACACAACACACACACACACACACACACACACACACACACACACACACACACACATGTGCATATGGTTCTGATAGAAGAGGGAAATGAGGGATCTGTAATTATGAAGAAGAAAAACATTCATGTTGGGATGGTTCTGTAAAATTCACAGTTCATGAAAGCAATACGATTTTTGGAGTTGTAAGCTGTACACAGCCAGTACATTGATTGCTGTGCTATGTTGGATATTTGACTGTGTGTACAAATATTTACAGAGTGTTGTGTACGGACTTTGGAACAAAGTGAATGCTGGAGAATCTATTGAAAGTCAGTTATGGCAAAGATATATATATAGGAAGATTATGTGCTGAAAATCAAGAAAGGTTTGCTATGTGCTAGATATTACCAGAAATGTCTGCTGAAGCTGTGGTGATATGTTCTGTTACATTGGTTTGAAAGATACTCTTGCTTTGTTTTTAAAAGAATTTTCTGGTGTTGTGTACAAATGTTTGGTTTGTATAAGAATTTGGCATGTTTTCTGTGTTGCACTGACTCCATAGTCCTTTTTCTCACCAACATTTTACCGCAAAACTTGCTAAGTAGTTTCATCTGCTGTGGATTAACAGAGCATTCATCATTTTCATGTGACATGGATGAAAAAATAGTCATTAGTTTGATTTCATTATGCCGAAAAAAAGATATTGTTCTTAAAAGCGCGGTTGCCATTATTGTTTTGATATCAGATATCGGGGATTCATCATGCCTTTTTTTTTTTTCATCATGCATTATTATCTTATAGACAAATATCAGTGAGTGCTTTCAGTGACATACCACTGTGTTGAGGTATCCTTAATGGCTGATTGTGCTTTAAGCCTACAGAATATAAGTGAGCTGTAAAGGGGAAAATGTGAAGCTGTAAGCCAAAAGAGTGTGAGTAAGATCCTGAGGAAAAAGTAATTATACTATACTGCCAAAGACACAACAATCAAAACGGTTATAGAGGGCAGTGTCGATTAAGTAGTATCATGTTTTAGGTAGTGTTGAGATATGTATGTAACTATTTGTAACTTGTGATTTGCAAAATATGTGAAAGGTCATAGTGGCACTAAGGAACTTTATTGATTTACCGTGGCTTGTGTTACATAGGTATGGTTGAAGACAAAACAACTTACGAATGAAATACTACCTTTGAGTGTGGGGAGATTTTTTTAAAAGAAATTAAGAGGGAATGTAAATGTGCATGTGTGTGTGTGTGTGTGTGTGTGTGTGTGTGTGTGTGTGTGTGTGTGTGTGTGTGTGTGTGTGTGCTTGTGGGCATGCATTTGTGTGTGTGCATATGTGCAAGTAAAACCATGCTATTTGATAATTAGTCATTTGTCATGTGCTTTGGTTAACAATTTTGGTTAATGTTATGACTGTGTATTCCATTATTCTGGCAATGGGACACTTTGCATGAACACACATGTATGCTGATTTACAAATAGATCTACATTAATTTTTTCATGATCATGAGCTAAAATTTTCAGACCCTGGTTTTCTTTAAAATGCTGAGTGCATCGTTTTTAAAATTCTTGTATTATACATGTCAACAAGAAACATAAGGTGTTCCAAATTACAAAGTGCTTAAAATTCATGGATCATCACATTGATTTAATATATTTCAGACTTGCACCATAACGGTTTAACTGCTTTTAGAATAGTCAAAGAAGCAGCCCCCTGTTGTGAAAAACTCTCCTGTTATTGAAATTTTCTGTGTTCAAATTGCAGAACTGATGACACCCATCACCGAAGCAGCTTTTTCGATTACACAGTAGGTGGTCTAGAGATAACACACCTGTGTAGAAAGCGAGAGGTGCAGGTTTGATCCCAAAACTTTTCTCCCGTTCACTCAAATGTGAGTGGTGGTCTGGGTGCTAGTCTTTCAGATGAGACAGTTAACTGAGGCCCCATGTTGCAACATACATTACAGCACACGTAAAAGAATCCATGACAACAAGAGAGTTGCCTGCAATAAAAAGCATTTATTCAATCATTTCATTTCAATTCTGCTTGAAATATCAATATTCTCTGTTTGTGATTCCCCTTCAGTCATCTTCTTGCCATTCAGATGATTTGTTATTGTAAAGTGTGAGAATTGTACAACAGCTCTAAAATTTCTGGAGAAAAATATATATATTTCAGAGGCTGTGCCTTACAAGACTGTTTTGGGGGGGGGGGGGGGGGGGGGGTGTTGTTTTTCATATAGTTTTGGTTTTCGTTCTTGTTGATTGTAAATAGAAAGTGAAAACAATGACTGAATACCTTAAAGATATTGCTGTATTTTGGGAATCTTGTTTAATGGTCTGAAACATGATTTACCACTTCATGATTGTACAGGGGGGGGGGGGGGGTTGTTCTTGCTTGTTTAGGGGGTTTTATTGTGTGGGTTTTTTTAGAGGAGGGGGGGAGGGGAAGTATTTTGTACATACAGAATGTATTGCGTGTATGTGCTCAGTCTTGCGTCCTGGTGTGGACATGTGTGTGTATAAATTTTTCTTTTCTTTTTTTTCTGTACACCAATCAGTTAAACATTAACATACAGATGTGTGTGTGTGTGTGTTTACATACATTTACACCTGCATGCAAGTATGCACCATGTCACATACACATACATGCATGCATGTACATACACATGCGGAAACACATACTTACACACATGCACATACACACACTCACACACGTGTGCGCTCGCTCGCTCTCTCTCTCTCTCTCTCCTCTCTCTCTCTCTCTCTCTCTCTCTCTCTCTCTCTCTCTCTCTCTCCTCTCCTCTCTCTCTCTCTCTCTCTCACACACACACCCATATGTGTATTACACACACACACACACACACACACACACACACACACACAACACACACACACACACACACACACACACACATATCCTTGATATAAAAGAAAACAATAATAACACACACAGTGACACACACACACACACACCTTTCTTTAAGGAGCTTGTGTTGCTTTTTTAAAAAATATATATATACTTTTTTTGGGTGGGAGTGAGGGGGAAGAATGGGGGGGGGGGGG
The DNA here is from genome assembly GCA_030674155.1 of Stramonita haemastoma. NCBI lineage: Eukaryota > Metazoa > Mollusca > Gastropoda > Neogastropoda > Muricidae > Stramonita > Stramonita haemastoma. The sequence goes on from CM060329.1 coordinate 49,423,609, forward strand.
GGGGGAGTAGGGGAGGAGGACATGACCAGTGAACTTATTTAAACCCCAATGTATTATTTAGTGATGAGAAATGTCTTTCATACCTGAAGTACAGGTGCTGTTTTCTGTCCTAAGGCACTGAAGGTCAAAATAAAGAGTTTGTGAAGCTGTGTCCCTTTTTCTTTTTCTCTTTTGTGGGCAAGTGAAGTTGAGTGTGTGTGTGTGTGTGTGTGGGTAGTTCCTGCTTTTACTGTATATTTGGAGTGATTGTGTCGGCCTACATGGTTTGTGTAGGGCAGCATTCTGCCAATTTGCATGCTTCATGGAAATGGTAGGAGAGAGAAAGTGCATGAACATCAGCAACAATGGAAGAAGCGAAGTGCAACCACCAGCACGCTCGCACGCGCGCGACACACCACACACACACACACACACACCACAGTGCAGCACAGCCAGCACAGCACAGTTCATGGCAATATCCGCAAAAAAATTAAATGTGAATGCAACGCTGTGTGGTTTTTTTTGTGTGTGTTGTGTGTGTTTGTGTGTGTGTGTAATCTTACTGATTGATTTGTTATCATTGATGCTTCAGTGATAACTTCAATATTCACAAAGTGATACTTGCCCCTCACCCCTCCCCCTTTCTTATCTCAGCTTCCCCACCCCACCCCCATTCACTTTTTTTTTGTGACCAGGATATTGTCCTCAAGGATGGTATTCTTTCAATGTCTATTTTTTTTCCTGTTCCTTTGCTGGAGCTCCATGGTTCACCAATGGTGAGATTTTTGGGTAGGCCCTAACTCTATGCACCCGTCTTTACCTACCATTAAGGAGGCCACATCCTATCTTGGGGAAAGTGAATAAATAAAAACGAATAAATAAGAGTATAGATTGCAAACTGTCTCCAAAATCTCCACACTGTTCAGTGTGATATCAAATAATTAGAGACAAGGAGAACAAAAAAGAAAGGGATGGGTAAAGGGTTCTCAACAGAACATTGCCTGCACACATACACATCTCCAGTGTCACACATGCGCACGCACGCACGCATACACACACACACACACACAGTACACACACAGTATACACACACACACACACACACACACACACACAGTACACACACACACACACACACACACACACACACACACACACACACACACACACACACACACACACACACACAGTTGGAATCTCGTTCAGAGATTTTTCTGCTGGAGTTAACATCTGCGCGGACTCCACTCCCCGAAAAAGACCTTCGGATGAGACTATAAACCGAGATTCCGTGTGTGAACGCACGCATAACATTTTGCGCACACGTTCAAACCCGTTCCGCCATCTGGAAGAGTAGGTCATGCAAGTGCCCATGGGAACTGAACGGATGACCGAATTGACAAAACGGCATACACATGGGGATGGCATGTAAATAAAAAGCACATGAGTGCTTATTCCATCATCCTCTAAATAAAACAAGAAAATAAGACACAAATAAGCGCGCGCGCGCACACACACACACACACACACACACACACACACACACACACACACACACACACACGGTTGTAGGAAAAAAGTCACAGGAAAAAAAGTCACAGAAAAAGTCACAAAATTGCGTAGGAAAAAAAAAGTCACAGGAAAAAACGTCACAATCAGGTCAAACAAAGCCAAGTAAAATCCAGCAATCCGAATGACTTTGGGGAGAGTGGAGTCCGCACTGATGCTAACTCCAGGAGAAAAATCTCCTCGACCGTAATTGAACCTGGGTCGTCAAATTGCCAGCGAAATGTTCTGACCACTAGGCTATCCCGTCCCCTCTTTACCCCTTAGGATAATGGAAGAAGCACTCATGAGCTTTTTTTTTATATTCAGTCCCCGTGTGTGTATGCAGTTTTTGTCAATTTTGTCATCTGTTCCCACCGGCACAATGGTCTACTCTTGTTTTGTTTTTTAAACAAGAGTTTTAAAGTGTGTGTAAGATATTCTGCGTGCATTCGCACAGGGCACCTAGCTCGGTTTATAGTCTCATCCGAAGGATGTAAGCATCAGCTGCTCATCAGCATTCAGTCAGTTTGAATTTATTTACAGTCCTAGTGGAGGCAGGGGGCGGGATAGCTCAGTGGTCAGAGCGCTCGCTTTTCCCCAGCCAATGTTCAGCAGCGTCGAGTGTGGTTACGCACCTTTTTGGCAGGGGGGGTGGGGATGCATGCGCGCACGCGCGCGCGCGCTGGTGTTTGCCAGTGCGTTTGTTTGTGTGCGCGCATGTGGCGGGGACCCTGCACTTTGCCCTGGGGCATCATATTGCTGTATATTGTCATTATTATTGGGCGCCCTGCTTGCTTTTCGGTGCGTACAGTCTACCCGATTTCCTTGCCACAAGCTAGCGTTCTCGGCTCTTGAGGGCTTCGGTGTCGCCACAAGTCCGGCGCCACACTCGTCGAAGATGGTAGGGGAGGGGGTATGCATACGCTGGCACATTGTCCTGCTGCCTTGGGGTCTTTTAGAGTGCCAAAGTCGGGGCCCGACGGGCCTGAAAACGGCTGTCCGGGTCCCGTCTTTGCCCCAAACCGCACCTTTTTGGCAGGGGGGTGGGTATGCATGCGCGCACGCGCGCGCGCGCTGGTGTTAGCCAGTGCGTTTGTTTGTGTGCGCGCATGTGACGGGGCCCCTGCAGTTTGCCCTGGGGCATCATATTGCTGTATATTGTCCTTATTATTGGGCGCCCTGCTTGCTTTTCGGTGCGTACAGTCTACCCGATTTCCTTGCCACAAGCTAGCGTTCTCAGCTCTTGAGGGCCTCGGTGTCGCCACAAGTCCGGCGCCACACACGTCGAAGATGGTAGGGGAGGGAGTATGCATACGCTGACACATTGTCCTGCTGCCTTGGGGTCTTTTAGAGTGCCAAAGTCGGGGCCCGACGGGCCTCAAAACGTCTCTCTTGGTCCCGTCTTTGCCCTAAACCGCACCTTTTTGGCAGGGGGGTGGGTATGCATGCGCGCACGCGCGCGCACGCTGGTGTTTGCCAGTGCGTTTGTTTGTGTGTGCGCATGTGGCGGGGACCCTGCACTTTGCCCTGGGGCATCATATTGCTGTATATTGTCATTATTATTGGGCGCCCGTCTTGCTTTTCGGTGCGTACACTCTACCCGATTTCCTTGCCAGAAGCCAGCTTTCTCGGCTCTTGAGGGCTTCGGTGTCGCCACAAGTCCGGCGCCACACACGTCGAAGATTGTAGGGGAGGGAGCATGGATGCCGTGCCATATTGTCCTGGTGCCTCGGGGTCATAAATCTTTGAAAAGTCGGGGCTGGACGGGCCTGAAAACCGCTCCTTGTGTCCCGTATTTGCTCGAAGTCGAAGATTGTAGGGGAGGGAGCATGTATACAGTGCCACATTGTCCTGGTGCCTTGGGGTCTGTAAGTGTGCCAAAGTCGGGGTTTTGGGTCCCGTCTTTGCCCTAAACCGCACCTTTTTGGCAGGGCGTTGGGTATGCATGCGCGCACGCGTTCGCGCGCGCTTGTGTTTGTCAATGCGATTGTTTTCTTGCGCACATGTGTCGGAGACCCTGTAAGTTGCCCTGGTACATCATATTGCTGTATATTGTCTTCATTATTTGTGCCCTGCTTGGTTTTCCGTGTGTACACTGTACCAGATTTCCCTGCCACAAACAAGCTTTCACAGCTCTTTAGGGCTGCGGTGTCGCCACATCTCCGGCGCCACACACGTCGAAGATGGTAAGGGAAGGAGTATGCATACGGTGCCATATTGTCCTTGGGCTTTGGGGTATGTAACCGTGCAAAAGTTGGTTCAGGAAGGGCCTGAAAACGGCTTATTGGGTCCCGTCTTTGCCCCAAACCCTACCTTTTTGGCACGGGATTTGGTATGCGTGGCGAACGCACGCGCGCGCTTGTGTTTGTCAGTGCGTTTGTTTGTGTGCGCGCATGTGGCGGGGACCCTGCACTTTGCCCTGGGGCATCATATTGCTGTATATTGTCCTTATTATTGGGCGCCCTGCTTGCTTTTCGGTGCGTACACTCTACCAGATTTCCCTGCCACAAACTAGCTTATTCAGCTCTTGAGGACTGCGGTGTCGCCACAAGTCCGGCGCCACACACATGGAAGATGGTAGGGAAGGCTGCCTGCACAGAGTGTGATGCTTTCCTGGTGCCTTTGGGTCAATTAGCGTAAAAGTTTGGGCAGGACGGGCCCGAAAACGGCTCTTTGGGTCCCGTCTTTGCCCCAAACCGCACCTTTTTGGCAGGTGGTTGAGTATGCGTGCTTGCACGCGTGCGCGCGCTGATTTTTGTCAGTGTGTTTTGTATGTTTTACGCACATGTGGCGGGAACCCTACAGTTTGCTGTGATGCATCATATTGCTGTGTATTATTATTATTGTGCGAACTGTTTGGTTTTCGTTGCGTACACTGTAGCAGATTTCCTTGCCGAAAACTAGCTTTCTCAGCTTTTGAGGGTTTCGGTGTCGCCACAAGTCTGGCGCCACACACATGGAAGATGGTAGTAGAGGGTGCCTGCATCGAGTGCGATGTTGTCGTTGTGCCTTGGGTTTGTAAGCGTGCAAATGTTGGGGCAGGACGGTCCAGAAAATGGCTCTTTTGGTCCCGTCTTTGCCCCAAACCGCACACACACACACACTTTTGTTTGAGAGAGAGATAGAGAGAGAGAGAGAAGAGAGAGAGGGGAGAGAGAGAATGAGAGAAATGAGAGAGACAGAGGGGAGAGAGAGAGAGAGAGAGAGAGAGAGAGGAGAGAGAGAGAGAGAGAGAGAGGAGAGGAGAGAGGGAGAGAGAGAGAGAGAGGAGAGAGAGAGAGAGGGAGAGAGAGAGAAGAGGGAGAGAGAGAGAGAGAAAGAGAGAGAGGGAGAGGAGGGAGAGAGAATGAGTGAATGAGAGAGAGGAGAGAGAGGGAGAGGAGAGAGAGAGGAGAGAGGAGAGAGAGGGAGGGAGATAGAGATACACAGAGAGAGAGAATGATGGAGAGACAGATGCATAAACACACACAGACACACACAGACACACAGACACACACACACACACACACACACACATGCGCGCGCCCGCACACACACACGAACAATTTTCTTAGAGAGAGAGAGACAGACAGACAGACACAGACATACAGAGGGACAGAGAAACAGAGACAGACAGAGAGACAGACAGAGACAGAGACAGAGACAGAGAGAGAGATCCACACCCCTGTTCACCCACACCCACAGACCCAAGTTGCCAAAACAACAAAGAAAATCAGCATTTCTCATTACAGTAGAATTTATTCTGTGACATTAAAAAACATAAAAATTCATATAAATAATTATATTTTTTCTACACAACAAACCAACCTTAACAACAAAGAAATCAGCATTTTTTCACTACAGTAGAAATTATTCTGTGACATTAAAAAAAAAAACAATAAAAAGGCTTATAAACATTCAAATTTTTAATAAACAAGCAAACCTTAACAACAAAGAAATCAGCATTTCTCACTACAGCAGATTTTATTCTATGACATTAAAAAGACATAAAAAGTCATATAAACAAATATATATTTTTCTTCACAACAAATGTTAAAGAATACGCATCTGTCACTATAGTAGAATTTATACTTTGACATTTTAAAACAATTAAAAAGTCAAAATAAACATTTACATTTTTTCTACACAAGCAAACCTTAAACAACAAAGTAATCAGCCTTTCTCAGTACATTAAAGTTTATTCTGTGACATTTGAAAACACATGAAAAGTCTATAAACGATTAAATTTATTTCTGTACAACAAGCAAGCCTACTCCAACTGACCTTTATAAAAACAAAACAAGACAATAAAAAATCACCCCAGACCATTTAATGTGATTTCAGAAAAATAACCCATCTCTCCATACACGTTCCACAGCACAGTGCAAATTACGTTTTTCTTATTTGTCTTGGTTTCATTAATTTATCTTTAAAGAATACATTTTTTTCAAAAAAAAAACACACACTGGCACATTATACCCATTACTAGATTAAACAAAAAAAAAACAGATATAGCATAAATCTTTCACAAGAATTTTTTACAATTTAAGTTTGATGTGTTGGTGTAAAATCTGCCATCAGTCTTCCAACAGAAGATCAATACACAGATCTTTCACATTTGATGTAATTAAAAAAATTAAAGAGAAAAGAAAAGACCCTTCTCCCCACACTGTCCACACCATTATACAGCCTGTTTTTTTTCCCCCAATCTTCATTTGATTCCTTTAATAAAAAATATTTTAAAAATCAAACTCGCAGGCATACTTTACACACTATAAGACATATAGCGTTACGATGAAAATTGATAAAACTGCATACACACAGGGACTGGATGTAAAAAAAAAAACAGCGCGTGAGTCCTTATTCCATTATCCTCGAAATAAAAGAAAACGAATGATAGATGGGGTAAATTCTGCCATCAATCTTCCAGCAGAAGATCAATACACAGATCTGCCACCAACATCATCTAAAGTCATTTAACAGAATATCATTGCCCATCACAGCACAAGCTTTCTTTTTGTTTTTAAATCTGATGTGATCTAAAAAAAAAAAAATAATAATAAAAAAGAAAACCTGTTCTGGCACACTTTCAACACTATTATACAAGCTACTAGATCCAAATTTTTCTTTGCTGTTTACATTTAATCTCATTGTTATATATAAAAAAAAAAAAATCAAGCCACATAGACACGTTTTATCCTTAAAAAACCCTGTTCTGGCACCTTTCAACATTATTATACAAGTTACTAGATCCAAATTTTCTTTGTGTTTACATTTAATACATTGTTATAAAAAAAAAAAAAAGCCACATAGACACATTTTATCCTGTACTATGCATACAATTATTAAATAGCAATGGCAATTACATCACCAGCTTTCTTTTTGTTTTCACATTTGATGGGATTAAAAAAAAAAAAAAAAAGGAAAACATCCTGCTGTGTGTTTTATACACTATTATGCAACATTTTTTATCTTGTTAATTTACATTTGATCTCATTGCTTTAGAAAAAGAAAAAGCAGCCACGCAGACACATTTTATCTAAAACTACACTTAATATCATACAGTATTAGTCTTTAACATACATTTTTTGTTACATGTGTTGGTGTAAATCTACCATCAATCTTCCAGCAGAAGATCAATACACAGATCTGCCACCAACATCATCTTAAGTCATTTCACAGAATGTTAATGCCAATACAGCACAACCTTTCTTTCTGTTTTCACAGTGATGCGATTAAAAAACATAAAATAACAAAACCTCTCTACACATTTTTTTACACTATTACACAACATTGTACATTTTCTTCTTACATTCCAATGGATATTATAATTTAAAAAGAAAGACAAAACAAACCACATACTATACATAAAATAATTAAAATATCAATGGCAATCATAGAACAAGCTTCGTATTTTTTATTTCAAATTTGAAGTGATTAAAAAAAAAAACCTTTCCCAAAGAAAGGGAAAAAAACAGGCACATTTTATCCAATCCTATTCTTAAAATCATATACCTTTAGTCTTTCATTCATTTTTTTCGTAAGATGTGTTTGTGTAAAATCTGCCATCACTCTTCCAGCAGAAGATCAATACACAGATCTGCCACCAACATCATCTAAAGTCATTATTTAAAAAAAAAAACATTCACCGAACAAAAAAAACAACACAGGCACATTTGCACTCTCCACCCCCCCCCCCCCCAAAAACAACAACAACAACAACAAAACAAACAAAAAAAAACCCCAACAAATACTGACACATGTGTCCTCTGCTCCTGTAAAAAGAAAAAAAACACACACACACACGACATTTACCCTCACCCCCCAATAAAAAAAACAAAAGTGCATTATTTTTCCCCTCCTCCCCCCCAAAAAAAAACAACAACCAAACACGCAGACACATTTACCCTCTTCCCCTAAAAAAAAACAACAAAAACACCAGGCACATTATTTTACCCCTCCCCCCAAAAAACAAACAAACAAACAAAACAACAACAAAAACACACACAGCACATTACCCTCTCTCTCCCCCCCCAAAAACCCCAACACCGGCACATTTACCCTCCCCGCCCCCTTAGAAAAAACAACCAAAATACTAAACACAGGCACATCTATCCTCTCCCTCAACAAAACACACAGGCACACTCTATTCAACCCTACACTTAAAATCATATCCCATCAGTCTTTCACATTTTTTGTTAGATGTGTTGGTGTAAAATCTGCCATCAATCTTCCGCAGCATGGCAATCATATGACAATCTTTGATATTCCTTTCACATTTGATGGGATTATGTTAAAAAATATTTTTAAAAAGCAGCCCCTCCTCCTCACACACTGTCCACACCATTATACAGCCTGTATTTTTCTCCCAAATCTTCATTTGATTCGATTAAAAACACATTGGCAGGTACACTTTACACACCATAAGACATATAGCATGAAGATGTATTGCTGTAAAACCTGCCATCAATCTTCCAGCAGAAGATCAACACACAGATCTGCCACCAACATCATCTAAAGTCATTTCACAGAATATCAATGCCAATCACAGCACAAGCTTTCTTATTGTCTTAAAAATTTTATGCAAATTAAAGAAGTAATAAATAAAAAATCCTCTTCAGGCACACTAATAACGCAATTTTACAACCTTCTACATTTATCTTACATTTCACAATTGATCTCATTTTAAAAAAGTAAAGAAAAGAAAACCAAAGAACACAGGCGCGTTTTATCCTATGATGTAAACAAAATCATTGAAATACCAATGCCAATCATAACACAAGCTTTCTTTTTGTTTTCACATTTGATGTGATGGAGAAAAAAAGAATAAAGAAAACAAGGGTGCATTTCCTATTTTATTATACACAAAAATGTTTCTTGGAAATTCACATCTGACTCATCACTTAAAAAAAACAACTCCCATCTACTACACTTAATATCATATAACATCATGACAAGATTTTCTTAAAATGTGTTGTGTAAAATCTGCCATCAATCTTCCAGCAGAAGATCAATACACAGATCTGCCACCAACATCATTTAAATTTTTTTTTAAACCCCCACCAAACTACAAACAAACCACAACGGCACATTTACCCTCTCCGGACACAACCACACGACACACACAACACAACACACACACACACACACAACACACACACACAGCAGTACATTTACCCTCTACCTAAAAAATATCAACACAGGCAAATTTAGTCTCCCCCCCCCCCCCATAAAAAAAACAACAAAACACAGGCACACTAACCTCCTCCCCCCAAAAAAAAAAACAAAACAAAACAAAACACAGGTCACACTAACCTCACCCCCCAAAAAAGAAAAACACAGGCACATTTCCCCCCCCCCCCCCCCATAAAAAAAACAAAACAACACACTGCACATTTACTCTCCCCCCAAATAAAAACACACATGCATATTTACCTCCTCCCCCCTCCCCCCAAAAAACAACCACAGGTACATTTAACCCCCCCCCCCCCAAAAAAAGGCACATTACCCCCCCACCCCCACCTTCTCCAAGAAAAACCACAGGCACATTACCCCCCTCCCCCCAAAAAAAATCCCAGCAACACCGCACATTTACCCCTCTCATCCCCCCCCCCCCCCCCAACAAAAAGACAGGCACAATTAACTCTCTCTCACCCCTCCCCTCCAATAAAAAAACACAGCAACAGGCACATTTACCCTCTCATCACCCCCCCCCCCCCCCCCCAACAAAAAACAGGTATAATCATCCTCTTTCACCCAAATAAAAAAACAACAAGGCACATTTACCCTCTCCTCTAACAAAAACACACATGGGCACACATTATTCAATACTACACTTAAAATCATATACATCAGCCTTTCACATGTATTTTTCGTAAGATGTATTGGTGTAAAATCTGCCATGAATCTTCCAGCAGATTATCAATACACAGATCTGCCACCAACATGGCAATCACATGACGATCTTTGTTATTTTCCTTTCACACTTGATTATATATATATATATATAAAGCCCCTTCTCCTTTCACATTGATGTGATTATGGAAAAAAAACCACTTCTCCCCACACACTGTCCACATCATTATACAGCTTGCACAGTAGCTCCTAAACGTTCATTGGATTCCATTTAAAAATAAAAACAAACAACCAAAACAAACTCGCAGGCAGACTTTATACACCACAAGACATACTGTGTGATACAGTATGAAGCTGTGTTGGTGTAAAATCTGCCATCAATCATCCGCAGAAGATTGATACACAGATCTGCCACCAACATCATCTAAAGTCATTTCCCAGAATATCAATGCCATTCGTAGCACCAGATTTCTTTTTGTGTTAACGTTTGATGGGATTTAAAAATTCAAAAATAAAAAATGAAAACCACTTCTGGCACACTTTTAACACTATTATACACCATTGTACATTTTTCTTTGCTGTTTACATTTAATCTCATTCTTAAATAAACAAACGATAAACAATCCCACAGACACGGTTTATCCAGTACTATGCATACAATTATTAAAATAGCAATGGCAATTCCAGCACCAGCTTTTTTTTTGTTTTCACATTTGATGTGATTTAAAAAAACAACAACAAAAAACTCCCACTGGCATTATATACACCATTATGCAACATATATTTATCTTGTTGATTCACATTTAATCTCAATACTTAAAAAAGGAAAATCCAGGCACGACAGGCACATCTCATCCATACTACACTTAATATTATATACTATTAGTCTTTCACATGTATTTTCGGAAGATGTGTTGGTGTAAAATCTGCCATCAATCTTCCAGTAGAATTAATACACAGATCTGCCACCAGCATCATCTAAAGTAAATAATAACACCAAACTACAAAAAACCTCTGTCCACCTAAAAAAAAACAACCCCCCCCCCCCCCCCCCCCCACAGGCACATTTACCCTCATCCCCCAATAACACAGAAGCATATTATTTTACCCTCCCACTAAAAAAAACCCACAGGCACATTTACCCTCTCCCCCCCAAAAAAAAAAAAACCCACAGGTACATTTACCCTCTTCCCCCTAAAAAAAAACCACAGCACATTTCTCCCCCCCCCCCCAAAAAAAAAAAGGAACATTTATCCTCTTTCCCAACAAAAGCATACATGCACAATTACCCTCTCCATCCCCCACCAAAAAAAGACCCATGCACATTTACCCCCCAAAAAAAAACAACAAAAAACAAAACCCAAAACAAAAACAAAAAACAAAAAAGAACGGCACATTTACCCTCTCCACCCCCAAAACCCCAACAAACACAGGCTCATTTATCCTCTACCTCAACAAAAAACACAGGCATACTCTATTCAACCATACACTTTAAATTATATTCCATCATCTTTTACATTTTTCATAAGATGTGTTGTGTAAAATCTGCCATCAATCTTCCAGCAGAAGATCAATACACAGATCTGCCACCAATATCATAAAGTCATTTCACAGATTATAAATGCCAATCACAGCACAAGCTTAATTTTTTTCCAATTTGATGCAATTTTTTTTAAAGCATTAAAACAATCCATATCATCGCATTACGTTTTATATCCTACAAATTTCGCTCAACATTATACAAACATATACAACTACTACAGTTTTATTACAATTCACATTAATTTTGATCCCATTACTCAAAAAATAGAAAAAGAAAACACTCACACTTTACTCATCGCCATATTTAATCTTACATCATTCATCTTTCACATACATTTTTGCTAAGATTTGTTGGTGTAAAATCTGCCATCAATCTTCCATCAGAAGATCAATACACAGATCTGCCACCAACATGGCATTCACATGAACATCTTTGTTATTCCTTTCCCATTTTATGTGATTTCTAAGAAAAGACCCCTACTCCCCACACACTGTCCATACCATTATACAGCCTGTAGTTTTCTCCCCAATCTTCACTTGATTCAATATATAAAAAAATCGCAGGCACACTTTACACACCACATGACATATAGCATGAAGATGTGTTGGTGTAAAATCTGCCATCAATCTTCCAGCAGAAGATCAATACACAGATCTGCCACCAACATCATCTAAAGTTATTTCCAAGAATATCAATGCAAATCACAGCATCAGATTTCTTTTGTTTTTTTCATTTAATGGGATTTAAAAATTACAACAACAAAAAAAGAAAACCTCTCCTGGCACACTTTCAACACATCATACACCATTGCTACATTTTTCTTTGCCGTTTACATTTGATCTCATTCTTTAAAAAAAGGTAAACAAGCCACAAGGGCACGTTTTATCCAGTAAAATAAAATTGATAAAATATCAATGGCAATTACAGCACCCCCTTTCTTTTTGTTTTTCAGATTTGATGAAATTTTTTTTTAAAAAGGGAAAAAATCTTAACCCATTTTCTACTCAATTATACTACACAATTTTTTTTTATGTAAATTGACATTTGACCTCATTACTTCCAAAAAAAAGAAGAAAAAACCATCTATGAAATTTTTAAAAACCCATCTCTGGGTACTTTCTGTACACTATTATACAACATTCTCCATTTCCTTGTTGATTTCCAATGGATATCATAATTTAAAAACAAAAAACCACACAGCCACGTGTTTTTTTGTTTAACCAATACTATACATAAAACCATTAGAATGTCAATGGCAATCACAGCACAAGCTTTTTTTGTTTTCGAAATTTGAAGTGATTTAAAAAAAAAAAAACCTTTCCCCAAGAAAAAGGGGAAAAACCTGAGGCACATTTTATCCAATACTATACTTAAAATCATATACCTTCAGTCTTTCATTCATTTTTTTGTAAGATGTGTTGGTGTAAAACTGCCATCAATCTTCCAGCAAAAGATCAATACACAGGTCTGCCACCAACATAATCTAAAGTCATTATTTGAAAAATAAACCCACAAACAAACAACAATGCACATTTACCTCTCCCTGAAACACACACACACACACACACACACACACACACACACACACACACACACACAACACACACACACACACACACACACACACACACACACACACACACACACACACACACACACACAGGCATATATACTCTCCCCAACAAAAAAAACAACACAACAACATAGGCACATTTACTTACCCCCCCCTCCCCCCCCAATAAAAACACACAGGAACATATTTTACCCTCCCCCCAAAAAATAATAAAACCACAGGCACATTAACCCTCTCCCTCCCGACCGCCCCCTCCCTCCCCCTCCCCATTGAAAAAAAAACAAAAAAAAAAACAAACCAAGAACAACGAAAAAAAAAGGAACATTTATCTTCTCTAACAAAAGCGTCCAAGGGCATTTACCCTCCCCGCCAAAAAAAATCCCACACAGGCACATTACCACCCCCCCCCCCCAAGAAAAAACAACCAGGCACATTTACCCTCTCCCCCCAAAAAAACAAAACACAAAAAACACAGGCTCGTTTAATCCTCCCCCCCCCCCCCGCAACCCCCCCCCCCCCCCCAAATCACAGCAAATTAATTTATCCTGTCCGTTAATAAAAAACACACTGGCACACTCTATTCAACCCTACACTTAAAATCATACCCAATCAGTCTTTCACATTTTTCGTAAGATGTGTTGGTGTAAAATCTGCCATCAATCTTCCAGCAGAAGATCAATACACAGATCTGCCACCAACATCATCGAAAGTCATTTCATAGAATACCAATGCACAAGCTTTATGTCTTCTGATTTGATGTGATTTTTTTTAAAGCATAAAACAATCCAAATTATCGCCTTACTTTTTACATCATACATACTTTGCACATTATACAACCTATTACATTTTTATTACCAATTCACATTAATTTTGATCTCATTATCCCCCCCCCCCAAAAAAAAAAAAAAGAGGAAAAGGAAACCAATCTCTCTTCACTCACTGCTATACATAAAATCTTACATCATTAGTCTTTCCCAAACATTTTTGCTAAGAAGTGTCGGCGTAAAATCTGCCATCAATCTTCCAGCAGAAAATCAATACACAGATCTACCACCAACATCAACTTAAGTCATCTCACAATATATCAATGCCAATCACAGCACAAGCTTTCTTTTTGCTTTCCTACATGAGGTGATTAAAAAAAACCAAAAAAATACTAAAACTTCTCCCACACATTTCTTACGCTATTAACAACATTCTACAATTTTTGTTGACTTCCAATGACTCTCAATTTAAAAATAAAAAGACAAACAAACCACTCAGGTACGTTTTATCCAACACTATACATAAAACCATTAGAATGTCAATGACAATCACAGCACAAGCTTTCTTTTTGTTTCCAAATTTGAAGTGATCCAAAAGAAGAAAAAGAAAGGAAACCTCCCCCCCCCCCCAAAAAAAAAAGGAAACAAACCACAGGCACATTTAATTCACTAGTATACTTAAAATCCTATACCATATCTTCACAATTTCTTTCTAAGATGTGTTGGTGTAAATCTGCCATCAATCTTCCAGCAGAAGATCAATAAAATATCTGCCACCAACATTGTCTATTATTTCACAGAATACTGATGCCAATCACAGTACAAACTATCTTTTCTTTTTAAATTTGATGCAAATTAAAAATTGATTAAAAAAAAGAAAACCACTTCTGACACACTTTTAAA
>CM060329.1:49438349-49448349 GCA_030674155.1 Stramonita haemastoma
GCAGAAAGGGGAAAGAAGCATGCAAAAAGGGGGAGGGTTGCCAGTCTGTTGGCTGGTCTGTGTGGGAAAGCATGTGGACACAGCAGCAGATAGAACTGACGGTACATAGCTGTAGACATCAATGTGGAGCTCTATTCAAATTTTCTTTTAAAAATTACTGGTCCTGTCAACTGCTAAGGCTCTGTTGTACTCGATTTTGTTTGGATTTCTAATCCCAAATTTCCAGCTCTGCAGCCATCAAAACTGCTCCAGGCCAAAGACTTGGCAATACAGTTTCTTTGATTTTGTTTCTCCTGCTAGAGCTCCAAACCTTTACTCACGGTAAGATTTTTTTTGCATACGCAGCCCCACCATTTAGGTAGCTGCATTTGAACTTTAGGGATCCAGTTGAGAATTCAAACCCACCAAATTTGCTAGGACAGTCGGGAGGTACCTCCCTGCTCTTTTCGATTTTCAACTATCCTGAGTTTTGCTTTTTAAAAAGAAATGTGTTATTTGATTTTCATGTCAAACTGGAAAGAAAGTGTAGGACTGAGAGTCGAACCCACAACCTCACGGCGTTATATCCATGTAAAAAATAGGCTTTAACCACCCAAAAACCCACGTAAAGTAAAAAAATTATTTAAAAAAAAAAATGAGGGCCAAAAATAAAAAGAAAATGTAGGCTTGCGAAAAATCTATTACGTCAATCGCCCTCTTTTCTATTCCCATTGATCCCGACTTGTGTCCTAACCCTCCTCCTCACACCTTTTCCCCAGAGTAACGCCCATGTCCCCTCTTTGATTACCCCCCCCCCACCCACCCACCACACACACACACACCACAAACATCCACAAAAAACACACTCACAAGCGTGTTCACACATACACATACACACACACCCACAAAAAGCACACACAACATAACAACACACAACACACACACACACACACACACACACATGCATGCACAAACATCCACACAGAACTCTCTCCTCTAACACACACACACACACACATCACACACACACACACACCACACACACACACACACACACACACACACACCATGCACGCACGCACGCACCACACACACACACACACACACACACACACTGTCTCGTACACACACACACACACACACACACACACACACACACACACACACACACACACACACACACACACACACACACACATACACACACGCAGTTGCACACACACACACACTCTGATAGGGAAACAATTATACAGTTGCAGACAGGAAGAAAAAAAAAATGGGTAGGCGCTGCACTTCTGGCGATGTGCTCTCCCCGGGGAGGGCAGCCCAAATTTCATGCAGAGGAATCTGCTGTGACATATAGTGGTACCCATTATTTTTTTTAATGTTTTTTTAAACAAGGGGAGAGGAAGGTTAGAATAATTGTCAGACCTACAGGGCTTATTTCAACCATAATTATTGTCTTAGCTGATCCTTAAATCCCCCTGATCTAATTTTTTTAATCTAAAAACTTGGTTGAAAATTCATCACAAAGTATTTCCTGGATGCTAGGATGATAGCATTTTCTAAATGATCTATTCAAGTTACAAAAAAATAAAAGGAAGAAAACCAGTATAATGATAAAAAAAACTACCACCATTTTAAGCCATGTACTACAAAATAATTCTCCTCTCTCAAAAAAGTGTCATCTAAAATACAAATCAGGAAACAAAACTTCAAATCACTACCATTATTAATCAGATCACTTCAAATCACTACCATCATTGATCAGATCAGGGGATGTCCTCTGCGGCAATGGCGACGGCGAATTCTTCTGCAACGGCGGTGATATCTTCTGCAGCGATGTCTTGTGCAGCGATGTCTTCTGCAGTGATGTCTTCTGCAGCGACTGCGATGTCCTCTGCGGCGACGGCGAAGTCCTGGATGGATGGGTTTTCACCTTCCTGCCAGAACACACATCACAATGGTCAGTATCATTCACTATATTTTTTATTTTTGTTATTCTTCCACTAGAGCTCCGAGGTTTATCAAAGATCGCGATTTTGTGTAAGCGACCATTTTACATGTCTTTATGCCGATGGAAATGTTAAAAAATTAAAGTTTGGGAAATGGTTGTCTAGGCCCATGATATTAGGCCCTCGTGTGCCGGTGGGAACAGATGACAAGATTTACAAAACTGCATACACATGGGGACTTGATGTAAAAAAGCATATGAGTGGTTTTTTCCATTATCCTTGATATAAAAGAATAAATAGATTTTAAAAAATACTGATTTGCGCCTATTTTATGTTCCCTTGTTGGCTGTTGTCAACTACACTAACTCCTTAACCATAAGCTTCAAACTTTGTTTGTTCTTCCAGAAACTGACTTCTTGCAGCTCATCCTGTGCTGCAGCCTAGGCACTGCTGAAAGTAGTATCATAAACCAAACCATGCACTGCATTGCACTGCACACACAATCCTGACGTCCCGTGATTTTTTTCTAACCTTTCATCACACACTGATGGCGCTTGTTGACTGACAGTGTTAAAGGTCATGCCAAAGTCTCTTGTTTGCTCATGTAAAAAAAGAAAGAAAAAAATCAGTTTTTTAGGATTATGCTGCTGGCTTATTTCTCAAAGCACACAGATGTCGTGTTTGTTTATTCATTTATTTATTTATTTATTACGATTTCTTATATTGTATGATATTACCAGCTGAAAAGGAGTTAGAATGCCATATGTCACTGTCAGATTGTTACATTATATTACCAGCTGGAGAGGAGACCAAATACCATATGTCACTGTCATATTGTTAACTACGCTCTGGATGAGGAGTTTGCATGTATGACTTTTGAGTACTTCACCATAAAGGCAACCATACTCTAACTTCAGAGGGTTTTTCTCCTTTAGAGTGCAGGATTCTTCGCTACGAGCGTGTCCCAGCTGAAGACAAATCTCGACACCATTTAAAATGTAACACCATGTCAGTCTAGACCTTGGCCCTAGCTTGTATCACTAACTGACAAAGCTTTGGCCTGGGCCAGAAAAAGGAATCAATGAATTTGATGTTACCTCGACACGTCCTGGTAACTGACATGTGGTGCCGGATGACATGTTGGTCTTTGACACTTGATTCCAGTCCTGGAGCTCCTGAAAGCCGTTAAGAAATTGTCAGTGACAGGGGAAATGCTCACGGCTCTACTAGCTTAAATCCGATTTTATCCTATCACTTAAACAATAGATTAACATGATTTCAATATGGCTTTATCAGCTGAAAAAGACGCGTCATCATTTCCTATTTTGATTTACTAGCTCAAATCTAAGATGATTTAATCTTGTCAATTTTGGGGGAAAAAACCTTCATCATTAAGTTCTTTTTAAAGACGTATATTTCAGATTCACTCCATTTGTTTAAACTGGAAATAACACTTTGAAAACAAAAATTCATTTTCACTCAAAGATGGATTTTACTTTTAGCTTTCAGAGCAGAATGACAACAAAGAGTTTAACACACCTTGCTTTTTACCCATAGCATTACCCCTTTTCCACAAAGGACCCCAGTTCAAGATGGCGGCCACTGCACACGGGGGGTCCTTGGTTCCAGTCCCACAGCCCCTGAAAGCAAAGTAGTCCCAATCAGAACCACTGAAAATTCTACTGGTTTTCTTGGGCAAACAAGACACTCCTGACCAAGTTACTTAAAAAGAGACTGAATTAAGAAATATATTATTTCCAAAGTGTACCATAAGGCCCAGTCATTTATTTATTTATTTACTTATTTATTCATTTATTTATTCTTTTATATCGAGGACAGCACATAATTACATTACTTCAAATTTAATTGTTTCAATATTTCAAAACAAATTCGAAACTAGTACATAATTTTACATTTCATATTTTTCAAAATTATTTGAAAGCAGTCTTTTTTAAGTTGATGAATCAATTTGAAAACTGTTTCACAAAGAAAAAAGTGAAATGACCTTGATTTATATAATATGTTTATCTTTTTCTCAACGACCAGGGGTTCAGGCAATTTATTTTAAAAAATTTTTTTTAAATAAAAATAAAAAACGCCTTTGGTTTTCAGAGCCCAATGACAAGAAAGAGTTTAACATACCTGTCTTGAAACCATAGCTTTACCACTCTTCCACAAAGGACCCCAGTTCATCATGGCGGCCACTGCACACAGGGTCCATGGTTCCAGTGCCACAGCCCCTGAAAGCAGGGAGTCCCAATCAGTGCCACTGAAAATTCTGCTGGTTTTCTTGGACAAACATGGCAGACTCCTGACCAGGTTACTTAAAAAGAGATTGAATTAAGGAATATATTATTTCCGAAGTGTACCATAATGCTCAGTTATTTATTTATTTATTTATTTATTTATTTGTTTATTTATCTGTTTATTCTTTTATAACAAGGATAGCTCATAATTACATAATGAGTTCAAGTTTAATTGATTTAATATTTTTTAACAAGTTCGAAAGCAGTACATAATGTTATATTTCATTTTCAAAATTATTTGAAAGCAGGCTTTTTAAGTTGATGAATCAATTTGAAAATGTTCACAAACACAAAACAAAAACTGAAATGACCTTGATTTACAGAATTTTGTTTATCCTTCTCATCAACAACGAGGATACGAGGCAATTTATTATAAAAATAAATAAAAAAGTAACCGCCCATGGTTTTCAGAGCCCAATGACAACAGGAGTTTATCATACTTTTCTTTAAACCATAGCATTACCATTCTTCCACAAAGGACCCCAGTTCATGATGGCTGCCACTGCACACGGGTCCTTGGTTCCAGTCCCAAAGCCCTGAAAGCAAGGCAGTCCCAATCAGTTCCACTGAAAATTCTGATTTTTTTTTTGACAAACATGACAGACTCTTGACCAAGTTACTTAAAAAGAGATTGAATTAAGGATGATTAATTACAAACTGCACTGTACTGCCCAGTTACTTTATCAGTTCAAATTTTAATGATTTATTTTTTTAACAACCTCGAAGCCTGTACATATGTTACAAATATTCTTCAACATTTATTTGAAAGCAGTCTTTCTAAGTTGATAAATCAATTTGCAAAATGTTCACAAACACAGACAAAAAATGAAATGACCGATTTACATAATTATATTTATCTTTTTCATCAACAATGAGGGATACAGCCATTTAGTAGAAAAAATTTTTTTTAAGGCCTTTGGCTTTCAGAGCTCAATGAGGACAAAGTTTATCATACCTTTCTTTAAACCATAGCATTACCACTCTTCCACAAAGGACCCCAGTTCATCATGGCGGTCACTGCACACGGGTCCATGGTTCCAGTCCCACAGCCCCTGAAAGCAAGGCAGTCTCAATAAGTACCACTGAAAATTCTGGTTTTCTTGGACAAACATGACAGTCACCTGACCATGTTACTTGAGGAAAGATTGAATGAAGGATTTTTATTTACATGTGGCATACTGTCCAGTTATTTTATGAGTTCAAAATTTCATTGTTTCAATATTTCAAAACAAACTCGAAACTTGTCCATAATGTTACATTTCATTTTCAAAAGTATTTGAAGGCAGTCTTTTTTAAGTTGATGAATAAATTTGCAAAATGTTCACAAACACAGAAAAAAAGATAAATTACCTCGATTTGCAATATTATGTTTATCTTTTTCATCAACAATGAGGGATACCAGGCAATTTAGTAAAAAAAATAAATAATAAAATATAAAAAAAGGAAAAAAAGTCCTTTGGCTTTCAGAGCCCAATGACAACAAAGAGTTTATCATACCTTTCTTTAAACCATAGCATTACCACTCTTCCACAAAGGACCCCAGTTCATCATGGCGGCCACTGCACATGGGGTCCTTGGTTACAGTCCCACAGCCCCTGAAAGCAAGGCAGTTCCCAATCAGTACCACTGAAAATTCTGCTGGTTTTCTTAGATAAACATGACAGTCACCTGACCATGTCACTTTAGCCCATATATGCCCACTGTTCCATTTTTGGGACGCTATGCGTATCATTTCTTTAAATTTTAATATATATATATATATATATATATATATATATATATATATATATATATATATATATATTAATTTCCTTATCATTATCATTTCTTTTTATATTATTATCATTATTATCATCATCATCATTATCATCATTATCATTATCATTATCATCATCATCATCATCATCATCATCATCATTACTTACAGAGCACGGTCTTGTTGACGGAGAATTCTCCAGATGACATCGCAGGATCAGAAGAGAATTCCTATGTGATCCTCGTGATACAGCCCCCTTGCTATAGCGATGACTCCTATGTGGTTCACGTGAAACAGCCCCGTTGCTATAGCGATGACTCCCAGGTGATCCACATGATACAGCCCCGTTGCTATAGCGACGACTCCTATGTGATTCACATGACTAACCAGGCAAGGACCCGTGTCAAATAAAGGGTGGGATGGAAGAAACTGAAGGAAATGTTTGGAAAATGTGAGGGGACGGCAGAGTCGCTCTCCCTCATAACCACTGTCCCAAAGATGATGTCACACTCCCTCAAGACCAATGTCCCAAAGATGAGGTAACTCTTCCTCACAATCAATGTCCCAAAGATGAGGTAACTCTTCCTCATCACCAACATCTCCAAAGCCTTTGTAGGTGGCGTCAGTGTTTGAACACCAAGACATCACTGTCACTGAGATTGCTCTCCTTAGATCTCTTGCACTTTTTTTCCCTGGTTTGAAATTTGATTTAACTCTTGTTTTTGTGGCCAATTTTTTAAAAAACTAATTTATTTCCTACTACTAAGCTAATTTTTTGTTTTATTCCCTATTTTATCATGTTTGGAATAAAGTTTTACAAGTTTTATATTCTTTTATTTTAGCCTGTCCTATTCTATTCTATTTAATTATATCTTTTAGCAAAGGGATCGGAGATGCAATCAGAAATGGGGTGCTCAGTGATCGTTCAAAGGCAAATGACAGTTCAGTTCAGTGGCAAAGACATCGCCTGACAAAATCTGCACGGGCGGGACCCATGAGCAGAGAGAACTTCGGGTGAAAGCAGAATATCCCCATTCTGAGAACTTCAGGGATAGCAGAATATCCCCATTCTGAAAACTTCAGGGATAGCAGAATATCCCCATTCTGAAAACTTCAGGGATAGCAGAATATCCCCATTCTGAAATCTGAAGTCCAACATATTCCTGATCTGAAGTGCATGGAAACAAAGCCCTGTGAAGGCTTTGTTGAAACATTTCCTTCCTCCATTCCGTACCCTCTACCTAACACAGGCCCAACCCAGTTAAAAACCAATGTGGACCACAACATAGCGTTTGTGGAGAGAAGGAAGGTACGAGGTTGCTGGGAAGTTTCTGATAAACAGGAAACAAAAAGTGAAAAAAAAATTACCGTAATTTAAGGAAGAGTAGGAGAAGGCGCGCGCGCGCGCGCGTGCGTGTGTGTGTGTGTGCGCGCGCGCGTGCGTGCATGTGTGCGTGCGTGTGTGTGTATGTGATTATTCTTTTATATCGAGGATAATGGAATAAGCACTTGTGCTTTTTTACATCAAGTCCCCGTGTGTATGCAGTTTGTAAATGTCATCTGTTCTCACCGGCACACGATGGCCTACTATTATGGAGAGTGGAACAGGATTTAACGTGTGCGCAAGATGTTCTGCGGGCGTTCGCACACAGGGCCTCGGTTTACAGTCTCATCCGAAAGACTTTCGGGGAGAGTGGAGTCAGCACTGATGTTAACTCCAGGAGAAAAATCTCCTCGACAACCCAAGTCGTCAAATTGCCAGCGTAATGTTCTGACCACTAGGCTAGAGAGAGAGAGAGAGAGAGAGAAAGAAGAAGAGATAGAGTAGGTGAGTGTGTGTGTGTGTGTGTGTGTGTGTGTGTGTGTGTGTGTGTGTGTGTGTGTGTGTGTGTGTGTGTGTGTGTGTTGTGTGTGTGTGTGTGAGTACGTGTGTGTGACTCACGTACGTGTGTTTGAGTACGTGTATATCGACACATGCAGAAAATAAAATATGCACGTTAAAGATCACAATGACGGCAATCCCAGAAGTCGGAATGCTGCATACGCAAAAATTTGACCATTTGTGAACTTCGGATCTCTAGTTGAGGGACGAAACAAAAATTGAAAAAAAAAGTTAACCTTCGGTGGGTTACGGAAACAAGAACATACATAGCGTACATTCCTGAAGTCGGAATGCAGCTGCCTTCATCGTGAGGCAAAAACAATCGCATATGCAAAAACCTTACCATCGGCGAACCTCGGAGCTCTAGCCGAGGATCGAAAAAACAAAAACGACGAAAAGTTCAAACGTTGCGCTGCATAAAACGAGCAGTGAGTGTTGTGCCCACAATCTAGTTGTAGGGTAGGTGTCTTTCTACAATTGCAATGTTCATATTTTGTTGGGGAACGGGATAACCTGGTGGTTAGAGCGTTGCGTTAAGCTCAGTGGTCAGAGCGCTCGCTTACCCCAGGCAAGGTTAAGCAGCGTCGAGCGTGGTTGCCAATTGGATGAATGACCGTTTGCACGCCTCGACTACAGTACAGTCCCCAAGTTCACCCAGCTGTAAATGGGTACCTGCCCTCTTTAAGAGTCGGGAAGGTAAAGCAGCGAGGGAGAGGAGATGGGCACCACCCTCAACATAATGGCCCTAGAGAAGCTGAGGACTCGGGATGCCTCGCTCCCCTGCGACCACACACGTTATGGGACACCTTTACTTAGGCCTACCGTTTACCTTTAGAGCGTTGCGTTCGCCACCTGACAGCCCAGGATCAAGCCCATTTTTCAGCTACCATCCAGATAGGCTCCTTCAAGGCGATTTTTCCTCTGGAGTTAACATTAGTGCCGACTCCAATTTCACTTCACTCTCCCCAAAAGTCGAATGAGACTATAAACCCATGTCCTGTGAACAACTGCACACAGAATATCTAGCGCACACGATAAACCCTGTTTCGCTTTTCGGAAGGGCAGGCCATTGTCTACAAGTGGGAACGGATGAGATAAAATCTTTAAAACACACGCACACAAGTATCGTGTGTAGACGTCACCCACGAAGTCGGAATGTGCTACCTTAATGGTGGGCAAAAACGGTCACATAGGCAAAATCTCACCATTGATGAACCTGGAGCTGAGGAACGAAAACAAAGCGAGATTGGTCAAAGGCCCTGCCAATTGTTAAAGCTTTCAAAAGGGGGGGAGGGGGGGGGGGGGGCTTGTATGTCAACAGGCCTTTATGACCAGTGGTATGTAAGGAAATCTTATCACACATTTGTGCTCTGTGTGTGTGTGTGTGTGTGTGTGTGTTCGCGCGCGCATGTTTGGGGGTGCAAGCTCGTGTGCGCATGTGCCCGTCTGAAGTACTGTCACGTTTAAAATACACCCCTACATTTTGAAACTAAAAATCTGTCCAAGAAAGACATTTACCATTGGTAGTCTGTAGCATATAGGCATACATAGAATGGAAAATATCACTAACCGTTGTATGGAATTGATCAATCTGTGTGTAGATTATCACTTCCAGTTGACCTCGAACTTGTTGGATGTGGGCACTGAAAACCAACTAGCCCTACAAACCATGGCAATCTGAATTGAAAACATGAATTCGTGCTCACATTATAACCGGAACGGTCTTCTGCGCATGTCACGTCCAAGGGTAGGATAACTCTGCGGTCAATTGGCAGTCGGCAGCTAGTTCTATATTCGGCCAAAAAGCCACGAGCTTTGACAAACTGGAATTTTTCCAACAGGATACTTGCAAAATTGCGAGTACAATAAACGTGCAGGCATTTGATTCCTACACATTTTTTTGAGAAATGCATCCCTTACCTTTTTTATGTCAACCTTTATAATTATGTTTTTTTTCTGTTTGTTGGTAATACTTTTATTACTTGTCTGTTAGTTGCACACAGGGAAGTGGAGAGGAGGGGGGGGGGGGTGGAGTAGAGGGGGAGGGGAAGGTAGAAGGGGAGGGGGATGGGAGTTCTGCTTGACTCCCTTTCGTAGAAAAATCCAGTTTACATAATTATTT
>CM060329.1:49453349-49455849 GCA_030674155.1 Stramonita haemastoma
AGAAAGGGGGTAAAATGTTGATAGAAAAGAGGAATTCAAGCACAAAATTTCTAGAAAATAGAAAACTAGTAGTTTGCTCTTAACAGGCCCCAAGTTTCGCTACAGGAAAAAGAGAAGGTCTCTAAAAAAAAAAAAAAAAAAAAAAGGAAAAGGTAAAAAGAGAAAAAAAAGTATGTTCCTTGAAGTAACATGTTTAGGCTTCTCACGAGTATGTACACGTGATAATTGAACCTGATAGTATTTTTAAACACACACACACACACACACACACACACACACACACACACACACACACACACACACACACACACACACACACACACACACACACACACACAACACACTAACAACACATGGGCTGAGTCAATCACTTCTCTCACCTGGCCCAACCTTCTCCTCTCTCATACACCTCTTCGTCCCCCCCCCCCACCCCACCCCCCCACCCCCGCCTTATCCCCCCGCTTTCTATTTTGTTTGTAAAGTGTTCCACCATTCGCCACAATTCTGACTTATCTTGTCAACTTTCCAGCAGAAATATCAATGGGATATGTATTGGCCAAAGCAAAAGTAAACCCAGACAAAGCTCAGAGGCAGCGGCATGAATAAGATCTTGTGTAAACACATGCTGCCAGACATCACGTACTAAGAGGTAAATGTTCTGTAGTGTGTTAGGAGAGTCGTAAGTATTGTCAATGTGTTCTGCATGGATTTACTGTAGCCATGGTTTTACACTGTGATGGTGTCTTTTTAAGGAAAATTAATAATTATTTATGAAGCAAGTTGTTAGTCGTCCTTGTGTGTTCTTTTCATCTTCTGATTGAGTTGTTAAGGCTGGTTGTGGATTTGTTAGTTGTTGGGGTTTTGTTTTACTTTGATTTCACTTTTTTTATTGTTTCTTTTTCTTTCCTGTCTTAAGTTGATTTTGCTTGTTTTGTTGTTGTTTTTTTTTATAACATGTAGCCTATGTATGTATGTGTGTATGCATGATAACAATGTAGGTATGTGTGTATGTGTGTCATTTTATCAGGGGGTGTCTTCCTCTAACTCCTCTTCATTTGTACGTTTATTTATTTTATTTATTTATTGATTGATTTATTGATTTATTTGTTTATTTATTTCATCTTATCTATTTCTTCATGTATCTATTTATTTCTTCATGCATTTATTTATTTATTTGCCTTTGTCTGTCTATCTGTCTGTCTGTCTATCTATCTACCTATCTATCTATCTATCTACTATCTATCTACCATCTATCTATCTATCTATCTATCTATCTATCTATCTATCTATCTATCTATCTATCTATCTATCTATCTATCTTTTATCTGTCGTCTATCTATTGCTTTGCAGGAAATTTTAATCAATATTTTTTTTTAATTGATGACACTTTTGTAAACATACAGATCATTTCCAATTGACTGCAAATGAAGAACTAGTTTAGAAGTGGATTCACTTAAATAGTACTTAACCCTAATACCTGTATTTGGTTCCCAATTTTCTTATAAAAAAAATGACTGTGCATGAAGGTCTGGTTTTAAATAACCATAGATAACTTCTTGTTAAATTATAATGAATGTTACTAGAATGCAAAGAGAGTAGATGAATTGAAACAGTACAAAACAAAAAGAAACAAAACTAATCAAAACAAACAACAACAAAACATGAACAAAGACAAAACAGAAAAGAACAGTGTAAAACAAAACAAAACAAAACAAAAGTAGTCGTGCTGTTATCAGAATCAGCAGGGGGAAATTGCTTGGATCTTGAATAATGATTTTATTTTTTTCCAGTCTTCCCATGTTCATCTTGACATCGTCCTATTGGTGCCATCATCATTGACACTGTCGTCTGATCGAATTCTCTACATATTGAAGAGACTCCGGGAGAAACTGACTAACTTGCAGACATGGAGAGGATTACACGTTCTGTACTCTTGCTTGCATCGTTTGGAATCCTGGTTCTTTCGGGTATGTACTCTCTCTCTCTCTCTCTCTCTCTCTCTCTCTCTCTCTCTCTCTCTCTCTCTCTCTCTCTCTCTCTCTCTCTCTCTCTCTCTCTCTCTCTCTCTCTCTTTTCTGCATCCCCCTAAGGGTGGGGACTGGATGTAAAAAAGCATACGAGTACTTATTCATTATCTTCGAAATAAAAAAAAATTGATTTGATTTGATTTGATTTTTCTCTCTCTCTCTCTCTCTCTCTCTCTCTCTCTCTCTCTCTCTCTCTCTCTCTCTCTCTCTCTCTCTCTCTCTCTCTCTCTCTCTCTCTCTCTCTCTCTCTCCCCTCATCTGCATGAACATCTCATCATGGTAGGGGTAAATCCTGTCAGTTCTTCCCCTGAATATCAACCACCGGTGCATCACTGGATATTAATTTTTCGGAAGCATATGAAAGTTATCTTCTTTGTTTTTTAAGAACTTTTTGTTAAAATTGTAGGGGTGTGGGTTATGAACAATTCGTAACGTAAACGTGTTCCCATAACCTACAGGGTCGTTGGAGAGTC
>CM060329.1:49460849-49487765 GCA_030674155.1 Stramonita haemastoma
CGATCAGGAATCCTCCCGGAATCACGAACGCTTTCGGAAAGAGCTGGAGGAGGCTGAGGGAGGTCGTCCACGCACCCATCGCAGCAAGAGCGTGCCTCATCTCCGTGACGAGGCTGAGGTGGTGAGCGTTGTGGCGCCGTCTCCGGGCAGACCCATCACCAGCCACGCTCACAGCCGTGTCCGCAGCACTCTGGAGGAAGGCGGTCCCCAGCAGTACCCGGGCAGTCCTAGGCAGGTCCATGTCCGACATTCGGATGGTTTTCTGGAGGTGAACAAGGAGTGACCCTGACTCCCATTCTCAGGCCCGTCTCTGCCCGCAGCATAAGGAGGGAGGCGTCCGTGCATTTCGAAAGAGAGGACACGGCGGATTTAGATTTGTGAATGTACTTATTTCTCTATGTGGAAGTTAGGTCATTATCTGGTGAATTTTTTCTGGATCTATCTATCTATCTATCTATCTATCTATCTATCTATCTATCTATCTATCTATCTATCTATCTATCTATCTATCTATCTATCTATCTATCTATCTATCTATCTATCTTTCTTTCTCTCTTTCTGTCTGTCTGTCTGTCTGTCTGTCTGTCTGTCTGTCTGTCTGTCTGACTGTCTATCTATCTATCTATCTATCTATCTATCTATCTATCTATCTATCTATCTATCTATCTATCTATCTATCTATCTATCCCTTAGTATGGCGCCCGTGGGGGTACCCCTGAAGACTTGACAACCAGTTCCCTCCATTCCTCTCTCTGTCCTGCATTTCTCAAAATTTTGTTGAGTTCTAGGCCCGAGTTCTTTTTCTGGATACTGGCCTAAATTCACGAAAAACCATTTTTAAACTTATCTTGGCAAGTTTTTTTAAGATTGACTTAAGTTTATGAACAACCATTTTGAACATTATCCGTGTAATTTATTAGCATGTCTTCTGAAAGTGAATAGCCATTTCCAACATTATAATATTTCTTGGCAAGTCTTCTGGAGCGGGACAAATTCGTGAAAGGTCATTTTGAAGGTTGTTAATCTCTGGGCAGCTGGAGAGTGACAAGTTTGTAAATAGCCATCAAGTTTAAGCTTGTTATATTTCTTGACAAGTCTTCTGAACAATGGCGGAAGTTTGCTAACGGCCATTTTGAAGGTTGCTAAATCTTTTGGCCACTGAGCCTTTAAGATGTTGATTTTAAGTCCTGGAGAGGTCACTTTAAAACTGCTGTACCTTTTGGCAAGTCTTTGGGTTTTTTTCTATCTAGAACTGATTTTGGTTGCGGTTTGATGAGCCTGGTTGTGATTTTAACACGCATCCCCTAAAAAATAGAAAGAAAAATGAAAGGCATGGGGGTTATAGTGCCTTGTAAACCTAACCAGGTGGATTGACCATGAGTCTGAACATGGCGGAAATTCAGTGCTCTAGCAAACCTGAAATCAGTTTGTACCTGGTGTTGGACATAAACAGAGAGAGAGAGAGAGAGAGAGAGAGAGAGAGAGAGAGAGAGAGAGAGAGAGAGAGAGGAGAGAGAGAGAGAGAGAGAGAGAGAGAGAGAGAGAGATGTATGCTCTGATATAGCCTACTGTTCATTACTTATAATTGTTAACTGTGTGTTTAGTTGTCTCCTGGTTAGAGATTCAAGAAACTGCAGACAATGACAGCCGTACTGTACAGATTTTCTTGATGTTTTGTGAATATATTTTTCTTTTCCTTATTTATTATTTTTCTTACAATATATCAAGCTTCAGATGAACTCTTGTTGTGCATAGTTTTCTAGCTTCCACGCTTTCTGGGGGCGGATAGCCTAGTGGTCAGAACATTGCGCTGGCAATTTGAAGACCCGGGTTCGAGTCCGGTCGAGGAAATTTTCTTCCTGGAGTTAACATCAGTGCTGACTCCACTATCCCCAAAAGTCCTTCGGATGAGACTTTAAACGAGGCCCGTGTGCGAACGCACGCAGAACATCTTGCGCACACGTTAAATCCTGTTCCGCTTTTCGTAAGAGTAGGCCATCGTGTGCCGGTGGAACAGATGACAAGATTTACAAAACTGCATACACACGGGACCGGATGAAAAAAGCACATGGTTGCTTATTCTGTTATCCTCGATATAAAAGAATAAATAAATAAATAAATAAATAAAATAAGAATGCCAATCTATTTATATATTTATAGATTTTTTTAATTTCATACAATTTCTATAAACTAATTTGAATAACCAGATGAAACAACTCATTTTAAAGTGTAGGCTGTGGCTGTGAGTATGAGGTGGTCTTTCTGATTTTACCTTCTTGTGTGTGTGTGTGTGTGTGTGTGTGTGTGTGTGTGTGTGTGTGTGTGTGTGTGTGTGTGTGTGTGTGTGTGTGTGTGTGTGTGTGTGTGTGTGTGTTTCTGTGCGCGCGCGTGCGCGCGCGCGCGCGGGTGTCCATGCACCATGCTTACGTGTTTTTATGCATGAGTGTCCAAATGCTGATTAAAAAAAAAAAGTGTGCAAAATAGTTGTCTGGTCTCTGATATTGATTCGTGCTGTTTTGTATTCACTTGCTGATTGTCTCTAGCTATGCTTCTTTGTAACCCACAGGAATTTATTGTTTGTGCTTTTAAGATATTAAAGAGCTTTATAAACCTACGTTGTGTGTGTGTGTGTGTGTGTGTGTGTGTGTGTGTGTGTGTGTGTGTGTGTGTGTGTGTGTGTGTGTGTGTGTGTGTGTGTGTGTGTGTGTGTGTGCGTGAGTGCGTGCGTGCGTGCGTGCGTGCGCGTGTGTGTGTGTGTGTGTGTGTGCGTGCGTGCGTGCGTGCGTGCGTGCGCGTGCGTGCGTGCGTGCGTGTGTACATCCGTATGTATGTATGTATGTATGTATGTATGTATGTATGTATGTATGTATGTATGTATGCATGTATGTATGTATGTATGTATGTATGTATGTATGCATGCATGTTTGTGTGTTTGTGTGCGTGCGTGCGTGCGTGCGTTTTGCACACGCCTCGTTACATACTACCTTATAGTCACCTGTTGTCTTGATTAATTGTGATTGTATTCACAATAAAGAAGACAGTCGCTGTATCTAGACATTGGAATTACAGGTCAGTGTAACTTGTGAAATCCACGAAATCGGAATGCGGCTACCTAAATGTAAGGTGAAAACGGTTAAAAAGAAAACGGTTGCATACGCAAAATCTTACCAGTAACTGGTGAACCTCAGCTCGAAGCTCTGGCTGAATAACGAAAAAAAGAAAGAAAGAAAGAAAGAGAGAGAGAGAGAGAGAGAGAGAGAGAGAGAGAGAGAGAGAGAGAGAGAGAGAGAGAGAGAGAGAGAGAGAGAGGAGAGAGAGAGAGAGAGAGAGAGAGAGGAGAGAGAGAAAATAAGTGAAGACAGAGGAAGATGGTGTGGGTGGTTATCAGTCATCCGTGACACCCTCCTATCACCGAGAAGACTTATGTAATGTAATATATTGCAATGTATTGTTATGTGATGATGGTGTAATGAAATGTAATGTAATATAATGTCACGTGATGTAATATGTGTAATTTACTGTAATATAATATGATCTAATGTAATGGGATGGAATGTAACAGAATGTACTGTGATGTGTAACTTGATGTTATGTTATGTCGTGTGATGTGATGTATTGCTGCGGTGTAATGTAATATAATGTGGTGTGGGTAAAGTATTGTAATGTAATGCAATGTGATGAGAGATAATGTAATGAAATGTAATGTAATATAATGGAAGGTAGTGTAATGCGCTGAAAGGTAGTGTATTGTAATATATATATATATATATATATATATATATATATATATATATATATATATATATATATATATATCTAATGAAATGCAATGTTAAAATTACTTTGCTTAAGTAGGCGTCTGCAATCAGTGTGCAAAAATTCCTGTCGATAAAGATTTATGACGAGGCAAATTGGTGCTGAACATATATGTAAGCTATTGTGTGCTACAAAAAAAAGAAGAAGAAAAAACTTATTCTACTAACCATTCCCCCATTATTTACTCAGTTAAACAAAGTAGTTTCGACTGATTATTTTGTTTTAGCTTTTATATGTTGAATTTAGGAGTGATGATGATGATGATGATGATGATGATGATGATGATGATGATGATGATGATGATGATGATGATGATTTGCATGTTGTGTGTGTTTGTTCTCCCCCCCCCCCTCCCCCAGTTATTGGAAAAGGTTTGAAAAGGAGTAAAAATTAATTGTTCAGTCTCTGGTTGCGGGTTGCGCGCGCGCGTGTGTGAATGTGTGTGCGTGCGTGGGGGTGTGCACGTGCGTGTGGGCGTGTTTGCGTGAGTGTGTGCGTGAGTACGTGGGTGTGTTTGCGTGCGTGCGTGCATTCGTGCGTGTGTTGTGAGTGCGTGCGAACGTGTGTGTGTGTGTGTGTGAGAGAGAGAGAGAGAGAGAGAGAGAGAGAGAGAGAGAGAGAGAGAGAGAGAGAGAGAGAGAGAGAGAGAGAGGAGAGAGAGAGAGGAGAGAGAGAGAGAGAGAGAGAGAGACGAAACGAAACGAAAATATATTTTCTGGAGGTACACTTGTTTCCAACCAGCCCTCGGATGATGAAAAAGGAAACACATGATCAGACAAACTATCCAAGCAAAATGAATTCATAATTGTCACTATGAAAACAACAACAACAACAACAACAAAACAACAACCCAACAACATACAGATAAAAGGCACAATAGAAAAAGCGGTTAAGAACAGAAATGAGGAACACAGAGTGAAACTAAGACAGAAAGAAGAGGACGAACGGAAAATCAGGAACAGACAGACGAACAAACGGAAAAGACAGACAGAAGGACATACAGACAGAAAGACAAACAGACAGACAAGGGTCCAGAGCGGATTATTGCAGACTTGCACAATGTCATCAATTGTTTTTGCCAATCTGGCGGACGGTATCGAAAATATACAAAGTATTCATTCATAGTGTAGTCTTCAAAATTATGAGAGGTTAGATTGAGTCCTTTTGTGAGAACACCAAATATTACAGATCTAATCGCTGGTAAGAGCTGTCCGAAATTCTGTGTGTATACAAAGTAGAAAGGGATTGAACTCAAAACTCATCTGTGGATAGCGTTCGCAATAAACTAAGGGAAATAAGAAACGGGCCGAAACTATCAGTACCGGAAGACGTCAGGCTGCAATACACAGTTAGACCTGGTCTTGTAGCTATACTATGTACGGAAACAAGGGTTATGTGATCTGATTGCACGCTCGGAACAGTTGAGTTATTCATAGCACCAACCATATCTGACTTACTTTGACCTTGCAGGAAAGGAGAATGGCGTTGTTGTAATTTACGTTATCACAAAATGGCATGCGTGTGTTGAGTGAGATTGGCCTTGTTGTGGACCTACTACTATGCAAACAAAGATTATGATGTACACCCTTGCGGCCACAATAACATTGATCCTCGAACAACATTCCCATAATCATAAGTCTCCGGCCTCTAAAAAACTAGTCATTTGAGTGAAAGGATAGCGAAATTATTTTCTAAGACACCATGAAAAATATCTCCCCCCCTCCCCCCAAAAAAAATAATAACACACACACACACGCGCGCGCGCGCGCGCGCGCCCACACACACACACACACACACACACACACACACACACACACACACACACACACACACACACACACACACACACATATATATATACACACAGCAAACAAACAATCCCCCCCCCCCAAAAAAAAAAAAAAGGGGAGAAAAAACAAAAAAACGAATCCACAAAATCAAAAGAAATCCCAACAAAGATCAACAAACTTAAAACCGCACTTGGGTGCAAAAAAAAAAAAAAAGTGTCTCAATAGCCTAGAGCCTTGGTCGATTTTGTCTATAGTTTTATGAACAATGGGCATAGGTTTGATACTACTGATATTTTGTTAGGAATTCCAGCTAGGATTCAGTCTAATGACAGACACTCTGAACATGCGCTTCCTTTCACTACCTATATTTTGCATTAAAATTTTTTTAAAATTGTACCACTTTATGTCACAGCAGATTTCTCTGTGTGAAATTTGGGTGCTATAGTCACAGTCTGTGCATCTATCTGAAGAAAGACCAATACCACATATGATACACTAGTAGACAACATAATAATTTATTGGTCAAAGTTTAAGCAACATTCTCAAGTGCCTGCAACCATTAAAGCCATGGATTCCGATCATGGTGATCGGGTCTGGGAGGCAAATGTAAGAATAGGTTATGTAAGTGAAAGAAAGAGAGGCTGCCCCTAGCACTGAATGTCAGTAATGTGACGTCAGTATGGCCTCTGCTCATTCAGTTCGAATCTCATTTTCTTGGTAAACGCCCACAACTACACTTCTTATGTAAAGGATTATAACAAAGTGAAAAGAATGTGATTTTACTCTTTGAGAACCCTCAGTGCCAGAAATCTGTGATTGCTTTATAACTTTAATTAATCTACTGTTGTAGTTCAAAAAGCAAAACACACCTGTGTAGCAAGCAGATTTTTTGTTTTCGTGATTGTATTGACGTCCCTGGGGAAATGTCCTGTGCACGCAGGGCACATTTTTAGCCTTATATTCCCCAGTTGCGGCTTTAAACGAAAGACATGCAACTGTTGATTTAAGTCTTTTAATTTTATTGACTATGTAGACAGAGAGTGATTGATCCAGCTGCTCAGAGACCAGAACATGGAAGACTGTTTAAACAGATTGCCTCAAGACGGAGCTCAAACCCACAACTCTACAACAAGCGTTTTTTTTTCTTCTTTTCTTCATAGCTGCTTTATGTGCTAAGATGTTTCCATTATTGCTGTTCCCATGCTTCTCAGTTTGGTGTCTCCGCCACAGCAGTGGCCTTGGGCAACTTAGTCACAGGGCCCATAAGTCACAGAGTGTTTACACCCCCTGTGACTTGGCGGCCCTATGACTTGGCGGCCCTGTGACTTAGTGGCCCTGTGACTTAGAGACCTACTTCCGAAGTGCTTCAGCTTTGAAACAACTTGACAGGGTCGTATTCAACACCTAATAATTATGGTGTCACCTGAACCCAAGAGGTACAGGCACTTACAGTGGTGGTCAAGTATTTTGAGCAATACTCTAACCCCCCAAACAACAACAACAACAAAACAACCCCAAAACAACAAACAAACAAAACAAACCACACAACAAAACAACAACATAAGGAAAGTGGATGAAGCTCGAGCCCAAACAATCTAACTGCTGGGAGAAGCTGGTCAGTCACAAAAATTCCACATTCTTAAGGGATTAAAAAATTTTTTATATTCTTTTATATCGAGGATAATGGAATAAGCACTCTTGTGCTTTTTTACAACCAGTCCCTGTGTGTATGCAGTTTTGTAAATGTCATCTGTTCCCACCGGCATACGATGGCCTACTCTTACGAAAAGCGGAACAGGATTTAACGTGTGTGCGCAAGATGTTCTGCGTGCGTTCGCACACGGGGCCTCGGTTTAAAGTCTCATCCGAAGGACTTTTGGGGTGAGTGGAGTCAGCACTGGTGATAACTCCAGGAGAAAAATCTCCTCGACCGGACTCGAACCCAGGTCGTCAAATTGCCAGCGCAATGTTCTGACCACTAGGCTATCCGTCTCCGCCCGTAGGTCGAACCCGTGACCTACCGGCCAGTTACTAACGCAATGACGGCTGCCGGTCGCAGTCCCAGTGTTTATTGTCTTGCTTTTGGTTTTTGTTGAAAACAATCTCGAATTCAAGCAAAAGAATTTTACACGTGTTTATTTCTGAAAATTAATTATTCGTACTACCTACTCTGCGGTTCAACTGTGTATTTAGGCCCAAGTGACGTTGTTACGAACGCATGGAAAGCAGACGCGAAAACAGGTACGATTAACTGAGTTATGATTTCATGTTGTAGACTAATATGTAAAAGTATGTTCTACAGATCGGATTAAAAAAATTAATGAACTTTATCCGAATTTTAAAGAAATTAATTTCCATGGTCTGAGAGGTAGGAGTGTTTATATGCGGAAGTATTTGATGCAGCTGATCTGGTGGGATCTCGCGCTTGACGCGTAAGTCATAAAGTATAGACCTTGCAAAAGACACCCATCAAACTGTGTAGCTGTACTTTGGAATGTCAGAACAACTTGAAATCTAAAGAGTTCAGAACCTGCCTATGTTCACAGTTCAGTCATCAACACAATTATTTGCCCAGGCTTTAAATGTGACGAAATGGTAACTAGTACATTAGTAGCCTGTCCATGCTGTATGCATCATATAGGTTATTCCCGTTGTTCTAAATAGCCTACACTTCGGGGGTAGTTTACGTTTATGCTTGCTTCATGCGTGATACGCTGTCTCTTTGTCAGCCTGAGAGTGTACTCACTACTGTACTACAGGTAGGCCTACATGTATTAGTACAGTAGAAGTCATTCACCAAGAGGTAGATTACCTTTCAGTTCTACACTGTAAATTTCTTGTAAAATTTTATATCTATTGACAGGTGGAACTGACACCAGTGACTTGTGTACAGTTACTGTTGGAGCCTACCAGTGCCAGAGATCAGCATACCTACCATCCTTGCCCTGTAACACAACACCCGCAGATTGCCCACTTTATTGTGCAGTGTGTCTGACTGTCTCACGCTCACTCTCAGTTGCCCACTTCATTGTGTAGTGTGTCTGACTGTCTCACTCTCAGTCTCAGTTGCCCACTTCATTGTGCAGTGTGTCTGACTGTCTCACGCTCACAGTCTCAGTGTCTGTATCAATCTTGAGTGCATCTCGACCAAGAAAATGAGGAAGATTCGCCTGAGTGATACTGACGGTGCTCTCTTTGACGAGGAGATGATTCCCCAGGACTATGAATACCTGGCCAAGCACAAGGCCACCTTCTGTCGAATGTGGACTGATCAGGTGAGGGGTGCACACAAAATATGCGTGTTGTATGTAAGTCGTATAACTGCTCGGAGTGTGGAGCAGGGAGGGAGGGGGAGTGTTGTAGGTATTACAAAGTATACATGTACAGTGTTGTTATGGGGGGGGGGGGGAGGTTTTTTTTAACATTACTTTTTTTTAAAAAGAGAATAATGGGGCAAAAATTGACAGGGTGTTGTAGAGTACTTTTGTGCTTAAGCGATTAACCTCATTGCAGTGCCTTCCCCTCCCTTTTTAGTATCTATCTGTTCCATTAGTGGTATTAAAAGGTGGTTCTTTTTCTGTTTTTTAAAAATATTTCATTTGTTAAGAATAAAACGGTATCAACACAAGAAGTGAGTACAAAATGTAGTAAACAAATATTTTTGCACTGATTTTTAAAGAAAAGTCCTGGTCACACAATTATAAAATTGGATTTATTAATAATTTAATATGCATGATCTTGATAGCATCTTAGATGTGACATCTGTTACAAAACAAAGTAAGATTAATGGATGCAGAACAAAGAGTAAAATGTTTGTCAGTTGATCTGATTCTTTTTTAGAAGGAAAAAATATCCTGGTTTGCTTTTTTATTTTTTTAAAATAAATATTTGAACAGTTTAACTATAGTATCATTCGGAGAAAGGTAAATGTTGAGAAACTGTAGTGTAGAGTAATTAATAATGAGTAATAAAAAATAAAACTACAGTGAGAAAATATGCATGATAAAATTTAAGTATTTGAAATGTTACATAATAATAACTATCATAATATAATACTGATGTATAAGAATGTCGCTGACTACTCATGATGCGTTGGGAAGTATGCTGATTTTGTTATCTATAGACAGTATACTGACTGAGTTAATAGGTTGGAAGAAATGACCACGGCGCATTGTTGACACAGGGTGTCAAGTTCTGGAAGCGGTATGTGGAGGTGTTCAAAAGCTACATTCTTCGTTATTCCTTGCTTGGAGACCTAACCTGTGATGCCTCGCAGCTTCAAGGCACGCTGGAGTTTGCCTTTACGGTTATTACCACCTACTTTGTAGAAGGTGAGAAATATGTAGGTTGTCGATTCGGGTACACTGAAGTAAATTTCGTGACAAAAACTAGTGGAAAAAATCCTATTTTTGTACCAGTGTTCAGCTGTTGAGTGTAGTGCAATCACTGTGGAAAACATTGCAGAAAGAAAAGTTTTTAGAAGGAAAGTTCTGTGTTTGATTTTTGGAAATGAATTACATGCATATTATAGAAGTTGATAACAAAACCTTGTGCTTGGTGATTGAGGTTATCCTTTGAGACAGTGGGTAAACCAAGGTCCTGTTTCCAACACACATAAATAAAAGAACTCACTCTGTGTGCGTGTGTGTGTGTGTGTGTGTGTGTGTGTGTGTGTACTCTGTGTGTGTGTGTGTGTGTGTGTGTGTGTGTGTGTGTGTACTCTGTGTGTGTGTGTGTGTGTGTGTGTGTGTGTGTGTGTGTGTGTGTGTGTGTGTGTGTGTGTGAATATTTTACTGGAAAAAGTAAAAAAAATACAGGGAAAGAGAACTGCAAGCAGATAGATTTTTAGACTTTGCTTCTGGATTTAAAAAAAAACAAACTTCCTTTAGTATAGATGCAAAAGTTGGATGTGGTTGAGTGGGTGATTCTGATATAAGGCAACATCATGTTTCAAAGATGCATTGTCTTTTTTTCAAAGGTAAGGGTTTTGAGGGGTTTTTTTGGTGCTGTTCTTGTTATTTACCATTATGTTTGTCTCATCAATGGAACAGGGAAGGTGAACCAAGCAAAATTGTTGCTAAACCAGATAGCTGACCTGGGAAAGAGTCGTCCTAGGTTCATGTATTTAGACTCCAAATCAGTCCGTAAGTGTTTTCTCATTTACATTTTATTTATTCTTTGAAAAAGTTTTATATCAGTGATAATGGAATAAGCACTCTGTGCTTTTTTTTAAAATCCAATTCTCATGTGATGCAGTTTTGTAAATCTTATTATCTGTTCCCACCGGCTCACAGTGGCCTACTCTTATGAAAAACGGAACAGGATTTAACGTTTGCGCAAGATGTTCTGCATGACGTTTACATCAGTTAGTGAGTGGTCTCTGTATAACATTGGAAAAGGTGTTTGTTATTATTCTGTTTGTAAAGTGTGGTTGATACGTTTAGATTTGTGTGCATTATAGCAAATAAAGCTGCTTTGATGATCAATAAGATTAAGGAAAATGTCAGTTTTTATAATCTGTGAACTTTTGTTTTGCTCTGCTCTGTTCTCTTCTCCCTCTTTTCCCTTAGCTTCCCAAGGAGTTATGGCCTCAAGGCACTGAATTTTTCAGGCCATGACACTTGGGCATGTTGAACAGGGTGGAGCCCATTCCTTTCCTGATACAGCATGCATGCTGGGTATCTTAAATTTCGGTAAACCATCAGATGCTGACATGAATTATGGGATCTTTAAAATACTTATTTGATTTTCTGTGTGCGTTTCAAGGGAATTTTAAGGCACTGGCAGATCTGTGCTTTAAGTTGACCTAGGAAATAGTAAAAATCACCACCTGAGATTGGAATCCGTAACTTCTTGGACTCACAGGATTGAAGTCACATGCTCCAGTCCACTCAGCTGTTGCATCTCTCTGTACACCTTTGCTGTAAATTGTTTTGAATTATGAGAATAATTGTGTAAAAAATCACAGAAGTTTACTCTATTTGATTACAAGTATTTTAAAGATTATTGCGAAATGATTACCATATTTTCCTCTTCTTCTTGCCCCCCCCCCCCCCCCTTCCCCACCCTGCCCTATTATCAAATCTAATAATTGTGACAATTGCTTGTTTCAGGTAAGGATCCATTCTACACAAAAGACACCAGGTAAGTTCAGAAAAATGTTTACCACTGATCTTGCCCCCATTGTTCAAGGAATATTTGAAGTCTCTAGTGCAAAAACAACAAAAAAACAAGTCTGTGTGCATTTTCCTA
This sequence comes from Stramonita haemastoma, assembly GCA_030674155.1. NCBI lineage: Eukaryota > Metazoa > Mollusca > Gastropoda > Neogastropoda > Muricidae > Stramonita > Stramonita haemastoma. Next base: position 49,472,708 of record CM060329.1, read on the forward strand.
ATCCGCACACACACACACAGAGCCACACACAGACAGACACAGACAGACAGACAGACAGACAGACATACACATACACATACACATACACACCACTCACACACACACACTCACACACACACACACACACCACCACACACACACACACACACACACACACACACACACACACACACACACACACACACACACACAATGTATGAACCAAGACTAAAAATGTTCACTATGTATGAAAAGACATCGATGTTTAGATGGCTTGATTCGAGTTATTAATATGTATTAAGTGTATGTTTGTTGTTGCACTTTTTGAGGGTTTAACATACATTGATGAAAGTTATATATCCATAAACTCTTCAGCTTTCTTTGTATACTGGTGTCAGTTTTGTTACAGAAAAGGTGTTGAAATTTCTCAAAAGAGCAGTAACATTGTTGGAGCTGATTAGTTGTTTTTGCCCACCATCAACCTCTTTACTGCACTCTTGACGCACAGCGTTCATCATAGAGTCCGTCGCCAGCAATGCTCAGTTGACGATCGTTGTTCGTCATGATTCAACGCTCTCTCTGTTTCTTCCAGCATGTGCCTGAGCAAAATATGATAGCAGCGAAAGGGTTAAGGTAGCGGCTTTCCAACTTTAGGATTGTATGCTGGGTAAGTTCATGTTTCTGTAACCCCCCCAATGCTGACATGAATTATGGGATCTTTGTTTTGCATGTTTGATCTTCTACACGTGTATACAGATATACATGAAGGGAATGAAGGCACTGGCAGGTCTGCACATGAAGTTGACCTGGGAGATTGTAAAAGTCACCTCCCTGTGTTCACCAGACATTGGTTTGAAATTGATTCTGAAACAGACTACAGCTGGTACTGCATCAAATGTTTTCTTGTGTGAATGAAAATGTCGTATGTATTGCTGCTGAATATGATTTTTTTGGGTATATTTTCAGTTGTTGTTTTTTGTTCAATTTGTCTCCAGGGATATCTTTCGAGAATTTTTTGGTCCTGCCAATGAAAAGTCTTCGTACATCAAGGTAAGTTTTCATTGTAAACACTGAGCTGATAGGGAAACAAATACAGTTGCCAACAGAAAAATGCGAAAAGAAATACCGGGCTCTGCACTTGTGGCAACGTGCTCTTGCCAAGGAGAGCAGCCCGATTTCACGCAGAGAAATGTGCTGTGACATAAAATAAAAAATAAATAAATTGCCTGCGCGATTCAAACTGTGATTCTTGGACCAGGCGTCTAACATCCTACCCCCAGAGCCAACCAGGTCCCTCCTCCTCAGCATGATTTCAAAATTTCCCAATTTTGATGGGTTCTGAACCTCATAAAGGGGAAAAAAAAAAAGTCATAAAGGGCTCTCCATGAGGGCTGGTTATGGTCAGAAGGGTAGCAAGTGGCTGTTGTATTTTTGCTGTAGATGGGCTTGTCAGGTTTGTGATCCTGTTTGATACTGTGGGCAGACTCAGTAGATGCTGCTCCTTCAAGGGGTAGAAACTTCTGGTGTGCTAGCAGTCTGACCTGAAATCTCCATCAGCTCCAAGTATGGAAAAATGAAAGCAAAATGCTTTGGGTGGCAAATTACTCTCACTTTGAAAATTAATTTTGTATCTTCACCAGTTGTAGAAAATAAAGTCGAGGTCTTATTGAAATAGTTTTGTTGGTTTTTTTTTTTTTTTTTTTTTTTTTTAAATTTCACTGATGGAGTGAGTAGCTGAATGTCTGCAAGACTGCTGAAAAGTATTTTTATCTGAATGAGAATATTGAAACATTTTTCTGCGCATCATTTACAATCGATGATTCTGGTACTCTGGTTGCAGGTTTACCTCCTGACCCCTGTGTACATGAAATTTGGAGGCAGCATTGTTCGCTGCTTGTCGTTGTGGATGGAGGCTAAAGAAATAAACCCTGACGATGATTCATACTATGTACCTCCTCTCCCTGTTGAAAGTATCACCACATCATGTCCAAAGCATGCTCAGGAGTCGTCAACTCCGTCTCCATCGAACGTATTATGTCCTACTCACGCGGCAGACTTTAATCACAAATACAAACTGCAGTATTCAAACGGGACTCCTACCAATCCTATACATTTACATTTCTGGGGGGCGAAGGACCCTCGCTTCTGTTACCCAGAAAACCCTCTGTTTAACCCGGACGCTATCAGTTCAGACTGGCGCGATGACCTCACCTTGGAAAAGTTTCTCGAGTTCTACGTGTGGGGCTCCTCCAACGAAGCCTTGGTCAAGCCGCAGGACCAGTGCCCCGACTGTCAGGCCTGCAGAAAGGCCAGAAAGAAAAAAAACAAGAAAAAGAAAGCGGGGAAAAACGGGGACAAGTGTGCCTGCGGGGATTTCCCGGACACGGCCGACGCTGGAGACAGGTGTCGGGAAGCAGAAGTAAGCAAGTGGATGCTGGACGCCATGACCCAAGCGTGCCAGGGGGCGTGCGGGCAAAGCAGGGACAGTGGCTTGGGTCAGGCGGAGCGTGTGACTCGCTCGTTGCCGCTAGCGACTCAGCTGTCTGCCTCCGTCACCTTGCAGCAGCACACGGCGGCGGAGGACATCGACGCCCTGGTGAGCGGAATGACCAATCAGACGGAGACGCTGGACAGGAGGCTGGAGATGATCTACACCCAGATCAGCGCCGCCCTCATCTGCACGGGGCAGCCAGACTGCCACTGCTCCAAGTGTGTCCTCGGCCGAAAGTTCTCCGAGGATTACATGAAAGATGACTCCGGCATCTCTTTGCTGTTGGGGTTATCTCCCAACGGGGTGAAGGGGAACGAAAAAACCCGCGGCTCACAAGCCGAAAAGCCGAGAAAAGGCCGAAACCAGAGAAAGGAGCTGCGGGGTTGTAGTGGACAGGAGATCAAGAACGCCGTTTGGGCAGAAGATGTCGGGGAAAATGACGGTGACGAAGAGGAAGGAGGACGTCATGAAGCTGTCCCTGCCTATGGAGGGGAGCTTCAGGGCCCACTTTGAGGTACAGACGAGGACAGATCCTGTGGACAACGCCACGGAGATGTGTGTCACCCTGCTGGATGTGGTGAGTACACTTAGACTTTTTTTTTCTTCTTCTTCTTCTTGAAGAATAAGGATTATGAAAACACATGCACATAGGTGTCGTGTTTAGACAGTATCCCTGAGGAAAAATCGGGGAGTTGGAGTCCCCCGGGGTGGCTTGGGGCTGTATATATGATATTAAAAAAAAAATAAAAAATAAAAAAAATAATAATGGGTAGGCGCTGCACTTGTGGCGACGCGCTTTCCCCAGGGAGAGCAGCCCGAATTTCATACAGAGAAATCTGCTGTGCAGTAAAGTGGTATAAATTTAAAGAATAAAAAAAAAAAATTAAATACTTGTAATAATGAAAATGATTATCACGATGATCATAATAATGATGATGATGGTATTACTACTATTTTGACTACTATTTCTAGTCCTCCTCCTCTCCTCCTACTACTCCTACAACTCCTACTACTCCGACTACCACTACCACTCCTACTCCTACTACTACTACTAGTACATACTACTACTACCATCACTATCACTCCTACTACTACCACTACAACTACTACTCCTGCTACTACTACTACAACTACTACTCCTGCTACTACTACTACTTCTATTACTCCCACTATTACTGCTACTACTACTACTATTACTGCTAACTACTACCATTACTGCTACTGCCTCCTACTCCTACTTTTACTACCACTACTACCTCTATTTACGATAATGAATAAAATTGGTATACTGAAAACATTTTTATCTGCATAAATATCAAAGTCAGTAAACAAGTCAATCTTTTTTTTTCTTAAAAAAAAAATCAACAGTATCTTTCACCGGGAATTGTACCCGCCGACTTCGAGCCTGTGTACAAGCTGGGGAAGGTGGTGATCCAAAGCCTGACCTATGAGTTCATGGACCGGGTGGCCAAAGACGTGCCCATCCAGTTCTGTGCGGAGGGCAGAGACTGGTGCCTGGTGGAGATAGACTACCGGCAGGGCAGGGAGGCCTGCTGTGCCCAGGACACCACCCACTTCATCCTCAAGCTCGTCAACAGCGGCATCAACTGTGCGCATGGCATTGCTGTGCTGAAGGGGGTGATGCTGGAGTGTGAGTATATTTGTAAAAAAAACAAAAAAAACCAAAGCCAAAAAAACCAAAACAAAACAAACAAAAAAAAAGTATACTTGTTGTTGTGTGTTCTCTTTGTTATGGAGCGATATGTGTGCGTGCGAAACCCAGTTCGCGTCACATGGTCTGTGAAGATTTCCCCCGGCTTGCCTGGGTCGGGGGTGTCAAGTCAAGCACAGCTGTCAGCTTCCCTCCACTTTCAGTTCCTCTCGGCTGCTAATTAATTAACCCATCCCATTCCAGCCTAGGTGAGGCTAGCTCATGCTATTTATAGCAGGAACTGACCACACTTGCACTAGGTAAAAAGGAAAGGGCATGCTAAATTTAGCACTCTTGACTGAGTGGTGTTGGATTTGCCCACTGTGCTAGTCAAAAATGCTTTAGTCATCCCTGAGGGGCAATTACAATACTGACAGGCGTATTGATACGGATCATAATCAAAAGACAGAAGGGGTGATCTCTGTAGCTGCACCTTAGTGCCATGTTTATTTGGATGGGTTTTGTTTTTGATGGGGATGTAGGGCAGGGTGGGCACAGCCTCAAGCTGTGGCGAAATGATGCGTCACAGGTGTGGACAACCAGCTTTATTAAAAAAAATCTAGTTTTCTGCATTCTCCACCAAGAGGGGTTGCCGGCTGGACTGGTCCTTAGCTGCTCTGAGGTAGAACCTCTTGCGCACACCTTAAATCCTGTTCCGCTTTTCGTAAGAGTAGGCCATTGTGTGCCGGTGGGAACAGATGACAATATTTACAAAACTGCATTCACACGGGGACTGGATGAAAAAAAGCACATGAGTGCTTATTCCATTATCCTTGATATAAAAGAAAGAAGTAAATAAATAAAATAAATGTGTTGGCTGAGGCCAGTGGGCAGACCCCCTGCAGAGTCACAAGCGCAGGAGAAGACCAGGCACTGCCTATTCTAATGGGAAATGCAGAAGAAAAAGTTTGCGTTAGTATGAAGGTTTTTTTGTTTTTTTAAAAATTTGTTCTTGTGTTTAGAGATATTGCATTCTTTATTTAAAGATGATTCTGTTCTGGTTTTTTTTTTGTACTCTGATTCAGGTATGTGCACACACAATATACGCATGCATGCATAGGTGCATGCATGTACAGAGTATTTAAGATGCATGCATGTGCAGAGGATACAGCACACACACACACACACACACACACACACACACACACACACACACACACACACACACACACAACACACACAAACATGCACGCACGCACGCACGCACGCACGCACGCACACACACACACACACACACACACACACACACACACACACACACACACACACACAGCCCCCCCCACCCCCCCCCACACACACACACAACCCCCCCCCACACACACACGCCACAGACACAGGTGCAATCTGTCAAATTATCTAAACCACACCCATGTCCTACAATCATTTCACAAGGTCACTGAGGTCTGTTGGCTGTTTCTCCCTCAAACCTTATTACTATCACGCTCTTTTATTTATTTGTTTTTTATCTTCTTCCCCAGTGTTGCAATATATTGCACGACGTAAAAAGCGACCATCACCAGGGTGGATCTTGAACGATGACGACATCCTGGTCTTCCTTCAGTCCCTAGGGGTGGATTATTACCAGGTGAGAGGAACATCCTTCAGCATCTTCACCGGCACCTGCAGCACTGAAGTGATTGGCCCAGAGGAGTTCTCACAATGGCTGATGACCTTGGTGAGTTCAAAACGTCATCACCTATCAAAAAATTTGTCCCAAACGCATAGTTTTGGTTAAAAAAAAAAAAAGAAGTTTTGACTGTAATCATTAAAGATTCTTTCCCCCTCCCCCCCCCATCAGTTGGAGTGAGAGGTAGCTTGGTGTTTTATGAACCGTGATAGATTTCTGTGTGGATGTAACACCTCTCACAAAAAAGTATTTTTGTGTTTGATATTACTTAGCATAAATTTAGTGACCAGTTATTTTCCTTATACTGCAAAAGTAACACCCTTATTGAGTTAGCTTTTTCTGTTTTGTGAGAGTGATCTCTCCTTGAAATGATGCCACTTGGCATCTTCCTGTCAAGACTCATTTCCTTTTTGAAGCTAGTGAGGGAAAGGCCATGTGCTTGGGGTCTCTCTCTGAGTCTGATGTTCCCCATTAAGGTTGGTTTCATTTGGTTAACTTTGTTTTTGGTTCAGCTATCTTTTTAAGCCAATTTCAGTTTAATTGAGAATAGTTTTGGCAAGTTTAGGAGACCTATATGGTTAGTTTTATTTAAGAGGTTTTTAGCCTGTGAATTTGTAGTGAGCTCTAAGTGGTTGCCCTGAACAAAGAAAGCATGTGGCAAATTTGAGCTCAGACATGGTCTTTGTTGTAAGTTTAACTTTTGGTAGAATATTGTTGTTATAGTGTGGACTTTACAGACTGTAATGTTTGAACTACAACCCCCTTCCCCCCCTCTTCCCCTTCTCTTCAAAGAGTGGTACATATTGCTGGTACAAGGTTTTGTCTGTGTACCTGAGGTTGTGGTCTGGACTTTGTTTGATGTAATGTACTTGAAGTCAGTGTGTGGTAGCTAACTCAGACCTGTAGGCCTCTTATAGCCCCAGGTCTTTCATTGCCTTTATCAGCTAGCCCTACAGTAGGGTTCTCTGTGTGTATCTAGAGGTATTGTTGTGGGCCTAGAGCATCCTCCAGAGTTAGGAGTGTGCCACGCCCACTTCAGAGTCATGTGATTAACACCTTGAGTTTTCCCCAGCTAGTCTTATTTAGCAAGCTTGGTAGGGTCTGTTTCTTTGATGAATTGTTTTCTTCTGGATCTTTCCTTCTGAGTTGATTGTGGTTAGGCCAAAATCAGCTGGTACTCCTCTGGATTTTTCCATTTGAGTTGATTGGTTTAGGTGGAATAAGAAATCGAATAAAATAAGGAGAACTGGCAATCACTTGGCCTTTTCCCTGCAACAGCATTTAGAGGACAGTTCAAGACAACTTTGTGGACTGTAGACTGTGGAGACTGCAAGGATGTTACTGACTAGAAAACAGTAGTTTTGTTCTTCTGGCTGAGCTGTAAGTGAAACATTTTTCTTTTTGATAGTAATTGTTTCATCAAGATAAAAGTAGATTTGATAAACAAATTGTATTTGTGTAAACTAAGTTTGATTATTGATTTGGTTTGGTGAAAATGTGTCGAGTTGTTTTACCCATGGAAGTTGGCTAGAATCATAAGACTTTTACTATTTAACTGTGTGATCTTGGATTTATTTTATAGTTGGATGTTGGTGTTACGAGTGGAATTTTAAGAGTAACTAATCATTTAATTTTATGTTATTCTGAGATGAAGTTTATAAATTGCAGTGACCACAGGTAAATTCATGTAGATTAGTAATAAAGTTGTTTGATTAAACTCCTATGGCATAGCTTAATTGGAATAGATGACTTTGAGTTGGAAACTGTGAAGGTAGTCTGGTTAGTCTGTTGTCTAAAAGTAAGGGCTAGCTTTGTCCTTGAGATAACTACCCTAGGGGTATTTCAGCAATCAGGTATGACTATTTGTATGGTCAGTTATTTGTGCCAAAAGCTGTTTTGTATGTGATTTTTGTGACAGTAGATTATGCCTGCTCAATCTCTTCCTTCCCCCCCCCCCTCTCTCTGTCTCTCTGTCTCTGTGTCTCTGTCTCTGTCTCTCTCTCCTCTCCTCTCTCTCTCTCTCTCTCTCTCTCTCTCTCTCTCTCTCTCTCTCTCTCTCTCTCTCTCTCTCTCTCTCTTTTGTGCTACAATATCCATGGGTTTGATAGATCTGAACCAATGTTGTGAAAGAGATCTTAGCATAGACTAAGTTCTATAGGATATTATTAGGATAATGTCAGTTGAGAGTACTGAGGAAAGGGTTTTCCTGGTTAATTGTAATATTTGGATTGTTCGATTTACAATTATAAACTCTCTATTGGTTTCCTAGGATTAACTTGGTATCTTGGTGTGAGTGATGAAAGGAGTTTGGTTTTCTTACATTCTGCTAGACGACAACAGTATTTGCTATGTGTGCCTTTCATGAGTTATGCACCTTGTTAAATGTGGATAGATTAGTTACCTGAATTCTCTGTTGTGTTTCAGGTGTGTGTGTTGTTGTTTTTACGTTGTGGTAAATGAAACGATAAATTGTGTTACCATAACACCCCTGCATGGCCTCACATCAATATTGGTTAGGTTGTGGAGTGCCTGAAGCCCTTGTTAAAGTTAAAGTGTGTCCCGAGCCTAAGGCTCATCAGGCCGGCGCTTATCCCGGTTTCTGTGGCGTTAAGCGACTGAGAGTCATAGACTCTCCCCTGGATAGGATGCCAGTCTATCGCAGGGTTAACCCCCAACACAAGGTTGGTACCCCTTTTACACCTGGGTGGGGTGAGAAAATAGCCGTAGAGTGCCTTTTCCAAGGGCACAACGCCATAGCCGAAAGCTGGGATCGAACCCGCAACCTTTAGATTACGAGTCCAACGCCCTAACCACTAGACTACAGCGGCGGCTGAAGTCCTTGTAGATCTTCCCTTTCCCCCCCGTTTCTTCACCCTCATTGTTGAACCTTGCAACAACTTCAATATGTCTACATCTTCTTTTCTTTTTTTTCCAAACCTTGGAACTTACAGTTTAACAAAATAACGAAAAAAAACCCGGGTCTTTCTGTTGCAGCCACCAATTTTAAGGACGACAGAGTTCTCCGCAAGGAAAAGCCTCGCGAACACCAGAGAGCTCCTCTCCAGGATCCACACAGAGTACGAACTGGTGACCAGCGAGATCGTTCCCCCCAAACCCGCCACAGAGGACTCTGCCGCCGACAAGCTTAACACCAGCAAGACCAAGCCCAAGAAAAGCAACAAAACCAAAAGAGAAGACGAGAAAATGGCAGGGGCGGGTGTGGGCGCCACCATACGTGTTGTTCAGAACGGCCTTAACCATCCGGGGGACGGAACACAGGCGGCAGGGAACGCAGACAACATTCTGCAGCTCAGGAAAAAAATGGCAGCAACAACAAGGCTGCTGCATGATATCTCCATCACCACCAAGAGTGGTGGTGGTAGAGACACAGCAGAAGCGCAGACAGAAAAGCGAGGGGAGAGGAGCGAGGTGGGAGAAAGGAGACGACAGCGCCGCATCTCCGACATCGACACCTCCGGGATGAGGAGGAGATGGAGGCGGACAGGGTGGAGATGTTCGGCAAGGTGATGCTGAAGCGCTTCGAGGAGGTGGTGGAGGAACAGCAGAAGAGGTTCAAGCGGTGCAGCAGCTGCGACGTTTTGGAGCTGTACCCTCCCCCGTTCGGGAAGTGCGGGAGGTGAGTCAGTGAGAACAGTACGGGGAAGCAGGGGTGTAGATTATTTATTTATTTGTTTCTGTATCAAGGATAATGGAATAAGCTATCATGTGGTTGTTTTTTTACATCCAGTCCCCGTGTATATGCAGTTTTGTAAATCTTGAAGTGTGAGAGCTGTACCCTCCCCCGTTCGGGAAGTGCGGGAGGTGAGTCAGTTACAACAGTAGGGGAAGCAGGGGGTATACACTACAAGCACACAGGTTGCAGTAGTACAGATACATGTATGTGTATGGTTTCCTCCTTTGTGTGTGTGTGTGTGTGTCTGTGTGTTGGTCTTCAATTTTACGTCTGTTCACATAAAAGTGATAGGGGTGTGTTTTTAAATTAAAAGTTTGTTTTATTTGATTCTTTTATATTTATTTTATTCTTTTATATCAAGGATAATGGGATAAGCACTCTTGTGCTTTTTTATATCTAGTTCCCGTGTGTATGCAGTTTTGTAAATCTTGTCATCTGTTCCCACCGGCACACAGTGGCCTACTCTTATGAACAGCGAACAGGATTTAACGTGTGCGCAAGATGTTCTGGATGTGTTTGCACACGGGGCCCCTAGGTTTACAGTCTCATCTGAACGACTTTAGGGGAGAGTGGAGTCTGCACTGATGTTAATTCCAGGGGAAAATATCCCCTCGACCGGGAATTGAACCTGGGTCGTCTAATTGCGAGCGCAATTTTCTGACCACTAGGCTATCCCGTGTGTGTGTGTGTGTGTGTGTGTGTGTGTGTTTGTGACATTGGAAAATGATCTGGTTTCTGTGTGTGTGTGTGTGTGTTTGTGTGTGTGTGTGTGTGTGTGTGTGTGTGTGTGTGTGTGTGTGTGTGTGTGTGTGTGTGTGTGTGTGTGTGTGTGTGTGTGTGTGTATCTGCTGACATTGGCTGATGATTGGGTTTCAGATGTGAGGAGGAAAAGGTGGCAAAACCCAGATACTACTGCGGAGAAGAGTGTCAGCGTAAGTCATTTAACCTAAACTGTGATATAATGATCAAGTTTGGTGGGGTTTTTTTTTGTATGTGTGCTGTCTGGTCTATTGTATAATCTTCACTGATTTAAAGATTTGACATAAGTTAAAAATAAGTGTAAGGTATTACCAATTCTGTGTTCGCTTCTGGTCATGGTTAAAAGAAAACAACCTGAAATCATGTTGTATTATTGTGTGCAATTTGTGTCTTTTTTCAACATTAAAGGCAAAAATGTTTAGTAATGGCAGTCTTTAGGCATGTGGTACCTTGACACAGGCATGTGACGGACACTAAAATTAAGTGGTTAAGACCGTCTTCAGTCCTGTGGGTCTTTGAAGTCATGGGTTCAGATCTTGGCTGTGGTGTCTGCTGAATTACAGGGTTTTTTTTGTTGTTTTTTTACCATCTCCCAGGTCACCTTAAAGTGCAGACCTGCTAGTTCCTTAACCCTCTTGCATTCAGACACTCTGAACACAAACTGCCCCTAGATTTTGCATTCCATCACGAAATCAGGTCAGGCACACATGCTGGCTCGCCTTTTCCTCCTTTTAAATACATACCAGCAGCTAAAATTACTTCCAGACACTCAACAGGGTTTCTCCTTCTGGCCTGATAAAGCTTTGACATGTGGTAGTAATTAGTGATGGTCACAATGTGATGGAAATCTGCTGTGTGTAAATCCCGGCAAATCCCGGTTTGGGACTTGGGGGGGGGGAGGGGGGGTGTTGATTATTCAATCCCAGCAGATCCCGGATCGGGACTTGGGGGGGGGGTAATTATTCAATCCCGGCAAATCCCGGTTCGGGACTTTAGGAGGGTAATTATTCAGTCCCGGCAAATCCGGGATCGGGACTAAGGGTTAATTAAGCTGTGTGTTTTTGACAAGGTGAACTTGGAGCAGCCCAGCCCTCTTCAGATTGTAGAATGCATGTGTGATGGGGCGCAGGGTAGCTTAGTGGTTAGAGCATTGAGCTTGTGATCTGACAGCCTGGGTTTGAGACACCACCAAGGCAAGGGGGAGTTTTTCCTCCCCCCTGGAGCTAACATCAGTACTGACTCAGTTCCTGTGAAAGTCCTTTGGATCAGATTGTAAACCGAAGTCGCATGTGCGACTCCACGAGCACACATGTTTAAAAATCTGTTCTGTTTTTCCGGAAGAGAATGCCATTGTATTGCTGATTGGAAAGGATGACAAAATTTACAGAAAGCGCATGCACACTGGGGTCATGTTGACGTCAACCCCCTCACCCCCAGGTCACTTATTAGAAAATCTGATTGCCTGGCATTTTGTAAAAAATGACTCATTTCCTGAAGAAAAATGGTCCCTCCATGATAGTAGGCATGCCTGATATTTAATATTATGTGCAAACAGATAGTTGCATGTGCAAACAGATATGTGCATGATTGATAAAGGATGCATGCTTTTGCTACAGGGGCCCACTGGAGCACACATCGCCAGGAGCACGAGGAAGGAATTTTGTGATCAGAGCGAATCATGGGCCTACGGACAATCAGCACAACTGTGGACTGGATTCAGCTTATATCACACTGTTGGATATATATATATTTTATTATTATAGCTGTAGAGTTATATGTGCCGTGTGTTTACGTCACTATATGACTGTTTATTCTGGATCTTTTATCAGCATCTTTATTTGTAATCTGTCGTTTCTAGATTTTTTTTTTATTTTGTAAAAAACCCAAAAAACAACCCCAAACCTGGTTCCCTTTTCTTCTTAAAAGGCTTTGTCCAGTACTTAGGGTTTACTACTTGCAACATTCTTAGAGAAACCCACATCATTTTTTTCTCTTAAGAATGCTCATCTGTGTTCTTTAGTTCCTCTCAATAAGCAAGATATCTTCTTAAAGTAAACAGCTTACAAAAAAACAACCACCACCCCCCCTCCCCCTAGAAAGAAAGCTAAGCACAACTTTTTCACCTAGTAACAAACTCAGAGCATCAAATACCTGCTGTATAACCTGCGTGGCAAAATGTTGACATCTTTAAGATTCAAATAAAACAAATATCTGTTATCATTCCCAGGAACTTTTAACCAAACAGGGAAGGCCAGGGGTTGTATAACTGCCTTCTCTAGCGTGTGGTTGAATGTAGAGAGAATATATCGATATAAGTTCTAGCTTACCTGTGAGAGGTACCGTCACTTAGAGGTCCAACTGAACATCACTCACTGCCAGGTACTTCCAATCAAAGGTGAAACATTTCAAGGTACAAAACTCCTGCAGGTACACAGCTGTCACTTTCCCCCACTTTCAGCTCCTCTTAGCGGCTAATTATTTCATCCTATCCCAGTTCAGTTTGGGGCCAGCTGGTGCTAATTATAGCACAAACTGACCACACATGGAACTCGGCTAAAGGAAGGGTGTGCTAAATTTAGCACTCCGGACTGAGTGATGTTGGATTTGGGTGCTGTGTGTACAATCACAATTATGAGTTCAATTCATACTGCAGTTACTTCCCATAAGAGACAATTTTCGAGTAGAAGAATTGTGTGCAGGTTTTAGCAAGTGTTATGTGTGTTTGACAAGTTTCTTTTTGGTCAAATATGTTTTGATAAATTGGCTTCTGTTTCCGATCCAGGTAGTGTCTGAAAAATACCACCCTCCCCCCCCAAAAAAGAAAAACAACAACAAAATCCATGAATGCTAGTGAAAATCTTCCGAGGTTTGGATTCAGAAGAGAGAATGTAGTATCCTTTCCCCTGCTGCCACTCGTGCTCAATTTAAAATAATTTGTAGAACCAGGTCATTTTATTGGGATGGAACTTAATTTTTTATGCTGTGTTTTAACTGTTTTTATTTTTAAATGAAAGATGATGTTAACAGGTACCAAAGGCAGCTGTGAATTTTGATTTGTCATGTGGTTGGTTATTGTGAAATTGTGGTTTTGTGCCAAACATTTGCAGGTTTGTAAGACATGATGGATGGAAGGTGAAAAGTTGTACGAACTGTTTTTTTGGGTGGGTTTTGTTGTTTTTTTTAGTTGCTGCATTGTCATGTTGAAATTTGATTTTGTATTCATGTGTCTTCAGAGACTGAGACCTGTATGAGATATCTTTCTTTTTTTCTTTTGATGTGATAACTTGCTTCCTTTCTTCTTTTGATTTGATAACTTGCTTCCTTTCTTCTTTTGATGTGATAAATTGCTTTCTTTCTACTTTTCATGTGATAAATTGCTTTTTTTTCTTCTTTTGATTTGATAAGTTGCTTTCATTCTTCTTTTACGGTTGACAGACCTTACCCATATTCAGTACTGCTTTGTTTCTCATTTCCATGTTGATGTATAACATTGGTCTTCAGTATTGCCTGCGTTATATGATATGTGTTTGTCAGATTCCCCTTTGCCACTAAGTCAGAGGCAAAGTTTCTTGACTGCGTAAAGAGGAGATGACCGAAATGTTTTTGCCACAAGCTATGGAATACAGTACTTAGGTCAATGATTGCTCTTGTGGATGTGTTTAGCCTTGTTCACCTGTGTTCACTTGAGTTGCTTATTCTTAGGCAGTTGAAATAATCAAGTGAAAAACACTTTAATCATGCCATGAAGGGCAGTGTTGTTTGAGTTTTTCATTTGAGGTGATTTTTTTTTAATGAGAGTTGTAAAGGCATTTGATGTTCTTGAAATAAGATGCCAAAGAGAATTGAAGTATGTTGTGTATTTGATTTAATTTGTGTGTGGAAAACACAGTTTGAAAGTTGAGTTGTGTGTACTTAAACATTTTCTTTTCTCTTTTGTTGAGGTAAAAAAAAGTGTCCTGTTTTTTTTTTGTTTTGTTTTTTTAACATCTTTCCTGCTTTGTTTTTGTTTTTTTTATTTGTTCTTCTTCTAAATCTTCTATGATGTGTGAAATAATGTAGATAAGCTATTTTTCATTTAATAAGAATGTAGTGGATAATTTTGTATATGAGCACAGCTTGTTATGAAGTAGTATAAAGTGTATTTTTCTGTATGTCTCTATGTCGTATTGCATTATATTGTGTACCACTTGCAGTCCCAAAGAAGTGAAGTGTCACCTTATTTTTGTCTTTTTGTTTGTTTGTTTGTTTTCCTATGGAAGAGGCTTGTTTTTGTAAACAGCAGTTTGCCAAGGACAACTCTTGTTGCTGTGGCGTTCTTTTAGGAGTGCTTAATGTATGATGCGCACAATAGTCACCTCCGATTATCGTCCTGCCTGGAAGACTAGCACCCAGACCACCACTCATGGTCCAGCCGATGGGGGGAAATAGTTTTGGTTCCAATGGGATTGAACTCATGGCTCTCTGTATTCAGGAACGGTGTCTTTCACTCCTTCCCCTTCTCCTTGTGGCTTCTCTGGTCACGCAGCATCAAAGTATTGAAAAACTTATCTTCCAAAAAGGAAAACTTAGGCCTATTTGAACCTTCTTGGCACAGTATCAAAGTATTAAAAAACTAATCTTCCAATGAGGAAAACTTATGTGAACCTTGGGAGTTTGTAACTGTTTATTTTGGGCCCCGTCTGCGTCATTCTTCATCAGTGGCCTGTAGTTGCCATTAGTTTAAAAACTAAAAACCCCCATGACACAAAAAAGTTTTCACTTTTTTTTATATTCAGCAACTGTTGTTTTTTACCAAGT
>CM060329.1:49487865-49497865 GCA_030674155.1 Stramonita haemastoma
CAGTCTTTTTTTTTTTGAAAAGCTTTTTTGGAACTAAAAATGTATATATATAAAACAAAGATGGAATATCTCAACACTGATTCTTAAAATAATTTTTGCATCTCCATGTTTTTTCTGGAGCCAAAACAAAAAAAACGAGTTTTGGATTGAGAGTTACAAAATATTAAAAAGAAAGAACTTGATCTGCAAACTTTTACATGAAAGTCTTGGGCAGTAATAAATAACTATACCTCTCTCTCTCTCTCTCTCTCTCTCTCTCTCTCTCTCTCTCTCTCTCTCTCTCTCTCTCTCTCTCTCTCTCTCTCTCTCTCTCTCTCTCTCTCTCTCTCTCTCTCTGTTGTCTTGATACTTGGTATGGTTTCTTGCTCTTGGTATTTGGATCATCATTATTGTTGTTTAGTTAGAGGTTCAGTTTTTATCTTGATGTTATCCCTGACAAGGGCGGGGACTGGATGTAAAAAAAGCACACGAGTGCTTATTTATTATCCTCGAATAAAAGAATTTGTCTTGCCTTGCCTTGCCTTGCCTTGCCTTGCCTTGCCTTGCCTTGCCTTGCCTTGCCTTGCTTGTCTTGCCTTGCCTTGCCTTCTCTCTCTCTCTCTCTCTCTCTCTCTCTCTCTCTCTCTCTCTCTCTCTCTCTCTCTCTCTCTCTCTCTCTCTCTCTCTCTCTCTCTCTCTCTCTCTCTCTCTCTGAACTTAGTTTGGTGGTTAGATGCAGGTAACAACCTTTTTACTTCCAAAAAGCCAGGGAGGGGCCCCGTCTGTACGTGATAAGACTCCGGGATTTCCCTCCTGTACCCCACCCCCCTTCCTTTTTCTCCCCACAGTGCCCCACCCATTAAAGACGTCAGCATGTGGTAATCTGCTCAGGTGTTCTTCGTCTTCCGGACACGACGATAATTATATTCCTAGATCCCGTGTGAACAAAATTTAGGCAAGCAGGATGTAAAAGAAACCATGGCAACAACAACAACAACAAAAAAGAAGGGAAATTTCGTTTTTGATTTTTTAGTTTTGATTTTGTTTATTTGTTTGTTTTTTGCTTTGTTTTTTTCTTCTTTTTTATAGGAAGGGGGGGGGACTTTTGTGTTTTCGTTTTTCTTGTTTTATTTTAGATAGGTTTTGTGTTGGTATGATGTGGTTTTTTGTGTAGGGTGGTTTTTTGTGTTAATGTTGTCTATCTTCTGTTCTCGCCCTATAAAAAAAGATAGAAAGAAGCAAGTGATTTTGCGTGAAAGGAAACAAACGCCAGCAAATGAGAAGAGTATCAGGGAGATAAAACGATAAACAAAATTAATATAAATTGGATTTACTTTGATACAATGCACATTTTCATGAAGAGATGAAACAAACCCCCCAAAGAAAAAAAGAAACAAGAAAACAAAAGCCCAACTCATGATCTGACAATTTAAAAACTTTTTTTCTTTAGTATGGTCTGCGATTGTATCCCCCCCCCCTGCCCCCCGACAAAAAATCCCAACTGTTTTATGTGTGTCCCAGCGGACAAGAAATCAATTACGCACGTTGCGAAGAACCGTCATCCTCAACTTGCTGTTAGATCGGATACGGAAACGGAACAGTTTTAGGCATGCGCATTTTGTGAATTGTTCGCTTTTCTGCCCCTAGCGGCTTGCCTATCGCCGCTTATATCAACGTGTTCCTTGATTGTTTTCGACAAACAGGGGCTAGGAAGGACGCAGAAGCACAAAGGGGAGGGGGGAGGAGAAGGGAGAGGAGGGAGGGGGAGGGGTCAAGAGGGAGAAAGGATGCAGAAAAGAGGAGGGGGGGGGGGAAGACGTATAGACTAAGAGGGTGGGGGGGGGGGAGTGGGGGTTGTGAGTTGGAGAGGTAGTAGTGATGATCCTGAAAATCTCAAAATCTGCCTCTGTGTCTCTGTCTTTCTGTCTCTGTCTGTCTGTCTGTCTGTATGCATGTATGTCTCTGTCTCTCTTTGTGTCTCTTTGCTGTCTGTATATTTGTGTCTTTCTGTGTCTTTATTTCTCTGTCATTCTGTCTGACTCTGTCTTTCTGTCTCTCTCTCTCTGTCTCTCAGTCTCTGTCTCTGTGTGTGTGTGTCTCTCTGTCTCTGTCTCTGTCTCCGTATCTCTCTGTCTGCCTATCTGTCTGTCTGTCTCTGTCTGTGTGACTGTCTCTGTCTGCCTCTGTCTGTCTGTCTGTCAGACTAGTCTGTCTCTCTGCCTGTCTGTCTCTGTCTGACTGTCTGTCTCTCCCTCCCCCCCCCCCCTCTCTCTCTCGCTCTCTCTCACTCATAATAATAATCACAACAAAAAGACTTTCTGAGTCACACCAGAAATGAAAGAAGGAGAACAGAGACTGATGGAAAGCAGCAGCATCAGTATGGGCAATACAATGACGGCGTTATTGCTGACTGTGATTGGCATCCGTGTGAATTGTCTTGAAAGCACCGATAATAGCGCTTTGCGATTTGTGCACTTCTTTTTTTTGGTAAAGAAAACTACTCGCTAAGCTTATTACGTGGTAAAGGGAGGAAGGAGGGAGTGCGGTAGATACGAGTAACCACAGGCCAGGCCCCTGGGTGCATACGATAAAATCAAGGCCAACTGTCGTATATAGTTTCTGTTTTGGTAGACTTCAAATAGTATTGTATAACGCTTTGATTGGTTTGCTTTACAAGATCAGCTGTCTAAAGATAATAATAATGATAATGATGATGATAATAATGAGGATATGATAATAATAATAATAATAATAATAATAATAATAATAATAATAATGATGATGATGATGATGATGATGATGATGATGATGATGATGATGATGATGATGATGATGATGATGATATAATAATATATGATAAAATGTAAGGAAAACAGAAAGGAAGGGAGGGAATGAGGAGAGAGAGAGAGAGAGAGAGAGAGAGAGAGAGAGAGAGAGAGAGAGAGAGAGAGAGAGAGAGAGAGAGAGAGACAGACAGACAGGACAGACAGACAGACAGACAGACAGACAGACAGACAGACAGAGACAGAGACAAGAGAGACAGAGACAGAGAGAAGACAGAGACAGAGACAGAGAGACAGAGACAGACAGACAGACAGACAGACAGACAGACAACAGAGACGGAGACGTGCAGGCAGACGGACAGACAGACAGAATCTCTATACAAAACAGACAGACACATACAGAAACATGGCATAAAATCGATAGTTACGAAGGAGGAGGAGGGGAGGAGGGGAGGAGGACGGAATGACTAATTGATGAAAAGACTCATGTCTGCTTTACCGTCTTTTAATCACCCCACCCCACCCCACCCTTCCCCCTCTCTCTCAGGAATAAGCGCTACTTTACTATGGATCAAAGTAGAAGCATTGTCATCTCTCTCCCCCCCCCCCCCCCCACCGCCGTCCTCCTTTCATCCCCACCTTTCCACCCTTACCTTCCCCCTTCCAAAACAAAAAGAAAATAAAAAAAATAAAAATAAGGAAACTACCAAAGAAGGAAGAATTTTTTTTAAGAAGAAAAAAAAAAACTAAGTAGGAAAGATTGGATTTTAGTCTCTTAACTCAAGATGGGTGTCAGCAAGTGCGAAACACTCCATATACCTGACATCATACTATGTGTTGTTCTGTTGTTGTAGTATTTGTGGTGCGTGTGGGTGCTGTGCGAAGTATAATGTAAGTATCATAGTTACCGTGTGCACTGTAAGTTTTATTCATTTATTTTTTATTTATTTATTTATTTATTTATTTATTTATTATACCACTTTAAGTCACGCAGATTTCTCTGCGTGAAATTCGGGCTACACTCCCCGGGAGAGTGCGTCGCCGCAAGTGCAGCGGCACCCATTTTTTTTTTTCCTGTCTTCTACTTGATTTGTTTTCCTATCAGAGTGGCTTTTACTACAAATTTTGCCAGGGACAACTCTCTTGTTGCCGTGGTTTCTTTCGCGTGCACTAAATAATGATGTGTAACAACACACGGGACCTCGGTATATCGTCCAATCCGAAAGACTAGCACCCAGACCACCACTCATGGTCTAAAGGATGGGGGAAAAGTTTGGGGCCCAAACGGGATTCGAACCACCGCACACTCCGACACGGACTTTTCGCTTTCTAGACAGGCGAGTTACCTCTAGACCACCAATCCACTTTTGTGTTGTGTTGTGTTGTGTTGTGTTGTGTTGTGTTGTGTTGTGTTGTGTTGTGTTGTGTGTACTGTATTGTATTGCATGTGTTGTATTGTATTGTATTGTATTGTATTGATTTGTATGGTGCTGTATTGTATTTTCTTTCTGTGTGTATTGATGTGTGTGTGTTGTGGGGGGGGGGGGGGGGGTGTATGTGTATTTCTTTCTGTGGGTGTGTGTGTGTGTGTGGGGGGGGGGGGGGGGGGGTGTATGTGAATTTCTTTACCTTCACCTCTTCATTTATATCATTGTCCCGCGAACCGTGGGGCCACCGATAAAGATTTTGCAACCAGCTTCCTCCACTCCCGTGTGTGTACATTTAGAATATGTTTATTCTTTTGTGAATGGTCGCATGCATGTGAATGGTTTAATACTAACGCTCTGAGTTTTTGCTTTACAAGGCTCCTGTACTCTAGAAATGTCATATATCATTATCATCATTATTATTGGGGGGACAGGATAACTCAGTGGTCAGAGCACTCACTTACCTCAAGCTAAGGTTAAGCAGCATCGAGCGAGGTTGCCAATTGGAAGGGTGACCGTTTGCGCACCTTGGTTTCAATACAGTCCCTCAGTCCACCCAGTTGTAAATGGGTACCTGCCCTCTTTAGGGACAGGGAAGGTAAAGCAGTGAGGGAGAGGAGATGGGCGCCGTTTTCAGTATGCTGGCCCTTAGAGAAGCTGAGCTCTCTGATGCCTTGCTCCCCATTCGACCACCCAGGTCATGAGTCACCTTCACCTTTTTGTTTTTTTTGCTTTACCTTATTATTGTTTCCTCTTGTAGTGTAGTGTAGTGTAGTGTAGTTGTAGTGTAGTGTAGTGTAGTGTAGTGTAGTGTAGTGTATTGTGTATGTAGTGTAGTGTGGTAGTGGGGTGTGGTGTGGTGTGTGTAGTGTGTGTAGTGTAGTGTAGTGTAGTGTAGTGTAGTGTAGTGTGTGTAGTGTAGTGTAGTGTAGTGTTAGTGTGTAGTGTAGTTAGTATGATGTGTAGTGTATGTGTATGTGTGTGTGGTTTGTGAGTTGTTGTATGTATGTATTTGTATATTGTGTGTGTTGTATTGTGTTATGTTGTGTTGTATGGTATGTGTTATGTCATCTTGTATTGATTGTAGATGTATTGTATGTAGTTGTAGTGTAGTGTAGTGTAGTGTATGTAGTGTAGTGTAGTGTAGTGTAGTGTAGTGTAGTGTAGTGTAGTGTAGTGTAGTGTAGTGTAGTGTAGTGTAGTGTATGTAACCACATTGAGTCACGGTAGACTTCTTTTGCATAAATTTCGACATACTCTTCCAAGGAAAAGCACGCCCCAACAGGAGGGACGCCACCCTATATTTATCTTTTTTAATTTTCCCTGTCGGAATATGTACTATTATTTGCCAACGAGAGCACTTTTTTTCAAAAAATTGTTTTGCCAAAGATCTCTCTCTCATATTGTAACAAAAATTCGTGTAGGAAAACATGCAGGTAGCCAAAAGGCTACAACGTCATAATGCATTGCAATAATGTGCAATACATTTTGTGGGGGGGGGTGTTGTGTGGTTGTAAGGAGAGAGGGAGGAGGAGAGCAGTGAGGAGGATGAGGAGGAGAGAGAGAGCAGAAGACAGAGACAGAGACAGAGACAGAGACAGACAGACAGACAGACAGACAGACAGACAGAGACAGAACAGATAGACACAGACATAGTTAGATAAAACAGACACAGACAGAGGACAAATAAACAGAGACCACAGAAAGGCTGAGATTGAAAGACGGCACACAAACACAGACAGACAGAACCAGGTAAGAGAGAGAGAGAGAGAGAGAGAGAGAGAGAGAGAGAGAGAGAGAGAGAGAGAGAGAGAGAGAGAGAGAGAGAGAGAGAGAGAGAGAGAGAACTGCAAGAAAATTATCGAAATCATGGTCATCGACCCTCTTTGGCCTCCTTCCCCTCCCCCTCCCCTCGCCCCCTGCCCCCCACCCCCACCCCCTTTCCCCCCCAACTTCTTTCCCTCTCACCTAATATCCTCCAGCGACCCCCCCCCCCCTCTCTCTCTCTCTCCCCCCTCTCCCCTTCTCTCTCTCTCTGTCTCAGCCTCCCTTCCGCCTCTAGAAGTAGCATCAATAGTAGAATTTAGTAGTAGTGATAGTTAGTACTGGTAGTAGTAACCTCTCCCAATCGTCTCCCTCCTCCCCCCCCTCCATCCTCCATCCATCCTTTACCCCCCCCCCCCCTCTCTCACTTCAATCACATCTCCTCCCTCCCCTCCTCCCCCCCCACACACCACACACACAACACACACACACACCACACACACCAATGTCTGGGTCTTGTCATGGTGTCTCAGAGTCGTAAGTCAACGACAGTGTGACCTTCACCTTGGTGTCAATGACCTTCAAGGGAGGACAATTCTCTGGCTTGGAGCTCTCTTGTTCCGCGGCGGAGGAGGCGGCGTCAGTATAGTCTTCCTGTCTCTTCTTCTTTTTCTTCTTTCTTCTCTTCTTTTCTGTGTGGATGTGTGTGTGTGTGTGTGTGTGTGTGTGTGTGTGTGTGTTGTGTGTGTGTGTGTGTTGTGTGGTGTGTGTCAAAGTCAAAGTCAAAGTCAAAGTCAAAGTCAGTCAAGTGTGTGTGTGTGTGGTGTGTGTGTGTGGTTTGTGTGGTGTGCCTCTGTGTGTATTATTGTGTGTGTGTGTGTGTGCCTCTGTGTGTGTGTGTGTGTGTGTGTGTGCTCTGTGTGTGGTGTGTGTTTGTGCCTCTGTGTCGTGTGTGTGCCTCTGTGTGTGTTGTGTGTGTTGTGTTGTGTGTCCTCTGTGTGTGTGTGTGTGTGTGCCTCTGTGTGTGTGTGTGTGTGCTTGTGTGTGTGTGTGTGTTGTGTGTGTGTGTGTGTGTGTGTGTGTGTGTGTGAGTCACGTTTCAAAAAGTGTTTCCAATAACGGGCATCCCTTTTCTTTGCCCGTTTGTCCTTGTGTAGCTGGAGTAGTAGTTTTGGGTGGTAGTTAGTTTTAGTAGCAGTTAGTAATAATAGTTGCAGAAGGAAAAAAAAAAAGAATGAATTGGGTGGCGCGGCTCTTGTGGCGCGACGCACTCGCTCTCCTGGTGAGAGCAGCATCGAATTTCACACAGAGAAATCTGCCGTGACTTAAAAGTGTAGTATATATAAAATACAATAAAATAGTAGTAGCGCAAACAGTAGCAATATTTGTGCCGTCACTGTTTATATGTGTGTGTTTTGTCTGCTTGTCTTGTCTATGTGTGTAATGTTGTTACTGATTTTCTATGTCTAAATTGGGGGGGGGGAGGGGGGAGGGGGGGATAGCCTGATGGTTTAGAGTGATGCGCTCATAATCTGCTCACCCGGGTTCAATACTCGTTTAAGAGGATTTTTTTCCCTCTGCAGTTAACATCAGTACAGTGCCGACTCTACTCCCCCCCAAAAAGTCCTTCGGATGAGACTTTAAACCGATGTTCTGTGTGCGAACGCAAGCAGAATATCTTGCTCACACGGTAAAACCCTTTCGGTTTTTAGAAGAGTAGGCCATTTGTGTGACGGTGGGGACGGATGACAAAATGACAAAACTGCATACATACGGGGACAAGATGTAAACAAGTACACGTGCTTATTCTATTATCCTCGGAATTAAAGATTTTTTAAAAAGATATCTAAATAAATCTTTCTGTGTGTCTATCTGTGTCTCTGTCTCTGCTTTGTCTGTCTCTCCCTCTCTCAAATTTAAGTGCTGTGTGTGGATTTTACTTTTTCTTCGATGTTTGATGATTTTTATATTTTGTTAATCGTTTCGATGTCTCTCTGTTTACAAAGACGTATTGTAAGACTAAGCTTGGCCTATCATTTTCATCCTTGCTTATTAGAGAGAGAGACACGAGGGGGAGAGAGAGAGAGAGAGAGAGAGAGAGAGAGAGGAGAGAGAGAGAGAGAGAGAGAGAGAGAGAGAGAGAGACAGAGACAGAGACAGAGACAGAGAGCAGAGCACAGAGACACAGAGAACAGAGAGACAGGAGACAGAGAGGAATTCAAAAGAGGACTAGGCTAGGAAGCCAAGAGGAATCCAGTGATGACCAGTATCCTATGACGGCGCCAGAGAAAACACCAGAAGTATGTAGTCTTCTGTCTGTATTGTATTGCATTAATACAATTATTGCATTTAATTTAGTTGAATTATATTGTTGTGTTATTGTATGGGATCGCTAGAACCCAGGCTGTCAGATCGCGTGCGAGCTCAGTGTTCTAACCACTAGCATCCCCCCCCCTCCAACCTCTCCCCTTCCCCCACCCCCCAAGTTCAGACAGCGATATGATTGACATAGTAGGCATCCGTCAGTATCGGAAGACTATGGAGTTGCGCTGAAGAGCCTAGAGCACAAAGCCTGGGTAAGTAAGCATGAAGGGCAAACTGTTACCCATGCAGCAGACCCCCTCTCTCCACGTCGCTGGAATGGTCCATTGGAAAGACAATCGCCAATACGAATGGTTCCAGCACCGTTGCAGTAGCCGCCAGAACGTTGCCATATAGACCTTCAGCTCCGAACCGTCATGGGGACTCCAACGGTAACACAAAATTAATGTGTTGTTTGCTTGTGGATGGTATGGGCGAAAAGAGGGCAATGCGGCAAATATTTTTGTTCTTCTTCTTCCCCTGCGTTTCCTGGCCATGCTAAATACATGGATTTATCAGGTCTGATGGCGAAGTCTGCAAGCAGTCCGCCGCAGTGACCCTGCCGGTCCCCAAAGTTTTTGTTGTTGTTGTTCCTTTTTTTTGTTTTTTTTTTGGGTGGGTGGGTGGGTGGTGGTTCTGGATCTCTATTGGGTAGTCCACGTCTGGTGTCTCAGAATCTGCAACAAACAATATTTAAATGAAGGGACACAATATCAAGTACTGAATGAATGACTAAAATGAATGAATAAACGATGAATGAATGAACGATTGATTGATTGAATGAATAATGAATGAATGAGTAAATGAAATGAATGAGTGAATGAAATGAAAAAAACGAATGAAGGAGGAATGATAGAATGAATGAAAGAGGAATGGATGACTGAATACTAAATGAATTAATGAATGAATAATCGAACATCAGGACTGAATAAATGAATGAATGATTTTCCCTTAACCTTCGGGGGAGGCACTGTATACTTTCAAATTTTCAGGCCGTGTGTGATAGAGCAGTTGATTCTGGCGGAGCTCATCCCTCTCCAGGTATCAAATTTCATGCTGGGTACTTTGTATCATGCCTACTCCCGGCTATAAAAGGTATATCCTACAGTACGTTCCATAAGAAATCAGATTTTAACGTGAGTGGAAAAAGTTATGTGTGCGTTGAAATACAGTAACACAGTTTATTGGAGGACTAAATTAGCGAATCAAACAATCTACTAACCTACCAGCTTGTCAATCAATCAATCAATCGATCAACCAACCAATCAATCAACCAGATACCCATCCAGAAAAGTAACTACCAAGTCATCCATCCATTCTCATCCATCCATCCATCCATCCATCCACATCCATCCATCCATATCCATCATATCATATTCATTCATTCATTCATTCATTCATTCATTCTCATTCATTCATTCATTTATTCATCCGTTCGTCTAACGAATGAACGAACGAACCAAACGCTCATACATTCATTTATCCAGCCCCCAGCCAGCCACCACCCCCCCCAGCCACATTCATCCATCCGCCCACCCACCGATACTTACCCAAACAACCAACTTACTAGCTAAGTAACTAGCTGACTAACTGACATGACTGATTGACTGACTGACTGACTGACTCGCTCGCTCGCACACTCACTCGCTCGCTCCTCACTCACTCACTCACTCACTCACTCACTCA
>CM060329.1:49507865-49512865 GCA_030674155.1 Stramonita haemastoma
CTACATCACACTACACATACAACATACACACAACACACACATACATACACACATCACAACACATACACATTATATAAATAAATACTATACATATATATATATATTATATTATATATATATATATAATATATAATATAATATATATATATTAATATACATATACATATAATATATATCCTATTGGCAGCCTTAAAGTCTCGGAAGACTATGGAGCTGCGCTCTAGGTGTTAATTCTGGTACAGCGTCGGTATTTGCTAGCCAGTCCGACACGGGAATGACAGTCCCTATGGCAGAGGGCACAGATGAAGTCTGACGCTGGTCTGTCTGCCGGTCTGCAGCCTTTCTTCTCATTCTCTTTGCCTCGTGCTGCTGAGTAGCAAGTGTCTCTTCGAATCTAGGAGAGATCTTTCTGCACAGTCTGTCTCCAGGCTGACCGTTCGTAGACTGTCCCTTTCCAGTTGTTCTGGTCGTGGAAGTTTAAGTGGTGTGTTTATATGTATATGGTAGGTAGTAGTGTAATGTATGTAAGTATGTATGTATGATGTATGTATGTATGTATGTATGTATGTATGTATGTTGATGTATGTATTATGTATGTAGTATATGTATGTATGTATGTATGTCCCTCTGTCCCTCATGTCCGTCTGTCCTCTCTGTGCCCGCTGTTGTGTCTGGTCCTCTGTGTTCTGTAAACAGGCTTACAATTATGTTTAGATGAACATTGAGCCTAGTGAAGAACAGAAAAGAAAAAAAGGTTTACAAGACTTTGTGGCTTTTCTGTTATTTTCTTCCCCACCCTTATCCTCTCCACCCTAGGTATCCCACCATAGCCACCTATCTCTGGCTAATTCCATTGTTGTTGATTGTTGTTGTAGTTTGTAATCCTTCTTACTCTATCATCATTATCTTTATTACTCTGTAATTTTGTGTTGTGGCAACAACAGTAATAATTATCAAATCATAAAACAACCCTTTTTTACTGATTAGAGAAACTACAACTAAAATAATGTTTGTTATTTGTTTTGTTTACAGCTCCACCTCCCCCCCCCCCACCCACCCCTAAAAAACCCAAACGTCCTTCAAGTTTCTTTTGTCATTCTCCAAAACTGGGGGCTCCACTGTCAAAACATTCTCATGCTATGAATAACTTTTGGTCGTGACGTAGGTTTGTATGACCTTAATACGTAAGTGTAATTCATTATAAATTCCATCTCATTCTTATAACGCTACGCAACAAAAACCCAACTTTAACCTGTCATTTCAACTTAACTAAAATAAACGTCAGGGGACATGACTGCCTGAAAACTTTTCACAGTTTAGAGAAAGAAGAAAGGAGGAAGAAATAAAAGAAAGGGAAAGAGGAGAGGAGAGAGGAGAGAAGGAGGAGGAGAGAAAAGGAGAAGAAGAAATGGGGAAATAGGAGGAGAGAGAGAGAGGAGAGGAGAGAGAGGAGAGGAGAGAGAAGAGAAGAAGAGAGAGAGAGAGAAGAGAGAGAAGAAGAGAGAGAGAAAGAGAGAGAGAGACGAGAGAGAGAGAGAGAGAGAGAGAGAGAGAGAGAGAGAGAGAGAGAGAGAGACAGAGAAGAGAGAGAGAGAGAGAGAGAAAGGCAGGAAGCAAGCAGGCGGAGGAGGAGAGAGAAAAGAGAGAGAGAGAGAGAGAGAGAGTGAGAGAGAAGAGAGAGAGAGAGAGAGAACTTGGAGAGAATTTGAAAAAGATAAAAAAATTCAATTTTCAGCAATTAAAGGCTGCAAACAGCGAGTCCTGTCAACCAATCAGAAAGATGTGCATCAGAATGACGTCATTGGGAGGTTTCCTTGTTGGGACAAACTTGAGATTTGTCATTGTCGGATCTTGCTGCTTTGTAGTGAAGTGATGAGGGGGTGTGTGTGTGTGTGTGTGTGTGTGTCTGTGTGTGTCTGTGTGTGTTGTGGTGTGAGTCGTCGTCTCTCTCTTCTCTTTTCTGCTGTGTGTCTCTCGTTTGTGTTCTTTCTTGTCTACTCTCTCTCTCTCTAATATTTTTTTCTTAGCTATATTCCCTGATTAGGGCAAGGGCCGGATGAAAAAGGTATGCCATACTTACTCTGTAACCCTTGAAAAATAAATATTCATTCATTCATTCATCCTCTCCCCAGTGGTGTGTGTGGTGGTGTGTGTGGTTGTGTGGTGTGTGTGGTGTGTGTGTGTTGTGTGTGTGTGTGTGTGTGTGTGTGCGCGCGCGCGCGCGATATGTATATTATATATATATATATATATATATATATATATATATTATTTATATTGTTTATATATATGTATATGTATGTATATACACACATATATATATATGTGAGTGTGTGTGTGTGTGTGTGTGTGCGCGCACGTGCGCGTGCGCGTGCGCGTGCACCGAAGCAAGGAAAGAAGACGCCGACAAGCCTGCCTTTTTTCGCCGTCAAAATAGATGAATCAACAAGAAAGAAATCTTTGTATAGTATAACTACCTGCAGTGCATTCTTCTTCCTGCACACATGAGTCATGCCCTAGTGACAACATGATGTGAACACCGCATACTTTCTTCAAACGGAAATGTTTTTACACCACCACACACACACACACACACACACCACACACACACACACACCACACACACACACACACCACCATCACACACACACACACGCACGCACACACATACACACACACAACACAACACACACACGCACGCACGCACGCACGCACACACACACAGAGGAGGCTGGCAGCTATACATAGCACCTCCTCTTTCTGGAAACTCTGTGCGCATAATTCCCTCTTTTCTATCCATCTCTCTTGTTTCTGCTTTGTACATTTTCTTCCTATCACCTCCGTCTTGTCTGTTTTCTGCCGTTTTGGTCCATTCTCCTCTTTTTTTTTTCTTCCAGAAAGTCTGAAAATGCAACAATTCTCTACCACGCCGAACTCGGATATGCTGGGCCTGACTTGGCAAGTGCGCGCTTAATTGCAGAGCAACGCATTTTTGCTGATATGGCAGACAACAATAGCTGATGTCTGAATGTTTGGCAAAGAAAAGAAGAAGAAGAAGAAGAAGAAGAAGAAGAAAAACAAAACAACAACAAAACAACAAAGAACAACAACAACAACAACAACAACAAGAAATTAATCAACAACAATTCTGTAGTGACAACCACAAGTGTTAACATTTTACACACAATGAAGTCAACGGAGCTACAAAAAAAACAAAAAAACCCACTCCAAACCCTCAGCCCTTAACCTTACTGTGGCCACCCAGAGTGTTCCCATTGAAGGACGGGAGAGAGATAGACACCTGCAAAGAAAAGAAGAAAGGAAAGGAAAGGTAGGGTAGAGTGCATGCATGCATGCAGGGTAGGCTGGAGAGGAAGAGAAGGGTAAAGGTGGTCATGCTCTACCAAGGTCTGCTGAGGGTGAAGGACTTGCAAGCAGGGCATGAGGGCTCCACTCATTGGCAGCAGACGGTTAAATTGTGGAGGCTGTCTCCTTGGGAGGTCTGTGCCCACCCACGCCAGGACATCCTCGTCTGCAGAAGGAAACCTAAAGCTAAGAGTGTTACAGTCGGTGGCTTGCATAGTTGTTCGATATCAGTCATGAATTTGCACGTATTGTTGTCTTGGGTGAAATCGGGTTTGAAATTGTGTATCATTTACTTTTTTGTTCTTTTCTCCCTAATAAATCAAGTCATCAGGTTGCGTGCGTTATAGGCTTAGATGCATAAAATTTAGTCAAATCTTTGCATCCCTGTCACTTTTTCGTAGTATAAGTATAATCTTTGCTGGTTGTGGTGCCTTGAAGTTTTTGTTGGGAGCTAGGGAGTTAAATTAAACTTGTGGGCTGTTAATTAACGGTTCCAGTCAATGGCGATTATCTTTCTTTTTTATTTTTTTTATTCTTACTTCTGAGTGTGGAAAAAAACAGTCAGATCGATGTATTGCGGTCTCTAAAGATTCAAATTCAGCGTGATTGCCCAGGACAGTGGACAGTCTGTGGCGGAAAGTGGACAGTCTGTGGCGGAAAGTGGACAGTCTGTGGCGGACAGTGGACAGTCTGTGGCGGACAGTGGACAGTCTGTGGCGGAAGTGGACAGTCTGTGGCGGAAAGTGGACATCTGTGGCGGAAAGTGGACAATCTGTGGCGGAAAGTGGACAGTCTGTGGCGGAAAGTGGACAGTCTGTGGCGAAGGGACAATGTGCTGAGTTTTCGTGAAGGACACTGCTCTCTGTGCAGCAAACTACACGTAGTTGGAGAAGATGAGTTGTGCTAAGTCTGTGAAGGGTTCATGGCTGGCAATCTTTGGCCGGATCAGCAGAACATCTGAAAGTGCTTAGTTTCCGATGCACTGGCTGACTTCGTTTCGCTTCCTCGCTCTACGCTATTTTCAAATTATGGTTGTGCTTTGGTGTTTATTATTTCCCCTTTGGGCCGGATAGAAAAAAAAGTATATACTTATCTTCTACCCCTGTTGAAAATTCGTATTGTTTTCTGCTCCTCTCAAGTTCATTTTGCGCGAAATCAGTATGTCTGATCCTTTTCCTTGAGCGATGAGCAGTTCATTGTGTCAACGCTTTTGAAAGAATCTGTTTATCAGATTAGAGTTCAAGTGTATTGGTAGTGAACAGAATGCCTGGCTTCTGGAAGGCACTTCCATTGTTCTGTTGTGACCAATCAGTTTTCATTAAGTGAGGTATATGTCACTGATTTTTTGGATTTCATAAAACATTTTAAAACTTTATGCATATGCAAAGAAATTTGCTGTTGCCTGTCAATACTCATTTTGGACAAGTAAACCTTCCAATGCTGCAGTTCCGAGGTTCGGGATAGAGAGGATGTTCTTCTATTATTTCTGTGGGCATCTACTTCGCAGTCAGACTCTAGTTAATGATCAGCAAATGACAGAGCCACTGTAAAAAAGAACAGCCCATGTGTGTGTGTGTGTGTGTGTGTGTGTGTGTGTGTTGTGTTGGGTGTGTGTGTGTGTGTGTGTGTGTGTG
>CM060329.1:49517865-49520365 GCA_030674155.1 Stramonita haemastoma
CTTTGTTCATTTTATTATTTGTTTGTTTGTGTAAGGTGTATTATTGCTCCTTTCATTGGTGACATTTTCGTTCCAGCAAGTAGCCTTTTAAGAGTATCACACACACACACACACACACACACACACACACACACACACACACAGAGTTAGGAAAGACTACACACACACGCGCGCGCGCGCGCACGCACACACACACCACACACACACACACCACCACACACACGCACGCACGCACCACCACGACGCACCACCACGACACCACCACACACACACACACACACACACACACACACACACACACACAGTTAGGAAAAACTACACCTTCATGTTTGAAAGTGACTTTCTCTGAAGTTGACATTAGAAATAGGCCTTTTGTTCTCTTTCTTATTTTTATAAGTCAAAAATGAAAACTCTAGCACACTGTGTCGCACATCACTGAAATCTATAATTCACTGATATATATATATATATATATATATATATATATATATATATATATATATATATATATATATATATATATATATATATATATATATATAAATTTCCTTTGTATGGTCGACTAGTTCATATTATTGACTATGTGAAAATTTGAGGAGACACCCCCCCCCCCCCCCCCCCCGCAACCTATTCCAGATGATCTGACAAGTTCATGTTTGAGTATAAAAACTTTTCATTTTACATCAAAAAGAAAAAAAACAAAACACGTCACAGAAATGTTATTCAACCTATCGACAAAACTAACGTTCATTCCCTGACCCCCCCCCCCCCCCCCCCCCCCCACCCCCCCCACCTCCTCCCCACCTTACTCACTCCCTCCTGCAATGTCAGTCTCTCTCTCTCCCCCTTCCCTCTTCTTATTCCTCCCACCCCACCCCCTTCTCTTTCTAAAAAGGCTTCTTTTTTTTTAAATAAAGAAATGTGGGTTATTGTGCTAAATGACCTGACAAGGAACTGGTGCAGTGACGCAGTCTGTGGGTGCTTTATGTATGACGTTTGACGAGTTTTACGTCTATTGAAATTCGTCAGGCTTCATCTTTTGATGTCAGCTTGTTGTATAAGGCTGTCGACCTTTACATCCATCCCCCAGGGGTAAAAAAAAAAAAAAAAAAAAAAGCGTTGTCACGTGATATGTCTATCATATGCACATGACCATGTGCCCACCGAAGATAGTTGCAACGCAGAAAAACTAAACGTCATCAATTATTGCGGCTGAACATGCTTTGCCACTGAGAAAAACTTCCTTCACTTTTATTTACCCACAAGTCTTGTACACTGTTTAGGACACCCCTGAAGATTTTGCTACCAGATTCTCCACTTCTCATGGTACTGAAATACGACAGTGTTTGAAAATACTATACACTTGGTTTTAATTTGATTTAGTTCGGCAATTAAAAAAAAAAAGATGATGCTGTTTATTATCAGTGTGTTAAAGCGATCGCAGTGTGTAAGGGAAAGAATTAAACGAGGCATATATTACCATCCTCAACTTTCAAAACGTTTTTGGACAGGCGCTTTTGTTTAGTGGTTAGGACTGTTTGACTTCAATCCCACGGTCCATGAAGTCGTGAATTTGAATCTCGGCGGCGTCTGGTGGTCTTAACGGTGAGGATTTTTACGATCTCCTATAGGTCATCTTCAAGTGCAGACTTGCCACAGTGCCTTAATAACCTTCGTGTATGTGCACATGTACGCAATGCACCATAATTATATACACGTTAAAGATCCCATACTTACTGTCAAATTTCGGTGGGTTACGGATACATGAACATACCCAGCATGCAAACATCCCCGAAGTCGGAATACAGCTACCTTCATGGTACGTAAAATCGGCCACATAATATGCAAAATGTCACATTTGTGAACCTCTGAGCTCTTTACCCAAGGAATGGGAAAAGAAAACCAAACAAAAGAAAAGCAACACACACACACGCACACGCACGCACACGCATACACACACACCTTTTATTTTTTACCTTACAAAATAGCAAGCGGCCTGGTTATTAAACTTTTATGGAGCTGAGGGAGAGTGTTTGCGATGCTAATGATCGTGGTTTTGTGCTCTGTGCATTCGAAGATAGCGTCACCGTCACTGAGAGAGCGTGAGACAGAGAGAGAGTGTCAGACTGTCAGACAGACAGACAGACAGACAGACAGACAGACAGACAGACAGACAGACAGAAGACAGACAGAGAGAGAGAGAGAGAGAGAGAGAGAGAG
This sequence comes from Stramonita haemastoma, assembly GCA_030674155.1. Taxonomy (NCBI): domain Eukaryota; kingdom Metazoa; phylum Mollusca; class Gastropoda; order Neogastropoda; family Muricidae; genus Stramonita; species Stramonita haemastoma. The sequence continues at coordinate 49,520,086 of CM060329.1, forward strand.
AGAGAGAGAGACAGACAGACAGACAGACAGACAGACAGACAGACAGACAGACAGACAGACAGACAGAGAGGGGGGGGGGGGGGGGGTAATGCTCCTTGGACTGCATCATCAGCATTGAAATCGACGCATCAGCAGATTTGTTGTTCTTTTTTTTCTGTCTCCGTCGGTAAGGTTTGTGTATTGCTTTTTCACAGTTTAAAAAATAGGTTGCTTTTCTGTCTCTTTGTCTGGTCTGTATCTATGTATCTTTCTTTCTCTTTGTCTTTCTTCTGTCTGTTTC
>CM060329.1:49545365-49550365 GCA_030674155.1 Stramonita haemastoma
CACAGACATAGACACATAGACACACACAGAGACACACACAGACACACAGACACACACACATACACACACACACACACACACACGCACACACACACACACACACACACACACACACACACACACACACACACACACACACCACACACAACGTTAAATCATGTTCCGCATTCTGTAAGAGTTGGTTAGTGTGTGCCGATGGGAACAGGTGACAACACGATTAACAAAACTGCATACACATGGGGACTAGATGTGAAAAAGCACATGATCTGAATGCTTATTCCATTATCCTCGATATAAAAGAATATAAAAAAAAAACACACACATACACCGACACACACACACTTACACACTCCCCCCCCCCCCACACACACATACACACACACACAAAACACACACACATATGCTTCCTTGCTTGCCTGCTAGCTTTTTCTTTATCCCCCCTTCAAATCCCAACATTTCAGCCATAAAACACAAAACAAAACAAAAACAAAACAAAATAAAAGAACGATCCGCAGCAACGGCCAGCAAACACTGACCCGCATTTTCTCTCCATAGATCCTACCTAACCAGAATAGGGACAGACATCCGGCGGAAGTGACGCCAGGTGTCACGTGCACAACGGACGTCACGTGCAGAGAACGCGTGACTGGAGACCTCAGGGTGAGAAAATCGTGACTTTAAAAAAAATCACGTATGACCTGCATCTAAAAGAGAGAGAGAGAGAGAGAGAGAGGAGAGAGAGAGAGAGAGAGAGAGAGAGAGAGAGAGGAGAGAGAGAGAGAGAGAGAGAGAGAATGAATGAATGAATGAATGAATGAATGAATGAATGAATGAATGGTCTTTATTTTTCAAGGGTCACAGAGTAAGCATCATTACATACTTTTTTTTCATCCGGCCCTTGCCCTGATCAGGAAAGAGAGAGAGAGAGAGAGAGAGAGAGAGAGAGAGAGAGAGAGAAGAGAGAGGAGAGAGAGAGAGAGAGAGAGAGACAGACAGACAGACAGACAGACAGACAGACAGACAGACAGACAGACAGACAGAGACAGAGAGGAGGAGGAGCAGGTTATTTATGATCTCACCAATTTTTCTCCAAGAACTAAGTGTTACTGCCAGGAATTACTTGAAATAAAAGAGCGGAGGAGGATGAAGAGGAGGAGGAGGAGGAGGAAGAGGAGGAGGAGGAGCAGGTTATTTATGACCTCACCAAGTTTCCTCCAAGAAGTAAGAGTCACTACCAGGAATGACTTAAAATAAAAGCAATTGAATGAGTATCTGGGATGTTTTTACACAGGGAATAGAGAGAAAAAAAGTGTTCTACACAATTTGTTTTTGGAGTGTTTGTTGGGGGACGAGCGGGGGGGGGGGGGGGGGGGGGGGAGTAAGGGGGGGAGGGTGGGTAAGGGGGCGGGGGAAGGGGTTGGGGTTTGCAATGCATATTTAGTATGCACGTGTGTCCACAAGACACACACGCAAGCATGCACGTGTGCGCACATACAGACCTACACATACAGACAGAGGACATGCAGACACAAACACACAGACACAGATACAGACAGAGACACAAACACAGACCCAGATACAGAGACATACAGATAGACACACAGACAGACAGATACAGACAGACAGACAGACAGACAGACACACACACACACCACACACACACACACACCACACCACACCACACCACACCACACCACACCACACCACACCACACTACACTACGCCCATACCGCCTAGATACCAAATAGTGCATTGTTAAAAGTTAAAGTCTGTCCGAGCCATAAGGCTCATCAGGCCGGTGCTTATCCCGGTTTTGTGGCGTTAAGCGAGTGAGAGTCATAGACTCCCCCGGATAGGACGCCAGTCTATCGCAGGGTAACCCCCAACACAAGGATGGTACCCTTTTACACCTGGGCGGTGAGAAAAAAGCCGTAAAGTGCCATTTCCAAAGGGCACAACGCCATAAGCGAAATAGCTGGATCGAACCCCAACCTTAGATTACGAGTACAACGCCCTAACCACTAGCCACAGCGGCGCATAAATAGTGCATTGAGACACTAAATATCAGAACGAATATTATGTTCAAGGTTGTTAGTAACTTCTTGCTTTGAAAAAGACACCTGTACATGTGTACTATGCTCGTGTTCATCTACGCATGCCGATCCATGCACACACCTACTCACACACACACACACACACAACACACACACACACACACACACACACACACACACACACACACACACACACACACACACACACACACACACACACACAACACAACACAACACACACACACACACACAACAACACACACACACACACACACACACACACACACACACACACACACACACACACACACACACACACACACAGAACCATACAAATTAATTTATGACCGGACTGCCACTTTGTACTTCCCAGTTCATGAATATATGAATACATTACTGCTACAGTAAGATCCATGCAGCATCAAAGTATCGGCTTAGCAATAATCATAAGTATTGTACTTTAGCAAAGCCCCTAGCGCCCTATGATCACAAATGTTAGGTGCAGTGATTCAGTGGTTACATTCTGTCAAGAATCTCAAGGATCCTAGGTTCAGAACTTGATAAGTAGATTTGATTTCGTTTTGTCGTCGTCGAACCATTTAGACAGCAGCTATATATTCTGTCATAATGTTTCGTTTGAAATAGAATGTTTGGCTTATATGTTTATAAACGTGAACACTCAGAGTCACACTATTTCGTTTTTGTTTGGTTTGCAAGACTTTCGTATTGCGATTTCAATACAAAGTCATGTCAAGTCAAAAAGACTTTAATCATCATCTGAAGGGCAATTACTTTTATTGAAAACGAAGTCAGCAAGCATTTCTTTATTTATGTGTTCATTTTTTTATGAGAGAGAGAGAGAGAGAGAGAGAGAGAGAGAGAGAGAGAGAGAGAGAGAGAAGAGATCAATAAATCAAAAAACAAATCAAATCAAAAATCAAATCAAATCAAATCAAATCAAATATCAAAATCTTTTATTCGAGGACAATAAAACACTCGAGTGCATTTTACATCCAGTCCCCGCCCTTATCAGGGATTAAATCTAGATAAAAAAACAACAATTCCCTTTAACTAAGCAAAACAACAACAGTAATGATCAAATACCAAGAACAAGAAACTATACCCGGTTCCAAACAACAGACTAAAAATGACAATAAGTTTTAATAAGGTAATAAAAATGCATCATTCCAAAAAAAAAAACAAAAAAAACACAACAAACAAACAAACAAAAACAGAGAAAACAAATAACAATAATGATTTTGAATTTTTTTTAAAGTGCTAACAGATCAAGAGTAAACAAGAGTACATAACGAGGTACACAACTAAAAACATCAATTCCACCACCATCTATCGACAAATTAAGTCATATAGATCATAGTATTTGATAAAAGGGGAAAAACATATTTATTGCTATCCTCATGGGAGGGGGGGGAGAGAGAAATACTTACCAGTAACAAATTATATAGGACTTCCCAGTTATAAAAAAAAGAAAAAAAAACAGACAGACAGACAGACAGACAGACAGACAGACAGACAGACAGACAGACAGACAGACAGACAGACAGAGGTGGGAGTGGAGGGGTTGTCACCGAAAAAAACCCACAAAAAACCCCAGACAGACAGACAGACAGACTGACAAATAGACTGACAGACAGACAGAGGTGGGGGGAGGGGTTGTCACCAGTTTCACAGAGAGAGAGAGAGGAGAGAGAGAGAGAGAGAGAGGGGAGAGAGAGAGAGGAGAGGAGAGAGAGGAGAGAGAGAGAGAAGAGAGAGAGAGAGAGAGAGAGAGAGAGAGAGAGAGAGAATACTGCACACACACATACACACACAAATGCGCGCTCGCAACACACACACACACACACACACACACACACACACACACACACACACACACACACACACACAACACACACACACACACACACACACACCACACACACGCACGCAACACGCACATCACGCACGCACGCACGCACGCACATCGCACGCACGCACGCACGCAGGCACGCACACACACACACAAATTAGCCTAAGCACCCCCCACAAAAGATGCTGCTGTGGTACTAGTCTTTCAGAGAAAACGATAAACTTTTCCCTATGCAACTATGTTATATATAATATAATATATATATATATATATATATATATATATATATATTTTATATATATATATATATATATATATACGCGTGAAAAGAACCCACAGCAACCACTTTTCATTTACAGATAATCTTCAGTATTGGAAATTGGTGACAACCGCCCCCCACCCCCACCTCTGTCTGTCTGTCTGTTGTCTGTCTGTATTTCTCTGTCTGTCTGTCTGTCTGTCTATGTCTCTGTCTCTCCTTCTCTCTCTCTAATTCTGTTTAAGATATATTATATACTCGTTTCTGCATACAGACGAAAGCAGGCCACCTTTTAAGTAATTCTTGTCTTTCCTCGTCGAACATCTTTAAGTCATACAAAATGCATTTGATTTAGTTAGATATTAATTGTAAAGGAAACAAAAAGAAAACCCAAACTGGGTAACACATCATACTTCAGCTAATTTGTGTATATGAACTGGGTTTTGGGGTTGGTTTGGCTGAATCGAGGTGTTGCACATTGTAAGAATTTTTTTTTTATGTTTTCAGGCCAAGACTAAACTGACTACCGGGGGCAGCCATGGAGCGATCATATACAACTTACCTGTCACCTGTCTCTGTTTCCACTGTCGACGGTAGAAGCTCCACACAATGCCACCAGGGTTCGCCATCTCTCTCTGCTCTCTGCTGAGTTCTACCATCTCCTGTAGCCCTCCTCCTAGACCTCTGATCTCAGTGATGGTTGGCAATGTAGGATGTTGGCGGTCTGCCTCTTTTCCTTATACATATTATACAAAGCAGTGAAAGATTTCAAATGTATAGACAAATTTCATAAGTTCACATGATGTTAAATCTTGTT
>CM060329.1:49559455-49581955 GCA_030674155.1 Stramonita haemastoma
TGGTAGGTCTGCACTTGAAGTTGACCTGGGAGATTGTAAAAGTCACCTCCCTGTGTTCACCAGACATTGGTTTGAAATTGATTCTGAAACAGACTACAGCTGGTACTGCATCAAATGTTTTCTTGTGTGAATGAAAATGTCGTATGTATCGCTGCTGCATGTGATTTTTTGGGGTGTGTGTTTCAGTTGTTGTTTTTTTCTCCAATTTGTATTTCAATTTGTCTCCAGGGATATCTTTCGAGAATTTTTGGTCCTGCCAATGAAAAGTCTTCATACATCAAGGTAAGTTTTCATTGTAAACACTGAGCTCATTGTTCCTAATTAGATATGGGGGTTGGGGGCATTTGCAGGGTGGAGGAGGGATGGAGGTGTGAATTCATTCATAGACCTTTTTTTTTTTTTTTTAGTCATGTGGATGTTTTATTAATGGATCAGACTGACTCTGTTGGGTTTGTGGGTTGTTGTTTTTTTCTGTTTTGTTGTATTTGGATTTTTCGCCTTTACTGCTAGTGGGAAAGTTTTGATCAGCAAATTGGGTTTAGCTAGTAATAACAAAAACAGTGGAAGGGGTGACTTGATTTGTTGATTTTTGTCAATTGCATGCTTTAGCATTTGATTCTTTGTTGTTGTTGTTGTTGTTGTTGTTGTTGTTGTTGTTGTTGTTGTTGTTGTTGTTGAATGCATTGAACCCCATGGGGTTGAACCCTGTGAAAAGTCACAAAAAGATTACTATATCCTGCCACTAAAAAAACATGCAGTAATTTGTAGAAAAAAAGGTTATTACATTTTTTCTTCTTCTTTTTTCTTTTCTTTGTTCCAAGGCAAAAACTGAAAGTTTCATCGTTGATGAGACTTTTTTTGAACATGCATCCATTCTCTTACTTTTGAGGTCACCGCACTCTGTTTTGAGGAATGTCTAGGCATGACACCAGTGTGCACATGCTTTTAATATATTTGTGTCACCCATTCCTACTGCACTCAATGCTCCAGCCTTCTGTAAAAGGTGGAGTGGAATTTAGCATGCATACAAGGTTGTTAGCTATGTGTTTGTTCAGGGGACCTCTGTTGTTGAAAGCCTTGTCTGAAGGGGATCCAAATCTGCACTAACGTTGGTTCTTAAGAGAAAGTCTCTTCTGAATCAGGGTGGATCGGTGGTGTAGAGGTAACGCGCCTGCCTAGAATGCGAAGTGTGCGGTGGTTAGAATACCGTTTGGGCCCAAAACTGTTCCCCCACCCATTAGACCATGAGTGGTGGCCTGGGTGCTAGTCTTTTGGATGAGACGATAAACCGAGGTTCCATGTGTGACACATCACTATTTAGTGCATGTAAAAGAACCCATGGCAACAAGAGGGTTGTCCCTGGCAAAGTTCTGTAGAAAAGCCACTCTGATAGGGAAACAAATACAGTTGCCTACAGAAAAATGTGAAAAGAAATACCGGGCTCTGCACTTGTGGCAACGTGCTCTTGCCAAGGAGAGCAGCCCGATTTCACGCAGAGAAATGTGCTGTGACATAAAATAAAAAATAAATAAATTGCCTGCGCGATTCAAACTGTGATTCTTGGACCAGGCGTCTAACATCCTACCCACAGAGCCAACCAGGTCCCTCTTCCTCAGCATTATTTCAAAATTTCCCAATTTTGATGGGTTCTGAACCTCATAAAGGGGGGAAAAAAAAAGAAACAATGTCATAAAGGGCTCTCCATGAGGGCTGGTTAGGGTCAGAAGGGTAGCAAGTGGCTGTTGTATTTTTGCTGTAGATGGGCTTGTCAGGTTTGTGATCCTGTTTGATACTGTGGGCAGACTCAGTAGATGCTGCTCCTTCAAGGGGTAGAAACTTCTCGTGTGCTAGCAGTCTGACCTGAAATCTCCATCAGCTCCAAGTATGGAAAAATGAAAGCAAAATGCTTTGGGTGGCAAATTACTCTCACTTTGAATATTAATTTTGTATCTTCACCAGTTGTAGAAAATAAAGTCGAGGTCTTATTGAAATAGTTTTGTTGGTGGGTTTTTTTTTTTTTTTTTTTTTTTAAATTTCACTGATGGAGTGAGTAGCTGAATGTTTGCAAGACTGCTGAAAAGTATTTTTTCTGAATGAGAATATTGAAACATTTTTCTGCGCATCATTTACAATCGATGATTCTGGTACTCTGGTTGCAGGTTTACCTCCTGACCCCTGTGTACATGAAATTTGGAGGCAGCATTGTTCGCTGCTTGTCGTTGTGGATGGAGGCTAAAGAAATAAACCCTGACGATGATTCATACTATGTACCTCCTCTCCCTGTTGAAAGTATCACCACATCATGTCCAAAGCATGCTCAGGAGTCGTCAACTCCGTCTCCATCGAACGTATTATGTCCTACTCACGCTGCAGACTTTAATCACAAATACAAACTGCAGTATTCAAACGGGACTCCTACCAATCCTATACATTTACATTTCTGGGGGGCAAAGGACCCTCGCTTCTGTTACCCAGAAAACCCTCTGTTTAACCCGGACGCTATCAGTTCAGACTGGCGCGATGACCTCACCTTGGAAAAGTTTCTCGAGTTCTACGTGTGGGGCTCCTCCAACGAAGCCTTGGTCAAGCCGCAGGACCAGTGCCCCGACTGTCAGGCCTGCAGAAAGGCCAGAAAGAAAAAAAACAAGAAAAAGAAAGCGGGGAAAAACGGGGACAAGTGTGCCTGTGGGGATTTCCCGGACACGGCCGACGCTGGAGACAGGTGTCGGGAAGCAGAAGTAAGCAAGTGGATGCTGGATGCCATGACCCAAGCGTGCCAGGGGGCGTGCGGGCAAAGCAGGGACAGTGGCTTGGGTCAGGCGGAGCGTGTGACTCGCTCGTTGCCGCTAGCGACTCAGCTGTCTGCCTCCGTCACCTTGCAGCAGCACACGGCGGCGGAGGACATCGACGCCCTGGTGAGCGGAATGACCAATCAGACGGAGACGCTGGACAGGAGGCTGGAGATGATCTACACCCAGATCAGCGCCGCCCTCATCTGCACGGGGCAGCCAGACTGCCACTGCTCCAAGTGTGTCCTCGGCCGAAAGTTCTCCGAGGATTACATGAAAGATGACTCCGGCATCTCTTTGCTGTTGGGGTTGTCTCCCAACGGGGTGAAGGGGAACGAAAAACCCGCGGCTCACAAGCCGAAAAGCCGAGAAAAGGCCGAAACCAGAGACAGGAGCTGCGGGGTTGTAGTGGACAGGAGATCAAGAACGCCGTTTGGGCAGAAGATGTCGGGGAAAATGACGGTGACGAAGAGGAAGGAGGACGTCATGAAGCTGTCCCTGCCTATGGAGGGGAGCTTCAGGGCCCACTTTGAGGTACAGACGAGGACAGATCCTGTGGACAACGCCACGGAGATGTGTGTCACCCTGCTGGATGTGGTGAGTACACTTAGACTTTTTGGTTTTTTCTTCTTCTTCGTCTTGAAGAATAATGATTATGAAAACACATGCACACAGGTGTCGTGTTTAGACACCATCCCTGAGGAAAAATCGGGGAGTTGGAGTCCCCAGGGCAGCTCAGGGCTGTATATATGATATAGAAAAATATATCTATATAAAAAATAATAATGGGTAGGCGCTGCATTTGTGGCGACGCGCTCTCCCAGGGGAAAGCAGCCCGAATTTCACGCAGAGAAATCTGCTGTGACGTAAAGTATAAAATAATTAAAATAAATAAATTAATAAAAGACTTGTGATGATGAAAATGATTATCATAATGATCATAATAATGATGATGATGGTATTACCACTATTACGACTACTATTTCTAGTCCTCCTCCTCCTCCTCCTCCTACTACTACTACAACTCCTACTACTCCGACTACCACTACCACTCCTACTCCTACTACCACTTCTACCACTACTCATCATCATGGCTTGGCTTCGCGAACGAAGATTAAGGGCACTGTCCACGTCTGGTGCAGGCTCGCTGGTGGCTGTTCAGTCCAATGCGTGACAAACAAACCCGGCCGCAGCGGCTGCAGGGGAAAGTCGATTCTGGGGTTGATGTAGAGGGGACGCGGTTCTTCCTCCTCATTCGCCTCTCCTCAAGGGCCGCTCTGCGATTGTCCTCAAAGGAGGAGACCGACTGATGCACAGTGTGTCGCCAGGCCTGCCGGTCAGCAGCAAGGACTGACCACTGGTTATGGTCTATGAGGCAGGCTGACAGAGATTTCTTCATAGAGTCTTTAAATCTCTTCTTTGGTGCGCCTCTGTAGCGGTGTCCGGTGGAAAGTTCACCGTAGAGAACCATCTTCGGTAGGCGATGGTCCTCCATTCTAAAGACATGCCCTGCCCAGCGTAGCTGCGTTTTCAGCAACATGGCCTCAATGCTGGTGATCCCTGCTTGCTCCAGCACCTCAGCATTCGTGGTGAAGTCGCTCCAGTGGATGTCGAGGATGGAGCGGAGACAGCGTTGGTGGAAGCGTTCCAGAATTCGCAGGTGGTGTCTGTATGTGACCCATGACTCAGAGCCATACAGGAGGGTGGTCAGTACCACGGCTCTGTAGACACTGATCTTGGTGTCTTTCTTCAGGTGTTTGTTTTTCCAGACACGGTGGTAGAGTCTGCCAAAAGCACTGTTTGCCTTTGCCAGTCTGTTGTCTACATCTTTATCAATCTTTGCGTCAGAGGAGATTGTGCATCCCAGGTAGGTAAACTGCTGGACTGTCTTCAGTTCTGTCTCACCAATTGTAATGTGAGGTGGGTGGTACGCTACCTGAGGTGCGGGCTGGTAGAGAACCTCTGTCTTCTTCAGGCTGACTTCGAGTCCGAAGAGCTGGGCTGCCTCTGCAAAACAGGATGTTACATGCTGCAGGGCGGTTTCTGAGTGGGCTACAAGGGCAGCATCATCAGCAAAAAGTAGTTCTCGAATTTGTTGCTCCAGGGTTTTGGTGTGGGCCTGAAGACGCCGCAGGTTGAATAGGCTGCCATCTGTGCGGTAGCGTATGAAAACTCCGTCTTCGTCATCAAGATCTTCTGTGGCCCGCTGAAGCATCATGCTGAAGAAGATAGTGAAGAGGGTTGGTGCAAGAACGCAGCCCTGCTTCACCCCGTTTGTGATTGAGAAAGGCTCTGAGAGGTCGTTGCTGTTTCTGACCTGGCCACGCTGGTCTTCATGTAGCTGGATCACCATGTTGAGAAACTTTGGGGGACAGCCAAGACGCTCCATGATCTGCCACAGGCCCTTCCTGCTCACAGTGTCAAATGCCTTGGTTAAATCAACGAAGGTGATGTACCACTACTACTACCATCACTATTACTCCTACTACTACCACTACAACTACTACTCCTGCTACTACTACTACTTCTATTACTACCACTATTACTGCTACTACTACTACTACTATTATTACTGCTACTACTACTACTATTATTACTGCTACTGCCTCCTACTCCTACTTTTACTACCACTACTACCACTATTTACGATAATGAATAAAATTGGTATACTGAGAAATTTTTACACATTTAAATATCAGGAAATAAGTCAATTTCTTTTCTTTCTTTCTTTAAAAAACAAAAAACAACAACCCAACAGTATCTTTCACCGGGAATTGTACCTGCCGACTTCGAGCCTGTATACAAGCTGGGAAAAGTGGTGATCCAAAGCCTGACCTACGAGTTCATGGACCGGGTGGCCAAAGACGTGCCCATCCAGTTCTGTGCGGAGGGCAGAGACTGGTGCCTGGTGGAGATAGACTACCGGCAGGGCAGGGAGGCCTGCTGTGCCCAGGACACCACCCACTTCATCCTCAAGCTCGTCAACAGCGGCATCAACTGTGCGCATGGCATTGCTGTGCTGAAGGGGGTGATGCTGGAGTGTGAGTATATTTGTAAAAAAAAACAAAAAAAACAAAGCCAAAAAAACCAAAACAAAACAAACAAAAAAAAGTATACTTGTTGTTGTGTGTTCTCTTTGTTATGGAGCGATATGTGTGCGTGCGAAACCCAGTTCGCGTCACATGGTCTGTGAAGATTTCCCCCGGCTTGCCTGGGTCGGGGGTGTCAAGTCAAGCACAGCTGTCAGCTTCCCTCCACTTTCAGTTCCTCTCAGCTGCTAATTAATTAACCCAGCCCATTCCAGCCTAGGAGAGGCGTGCTCATGCTATTTATAGCAGGAACTGACCACACTTGCACTAGGTAAAAAGGAAAGGGCATGCTAAATTTAGCATTCTTGACTGAGTGGTGTTGGATTTGCCCGCTGTGCAAGTCAAAAATGCTTTAGTCATCCCTGAAGGGCAATTACAATACGGACAGGCATATTGATACGGATCATAATCAAAAGACAGAAGGGGTGATCTCTGTAGCTGCACCTTAGTGCCATGTTTATTTGGATGGGTTTCGTTTTTGATGGGGACATAGGGCAGGGTGGGCACAGCCTCAAGCTGTGGCAAAATGATGCGTCACAGGTGTAGACAACCAGCTTGGTAGCAAAAATCTAGTTTTCTGCATTCTCCACCAAGAGGGGTAGCAGGCTAGACTGGTCCTTAGCTGCTCTGAGGTAGAACATCTTGCGCACACCTTAAATCCTGTTCCGCTTTTCGTAAGAGTAGGCCATTGTGTGCCGGTGGGAACAGATGACAATATTTACAAAACTGCATACACACAGGGACTGGATGAAAAAAAGCACATGAGTGCTTATTCCATTATCCTCGATATAAAAGAATAAATAAATAAAATAAATGTGTTGGTTGAGGCCAGTGGGCAGACCCCCTGCAGAGTCACAAGTGCAGGAGAAGACCAGGCACTGCCTATCCCAATGGGAAATGCAGAAGAAAAAGTTTGCATTGGTATGAAGGTTTTTTGTTTGTTTTTTTAATTTGTTCTTGTGTTTAGAGATATTGCATTCTTTATTTAAAGATGATTCTGTTCTGGTTTTTTTTTTGTACTCTGATTCAGGTATGTGCACACACAATATACGCATGCATGCATAGGTGCATGCATGTACAGAGTATGTAAGATGCATGCATGTGCAGAGGATACAGCACACACACACACACACACACACACACACACACACACACACACACACACACACACACACACACACACACACACACACTCACAACCACACAAACACGCACGCACGCACACACACACACACACACACACACACACACACACACACACACACACACACACACACACACACACACACACATGCCACAGACACAGGTGCAATCTGTCAAATTATCTAAACCACACCCATGTCCTACAATCATTTCACAAGGTCACTGAGGTCTGTTGGCTGTTTCTCCCTCAAACCTTATTACTATCACGCTCTTTTATTTATTTGTTTTTCATCATCTTCCCCAGTGTTGCAATATATTGCACGACGTAAAAAGCGACCATCACCAGGGTGGATCTTGAACGATGACGACATCCTGGTCTTCCTTCAGTCCCTAGGGGTGGATTATTACCAGGTGAGAGGAACATCCTTCAGCATCTTCACTGGGACCTGCAGCACTGAAGTGATTGGCCCGGAGGAGTTCTCACAATGGCTGTTGACCTTGGTGAGTTCAAAACATCAGCACCTACTGAAAAAATGTGTTCAAACGCATAGTTTTGGTTTAAAAAAAAAGTTTTGACTGTAATTATTGAAGATTCTTTTCCCCCCCCATCAAACACATAGTTTTGGTAAAAAAAAAAAGAAGTTTTGACTGTAATTATTGAAGATTTCCTCCCCCGCCCCCATCATTTGGAGTGAGAGGTAGCTTGGTGTTATGAACAGTGATAGATTTCTATGTTGATGTAACCCCTCTCACAAAAAAGGTATTTTTGTGTTTGATATTACTAAGCATAAATTTAGTGACTGCAGTTATTTTCCTTATACTGCAAAAGTAACACCCTTATTGAGCTGGCTTTTTTTGTTTTGTGAGAGTGATCTCTCCTTGAAATGATATCACTTGGCATCTTCCTGTCAAGACTCATTTCCTGTTTGAAGCTAGTGAGGGAAAGGCCATGTGCTTGGGGTCTCTCTCTGAGTCTGATGTTCCCCATCAAGGTTGGTTTCATTTTGTTAACTTTGTTTTGGGTTCCACTATCTTTTTAAGCCAGTTTCAGTTTAATTGAGAATAGTTTTGGCATGTTTAGGAGACCTATGTGGTTAGTTTTCTTTGAGAGGTTTTTAACCTGTGAATTTGTAGTGAGCTCTAAGTGGTTGCTCTGAACAAAGAAGGCATGTGGTAAATTTGAACACAGACATGATTTTTGTTGGAAGTTTAACTTTTGGTCGAATATTGTTGTTATAGTGTGGAGTTTACACACTATAACGTTTGAACTACAACCCCCTTCCCCTTCTCTTCAAAGAGTGGTACAGATTGCTGGTACAAGGTTTTGTCTGTGTACCTGAGGTTGTGGTCTGGACTTTCTTTGTTGTAATGTACTCAAAGTCAGTGTGTTGTAGCTAACTCAGACCTGTAGACCTCTTATAGCCCCAGGGCTTTCATTGCCTTTATCAGCTAGCCCTACAGTAGGGTTCTCTGTGTGTATCTAGAGGTATTGTTGTGGGCCTAGAGCATTCACCAGAGTTAGGAGTGTGCCACGCCCACTTCAGAGTCATGTGATTAACACCTTGAGTTTTCCCCAGCTAGTCTTATTTAGCAAGCTTGGTAGGGTCTGTTCTTTGATGAATTGTTTTCTTCTGGATCTTTCCTTCTGAGTTGATTGTGGTTAGGTTAAAATCAGCTGGTACTCCTCTGGATTTTTCCATTTGAGTTGATTGGTTTAGGTGGAATAAGAAATGGTAAAAATAAGGGGAACTGGCCTTCACTCAGCCTTTCCCTGCAACAGCATTCAGAGTACAGTTCCAAGACAACTTTGTGGACTGTAGACTGTGGAGACTGCAAGAATGTTACTGACTAGAAAACAGTAGTTTTGTTCTTCTGGCTGAGCTGTAAGTGAAACATTTTTATTTTTGATAGTAATTGTTAGTTTCATCAAGGTAAAAGTAGATTTGATAAACAAATTGTATTTGTGTACATACAAACTAAGTTTAATTATTGATTTGGCTTGGTGAAAATGTGTAGAGTTGTTTTACCCGTGGAAGTTGGCTAGAATCATAAGACTTTTACTATTTAACTGTGTGATCTTAGATTTATTTTATAGTTGGATGTTGGTGTTACGAGTGGAATTTTAAGAGTAACTAATCATTTGATTTTATGTTATTCTGAGATGAAGTTTATAAATTGCAGTGACCACAGGTAAATTCATGTAGATTAGTAATAAAGTTGTTTGGTTAAACTACTATGGCATAGTTTAATTGGAATAGATGACTTTGTGTTGGAAACTGAAGGTAGTCTGGTTAGTCTGTTGTCTAAAAGTAAGGGCTAGCTTTGTCCTTGAGATAACTGCCTTAGGGGTATTTCAGCAATCACACATGACTATTTGTATTGTCAGTTATTTGTGCCAAAAGCTGTTAGTTTTGTATGTGATTTTTGTGACACTAGATTATGCCTATCCATGGGTTTGATAGGAACCAATGTTGTGAAAGAGATCTTGGCATAGACTAAGTTCTATAGGATATTATTATGATAATGTCAGTTGAGAGTACTGAGGAAAGGGTTTTCCCTGTTAATTGTGATATTTGGATTGTTTGATTAACAATTGTACACTCTCTATTGGTGTCCTAGGATTAACTTGGTATCTTGGTAAATTCGGCTAGACGACAGTAGTATTTGCTGTGTGTGCCTTTCATGAGTTATGCACCTTGTTAAATGTGGATAGATTAGTTACCAGAATTCTCTGTTGTGTTTCAGGTGTGTGTTGTTGTTTTTACGTTGTGGTAAATGAAAATGGGTGTTACCATAACACCCCTGCGTGGCCTCACATCAATATTGGTTGAGTTGTGGAGTGCCTGAAGTCCTTGTAGATCTTCCCTTTTCCCCCATTTCTTCACCCTCATTGTTGAACCATGCAACAACTTCAATATGCATACATCTTTTTTTTTTTTTTTTTCAAACCTTGTGTGTGTGTGTACATTCGAATTTGCTAAAACTATAAATTGTTATTGATTGCTTGTGCATTGTAGAGGTTGAATGCAAGCGCTTTGATTTGTTTTTACAAGATATAGCGCTATATAAATTCCATGTATTATTATTATTATCATTAACTTAAGTTTAACAAAATAACAAAAAAACACTTTTGTTTGCAGCCACCAATTTTGAGGACGACAGAGTTTTCCGCAAGGAAAAGCCTGGCGAACACCAGAGACCTGCTCTCCAGGATCCACACAGAGTACGAACTGGTGACCAGCGAGGTCATCCCTCCCAAACCCACAACAGAGGACTCTGCCGCCGACAAGCTTAACACCAGCAAGACCAAACCCAAGAAAAGCAACAAAACCAAAAGAGAAGACGAGAAAATGGCAGGGGCGGGTGTGGGGGCCACCATGCGTGTTGTTCAGAACGGCCTGAACCATCCGGGGGACGGAGCACAGGCGACAGGGAACGCAGACAACATTCTGCAGCTCAGGAAAAAAATGGCAGCAACAACAAGGCTGCTGCATGATATCTCCAACACCACCAAGAGTGGTGGTGGTAGAGACACAGCAGAAGCGCAGACAGAAAAGAGAGGGGAGAGGAGCGAGGTGGGAGAAAGGAGACGACAGCGCCGCATCTCCGACATCGACACCTCCGGGGATGAGGAGGAGATGGAGGCGGACAGGGTGGAGATGTTCGGCAAGGTGATGCTGAAGCGCTTCGAGGAGGTGGTGGAGGAACAGCAGAAGAGGTTCAAACGGTGCAGCAACTGCGACGTTTTGGAGCTGTACCCTCCCCCGTTCGGGAAGTGTGGGAGGTGAGTCAGTTAAGAACAGTAGGGGGAAGCAGGGGTGTAGATTATTTATTTATTTATTTCTGTATTAAGAATGATGGAATAAGCAATCATATGGGGCTTTTTCGATCCAGTCCCCGTGTGTATGCAGTTTTGTAAATCTTGAAGTGCGGGAGGTGAGTCCGTAAGAACAGTACGGGAAGCAGGGGTGTAGATTATTTATTTCTTTTCTATATCAAGGATAATGGAATAAGCGATCATGTGGGTGTTTTTTTACATCCAGTCCCCGTGTGTATGCAGTTTTGTAAATCTTGTCGTCTGTTCCCACCGGCACACAATGGCCTACTCTTATGAACAGCAGAACAGGATTTAACGTGTGCGCAAGATGTTCTGCATGTAAACACACGGGGCCTCGGTTTATAGACTCATCGGAAGGACTTCTGGGGAGAGTGGAGTCAGCACTGATGTTAACTCCAGGGGAAAATATCCCCTAGACCAGGAATTGAACCTGGGTCGTCTAATTGCGAGCGCAATGTTCTGACCACTAGGCTATCCCTGTGTTGTGTGTGTGTGTGTGTGTGTGTGTGTGTGTGTTTGTGTGTGTGTGTGTTTGTGACATTGGAAAATGATCTGGTTGTGTGTGTGTGTGTGTGTGTGTGTGTGTGTGTGTATCTGCTGACATTGGCTGATGATTGGGTTTCAGGTGTGAGGAGGAAAAGGTGGCAAAACCCAGATACTACTGCGGAGAAGAGTGTCAGCGTAAGTCATTTAACCTAAACTGTGATATAACGATCAAGTTTGGTATGCTTTCCTTTGTATGTGTGCTCTGTGGTGTATTGTATAATGTTCACTGATTTGAAGATTTAACATAAGTTGAAAATAAGTGTGAAGGACACTTAAGTGGTTAAGACTGACTTCAGTCCTATGGGTCTTTGAAGTCATGGGTTCAAATGTTGGCTGTGGTGTCTGCTGAACTACAGTTTTTTATTGTTTTTTTTTACTATCTCCCAGGTCACCTTAAAGTGCAGACCTGCTAGTGCCTTAACCCTCTTGCATTCGGACTCTCTGAACACAAACTGCCCCTAGATTTCATATTCCATCATGAAATCAGGTCAGGCACACATGCTGGCTGGCCTTTTCATCCTCCTAAGTACATACCAGCAGCTAAAATTACTTCCAGACACTCATCAGGGTTTCTCCTTTTGGCCTGATAGAGTTTTGACATGTGATAGCAATTAGTGATGGTCTCGGTGTGATGGAAATCTACTGTAAGTCCTGGCAAATCGGGTTCGGGACTTAGGGGGGTAATTATTCAATCCCGGCAAATCCCGGATCGGGACTAAGAGGGTTAATTAAGCTGTGTGTTTTTGACAAGGTGAACCAGGAGCAGCCCAGCCCTCTCCAGGGTGTAGAATGCTTGTGTGATGGGACGAAGGATTTCTTAGTGGTTAGTTAGAGTGTTGAACACGTGATCTGACTGTCTGGGTTTGAGACGCCACCATGGCAAGGGGGAGTTTTTCCTCCCTGGAGCTAACATCAGTACTGACTCAATTCCTGTGGAAGTCCTTTGGATCAGATTATAAACTGAGGTTGCATGTGTGACTCCATGCAAACCATCTCGCACACATGTTTAAAAATCTGTTCCATTTTTCCGGAAGAGAATGCCATTGTATGCTGATTGGAAAGGATGACAAAGTTTACAAAAACCGCATGCACACTGGTGTCATGTTGACATCAACACCATCACCTCCCAGGTTACTTTTTGAAAAATCTGATTCCCTGGTATTTGGAAAAAAAAATCAACACATTTCCTGAAGAAATATAGTCTCCCTCCATGATGGTAGGAATGCCTGATATCTGATATATGCAAACAGATAGTTGCATGTTCAAACAGATATGTGCATGATTGATAAAGGATTTCATCTTTTTGCTACAGGTGCCCACTGGAACACACATCGCCAGGAGCATGAGGAAGGAATTTTGTGATCAGAGCGAATCATGGGCCCATGGACAATCATCACAACTGTGGACTGGATTATATCACACTGTTGGATATATATTTTATTATTATTATAGCTGAAGAGGTGTATGTATCATGTGTTTACGTCACTATATGACTGTTTATTCTGGATCTTTTATCAGCATCTTTATTTCTAATTAGTCATTTCTAGATTTGTATTTTATTTTGTAAAAAAAAACAACAACCCAAAACCTGGTTCCCTTTTCTTCTTAAAAAGCTTTGTCCAGTACTTAGGGTCCACTACTTGCATCATTCTTTGAGAAACCCACATCATTGTTGTTGTTTTTTTTTAGAATGTTCTTCTGTGTTCTTTAGATCTTCGCAAATAAGCAAGATATCTTCTTAAAGTAAACAGTTAACTTAGAAACCCCCCCCCCCCCCCCCATAGAAAGCTTAGCACAACTTTTTCACCTAGTGACAAACTCAGGACATCAAATATCTGCTCTATAACCTGCCTGGCAAAATGTTGACATCTTTGATTAAGATTGAGATGAAACAAATATCTGTTATCATTCCCAGGAACTTTTAACCAAACAGGGAAGGCCAGGGGTTGTATGACTGCCTTCTCTAGCGTGTGGTTGAATGTAGAGGGAATATATCGATATAAGTTCTAGCTTACCTGTGACAGGTACCGTCACTTAGAGGTCCAACTGAACATCACTCACTGCCAGGTACTGCCAATCAAAGGTGAAACATTCCAAGGTACAAAACTCCTGAAGGTACACAGCTGTCAGTTTCCCCCACTTTCAGCTCCTCTTAGCGGCTAATTATTTCATCCTATCCCAGTTCAGTTTGGGGCCAGCTGGTGCTAATTATAGCACAAACTGACCACACATGGAACTCAGCTAAAGGAAGGGCGTGCTAAATTTAGCACTCCGGACTGAGTGATTGTTGGATTTGGGTGCTGTGTGTACAATCACAATTATGAGTTCAATTCATACTGCAGTTACTTCCCATAAGAGACAATTTTCGAGTAGAAGAATTGTGTGCAGGTTTTAGCAAGTGTTATGTGTGTTTGACAAGTTTCTTTTTGGTCAAATATGTTTTGATAAATTGGCTTCTGTTTCCGATCCAGGTAGTGTCTGAAAAATACCACCCTCCCCCCCCAAAGAAAAACAACAACAAAATCCATGAATGCTAGTGAAAATCTTCCAAGGTTTGGATTCAGAAGAGAGAATGTAGTATCCTTTCCCCTGCTGCCACTCGTGCTCAATTTAAAATAATTTGTAGAACCAGGTCATTTTACTGGGATGGAACTTAATTTTTTATGCTGTGTTTTAACTGTTTTTATTTGTAAATGAAAGATGATGTTAAAAGGTACCAAAGGCAGCTGTGAATTTTGATTTGTCATGTGGTTGGTTATTGTGAAATTGTGGTTTTGTGCCAAACATTTGCAGGTTTGTAAGACATGATGGATGGAAGGTGAAAAGTTGTACGAACTGTTTTTTTGGGTGGGTTTTGTTGGTTTTTTTTAGTTGCTGCATTGTCATGTTGAAATTTGATTTTGTATTCATGTGTCTTCAGAGACTGAGACCTGTATGAGATATCTTTCTTTTTTCTTTTGATTTGATAACTTGCTTCCTTTCTTCTTTTGATGTGATAAATTGCTTTCTTTCTACTTTTCATGTGATAAATTGCTTTTTTTCTTCTTTTGATTTGATAAGTTGCTTTCATTCTTCTTTTACGGTTGACAGACCTTACCCATATTCAGTACTGCTTTGTTTCTCATTTCCATGTTGATGTATAACATTGGTCTTCAGTATTGCCTGCGTTATATGATATGTGTTTGTCAGATTCCCCTTTGCCACTAAGTCAGAGGCAAATTTTCTTGACTGCGTAAAGAGGAGATGACCGAAATGTTTTTGCCACAAGCTATGGAATACAGTACTTAGGTCGATGATTGCTCTTGTGGATACGTTTAGCCTTGTTCACCTGTGTTCACTTGAGTTGCTTATTCTTAGGCAGTTGAAATAATCAAGTGAAAAAACACTTTAATCATGCCATGAAGGGCAGTGTTGTTTGAGTTTTTCATTTGAGGTGATTTTTTTTTAATGAGAGTGGTAAAGGCATTTGATGTTCTTGAAATAAGATGCCAAAGAGAATTGAAGTATGCTGTGTATTTGATTTAATTTGTGTGTGGAAAACACAGTTTGAAAGTTGAGTTGTGTGTACTTAAACATTTTCTTTCTCTTTTGTTGAGGTAAAAAAAAAGTGTCCTGTTTTTTTTGTTTTGTTTTTTTAACATCTTTCCTGCTTTGTTTTTGTTTTTTTTTGATTTGTTCTTCTTCTAAATCTTCTATGATGTGTGAAATAATGTAGATAAGCTATTTTTCATTTAATAAGAATGTAGTGGATAATTTTGTATATGAGCACAGCTTGTTATGAAGTAGTATAAAGTGTATTTTTCTGTATGTCTCTATGTCGTATTGCATTATATTGTGTACCACTTGCAGTCCCAAAGAAGTGAAGTGTCACCTTATTTTTGTCTTTTTGTTTGTTTGTTTGTTTTCCTATGGAAGAGGCTTGTTTTTGTAAACAGCAGTTTGCCAAGGACAACTCTTGTTGCTGTGGCGTTCTTTTAGGAGTGCTTAATGTATGATGCGCACAATTGTCACCTCCGATTATCATCCTGCCTGGAAGACTAGCACCCAGACCACCACTCATGGTCCAGCCGATGGGGGGAAATAGTTTTGGTTCCAATGGGATTGAACTCATGGCTCTCTGTATTCAGGAACAGGTGTCTTTCACTCCTTCCCCTTCTCCTTGTGGCTTCTCTGGTCACGCAGCATCAAAGTATTGAAAAACTTATCTTCCAAAAAGGAAAACTTAGGCCTATTTGAACCTTCTTGGCACAGTATCAAAGTATTAAAAAACTAATCTTCCAATGAGGAAAACTTATGTGAACCTTGGGAGTTTGTAACTGTTTATTTTGCCCAGTCTGCGTCATTCTTCATCAGTGGCCTGTAGTTGCCATTGATGTTGAATAACTAAACTACCAGCATGATCACAAAGATGTTTTCACTTTTGTTGTTATGATTCAGCATACTGTTGTTGTGTACTCAAGTTTCTCAGCTTTTTTTTTGTTGAGTCTCTGTAAGAAGAGCATGTGCCTTGAAAGAAGTGAGCTTTTTTTGTTGTTGTTTTTTTTTATCCCCCCCTCCTCATTTCTTCCCTTATGCTTATAGTTTGGCTTTTGCATCATTTTTTATGTCATGGATAAAGCTGAATTATCGCAACATTTGTTTTTGCTGCTGTTTAGCTGATGTGAAATGCGTGTGTTTGGCAGTTAAAACATGGGTTGAAAGAATTGAGCGTAAAATGTTAAACTTTGATTTTCATGTTTGCTGATGATGATGCATACTGCAGATTATGAACAGATGTTTGCACAACAATTTTGATTATTTTTTCTGTGTACTGTCTTGATAACTGTGATGATTATTCTTCTGTTGGAACATAATGGCATTACCATTTTGGCATGTTTTTAGGAGAGTGGATGTCAGGTTTTGTGTGTCCTTCTTTTCTATAACCAGTTGTTTTCATGTACTTTGGTTCAACCAACTGAATCCGTAAATATTGTTGGAAGCTCGGAAAACTTCTATTTGAGAGAAATGATAATTGAAAATTGAAATGTTTAATGAAAACAACCCATGTAAATGCATTGCACCAAATGTTGGAAGGAATGAAATATAACAGAAACCATACGAGGGGAAAGAGATTGTCTCTCACCAGTGCCGTAGACATGAGAAAAAGTTTTTACTGCCAAAATCTGTTCACTGCTGACAAGTTTCCAGTATTAATCCAAGGACTGACTTTCTTCATGTAGCTGTTGGGTGAAGTTGCACACACTAGTAGTAAGCTGATTTGTCTTCTGCCTTATATACCCTGAGGTCCTTTTGGGCTCACTCAGGTAAAGCTGACATCTCAGATAAAGCTAAGAAATCGATAAATCCACAGAAAAGACCATCAAAAATGTGTATCTGAAAGAGCACAAGGAATCATACTTAAAGCGACCACCTGTCACCTGTCTCCCTTCCCTGTGGATGACAGTAGGAGCTCCACTCCTTGGATGAAGGATCACCTAGTCTTTCTTTTTCTTTTTTTCTTTTTTTATTCTTTTATTTCGAAGATAATGGAATAAGCACCCATGTGCTTTTTTGCATCCAGTCCCCATGTGTATGCGGTTTTGTAAATTTTGTCATCCGTTCAGGTCTCTGCTCCTGGGTACTTGAGAGTGTATAACCAAAACAAAAAATCTGAGTCACTCGGGGAGAATTGCACAGAACTTTGACGCAAAATATTTATATGAACAAGGAGATTTGGGCTATAAAAAAACCCACAACAACAAAACTGGAGAACCATTGGTGATGCAACAATGATGAAATGTAGAGAATCTGCATCACATGCTGAAAAGCAACACTTGCAACTTCAGCATTGGGTTAGTTAAAGTTAAAGTCTGTCCCGAGGCTAAGGCTCATCAGGCCGGTGCTTATCCCGGTTTCTGTGGCGTTAAGCGACTGAGAGTCATAGACTCCCCCCTGGATAGGACGCCAGTCTATCGCAGGGTAACCCCCAACACAAGGTTGGTACACCTGGGTGGGGTGAGAAAATAGCAGTTAAGTGCCTTTTCCAAGGGCACAACGCCATAGCCGAAAACTGGAATCAAACCCGCAACCTTTAGATTACGTGTCCAACGCCCTAACCACTAGACTACAGCGGCGGCTCAGCATTGGGGTGCTATGGAAAATCAAAAAAAAGATTTGAAAGTTGGCAGAAGAGAAGCTAGGAACAATTTTAGTAAGTAAAATTCTTTTCTTATTTGTATGGCAGTGTGGGGAAACATTGTTTTTCCACATTGGTGACTAGGTTTCAGTTTTAGTGATGTTGAATTGAGGAGAGTATTTCAGTATTGTTCTGACATGTCCTATTGGAAATAAAATTATTTTGAATGTAATTTCTCTTCTGTTTGTTTGCAAATGTATGGTTATTCTGTTTTGGATGTTCTTTCTATGTAAGCAGACTCACCAAAACTCCCCCCCCCCCCTCTCCCCCTCCGAAAAAAAAACCACCACAAAAAACAACAAAACCTACAACAACCCCCCAAAAAAGACCTAACAACAACAAAAATCCAAAACAAAACAAAAAACCCCAACCCCAAAACAAGCAAACGGCAAACCAACATTTGAACAACAGAACAAACAAAAACCAGAAAACCTAACCCAAAACATCCCTCCCCCCCCCCCCCCTCCAAAATCAATTTTCTTTAAAAAACAGTGGAGTACAAAAGTGCAGATATGCAAGCATTTTTGTCAACATTCAGGCACTCGAATATTCAGCAAATCTTGAAAATCAAATGAGTACATGCCTTGAAACAGCTGTACTGCCAACACTCCTGAATAAATAAACTAAAAAAATCCAATACCTGTCTCAAAATGCATTAACATTTAAAAGTGAAGTGGGTTTCTATGTATTTAAGGCTTTAACCACAAACTCAAGTGGTCTAAAGGTCACACCACCTACCTAGAATGCAAGAAGTGCAGATTTGATCCCTAGTGTTTAAGCAAGTTTTTTTTTCTCCAACCCACTAAACCACAAGTGGGGGTCTGGGTGGTGGTAGTCTTTTGAGTGAGACAGTAAACCAAAGTCCTGTATGTAACACACATTCACGTTAAAGGACCCTTGGCAAGAAGAAAGTCGTCCCTGGCAAAATTATGTAGAGAAAAGTTACACAGGTTGGGAGACAAATACCAGTTGTGCAGACATGAAAAGTTAAAAAAAAAAAAAAAATAAGGAAGAAAAAAAAAAGAACGCTGGTGCTGCATCTTTAGCAGCAATCTTGCCCCAGAGAGAGAAGCCTAAAAATGTTTTGCAGAGAACATTGCCATGACTGAAAATGGTATACAATACCACCAGTATGTATGTATGCCAGGTTGTCCCTGCAAAATTCAATTCTGTAGAAAAAAAGCCACTTTGATAGTGAAACAAATACAGTTACAGGCAGGAAAAAGAAAAAGTGGGATGCACTTGTGGTGGCGTGCTCTCCCTGGGAGAGCAGCCCAAATTTTACACAGAGAAATCTGCTGTGACATAAAGTAGTATAAAATTAAATAAAAATAAACAGAAAATACAAATTCAAATACTGAAGACCAATAAGCAACAGTAGGTATTTTTCACTTTTAACAAAAGGCTCAGAAAGGTTTACTACCAATCAGCAGGCATACATAGGAATATTGATCCGTGTGTTAAAGGCCTTGTCAAACTGCAGGACATATTAGTCTTGGCCAACAGAAACAACAGTAGCAGCAGGAACGACAATAGCAGAACTGAAGATGAAATATTGCTGTGAGAAAGGTTTGTTATTTCTTTAAAAAAAAAAAAAAAGCATTTATACACACACACAAAAAATCTCATGTTGGTTGGAGCAAAGACAGTTTTTTATGCAAAATAGCCCCCCCCCCCCCCCCACCCCTCCCCCCAAAAAAAAATGGTGTGGTGGACCAACTGATGCTGAGGTAAAGGACAAGCTTAACAAACGTTGGATGAGACATCTTCTATTACAAAGTCCCAAGACTGGAATCGATGGATGGGGAGGGATGGGTGGGGAGGGGGGAGGTTGTGTGTGTGTGTGTGTGTGTGTGTGTGCGCGCGCGTGTGCGTGTGTGGTGTGTGGTGGGGGGAAGGTTGGGGGGGGGGGGTGGGGGGGGGGTGTTGAGGGATTCCACGCGTTTCTTTTTCAAGGGAGTTAATTTTTCTTGACTACAGTAAGGACAGCTAATAAGAGTGCTTTCCCATTAATCGTGACTGCAGTTTGTCGTGTACTTTTTGTTTGCTCTTTCCGCTTCATAGGCTATATCTGTCATTCATTTATTGATACGAATGCTTTTTGTTTCTTCATAGCTCAAAAGAGTTAATGGGAATAAACTTTTTGTGATCGTGAATTGAATCTCCAATACACTTGGACTTAGAGATTCGGCTTAGTTAAAATGTTTATTGACAATTCACGTAAAATGTCATACAAAATAGTTTCGTGCATCATGATGCCAATACTGATTTGCCCTGCTGCCGCTGGGTTTCATGTTATAAAAGACCTTTCACTTTGGAGAAGGGTGGTGGGTTTAGAACTTGCAAGCTGATGATTTGCACTATTATTTATTTTATTTATTTCGAGGATAACGGAATAAGCACCTATGTGCTTTTTAATTTACATCCAGTCCCCGTGTGTATGCAGTTTTGTAAATTTGATCATCTGTTCCCACTGGCACACAATGGCCTACTCTTCCAAAATAGCAGAACGGGTTTTAACGTGTGTACAATGTTCTGCATGGGTTTGCACAGGGGGGCTCGGTTTATAGTCTCATCCGAAGGACTTTTGGGGAGAGTGGAGTTGCATTGATGTTAACTCCGGAGAAAAAGTCCTCTTAAACGAGATTTGAACCCAGGTCAGCATCACTCTGACCACTAGACCGTCTCTTTCAGATGTCTTTGCTTTTTGGTCGTAAAGATAACATGACTGGAATCAAGAAATGTTTTGTCACGTCCATGTTTTAAACGTGTAGTAGAATGAACAGATCATTTTGGTCTTATATTTGAATAGTGTGATAATTCAAAAGAAAAAGTCAGTGGGTCAGTCATTGTGTCACTGCTGGTCAGAGCATTGGGAAAAGCCTACCTCCCCCTCCAGCAAAAAAGCCTGGAGTTAGGGTTGGGTTAGCCTTACTATGCCAAGGGTGATGGTGATTCGGGTGGTTTAAAGAATGAAGATAAAAAAAAAACAATAGCAAAAGAAAAAGCACTAAGATACTAAGTACCATAGTTTTTTTTTTTTTTGGTGTCCCCCCCCCCCCCCCCCTTCCTCGAAAGCATATTATTGCAATCTGCAATCGAGTAATGAGATTCAGGGGTGTTAATCTTCTAAACGGGTGAAATCAGCAGTGCTTTCCCTTTAATCAGGAGTCTCCTGCGGCGATGTTTTCGCGTCAGATCACACACACACGCACACGCACGCACGCACACCACACACACACACACACACACACACACACACACACACACACACACGCACGCACGCACCACGCACGCACACACACACACACACACCACCGATTTGAAGAAGTAACTACAGTACGAAGCCTCGCTAATAGTCACAGCTAGGCTTAGATGTGCAGACTCGAGCCATGTTGATGTACGCTAAAAGAAAGCCGAGCCTATTGATATCACCTGGATTATTGTAATACTTTCTGCTGGATGCTGTTGTGCTTAAGATAAAAAAAGCAGGACCACATAACAAGATTATTTTCTTTTTCTCTCCTCGACTAGAACTCCGAGGTTCACCTGTGGTGAGATTTTTTGCGTACCTATGCGACCGTTTTTTGCCCACCATTGATTAAGGTAGCCTACTTTCGGGGACGATGTCTAAACACTAGTTTGCATGTAAGATGTTATATAATCACTAAGCTTACCTGCACTTTTTTTTCTCACAATATTTTTCTTGATTATAGATAGATAGATAGATAGATATCAGATTTTCTTAATTGTATAGTTTTTCTTGAGGAGGACGGGGGAGTCATCTATTCTTACCGGCACGAATGGCCTACTCTTCCAAAAGGCTGAGCTGGTTTTAATATGTGCTCAAGATGTTCTGCATGGTTTCATGGCCCATCATTCTAACAAAACGCAACACTTACTGACGGTTAAGTTAAACTTTGAGAATGACAAAACCTGTCTAGCGAAATGATAAAGGCACAGATCGACTCCACAGGCAGCAAAACAACAACTGCACAGTGATCTGGCACAGACTGATGCGACTTCAAAATATTATGAACTCGATAGTTTACGGGTCAGATGGGAAATGGCAAATCAATGGGTGACCTTCCCCCCCAAAGAGCCAATTCGCTGAGCTGAGAGTCGCATCCCACTCAGGAGTTTTATGGGGAAGAGAATTGTTGCTGTTATTGGACGTTCCCCGGATTAATTCCCTGGGTGTTGTACCCCTGTGGGGATGCTTGGGGCCTGTCAGTATAAATAGCATCCCCACCTTCTGGAAATTCTGTGCAAGGACTTTCCCTCTTTCCTATCCCTTTCTTTCGTTTCTGCCTTTGTTCCTTCTCTTTTTCCTGTCACCTCTGTCTTGTCTATTTTCTGACTTCTTATTAATCCATTCTCCTGTCCTTCCTTCCCTCTCCCTTTTTTTTTTTTCTAGACAGACTTAAAAGATAACGATTATCTCCCATGTTGATTCCGGATGCGCTAGGTGGTCTGACTTGTCTGACGATCAACAACAGTGCAAGGCAAGAATGCAAAGAAGAATTTAAAGATGAATGCATAGAAAAAAGAAGAATTGCGAAGAAGAAGAAAAAAGAAGAATTACGAAGAAGAAGAATGCAAAGAAGAAGAAGAAGAATGCAAAGAAGAAGAAGAAGAATTGCGAAGAAGAAGAAGAATTGCGAAGAGTAAGAATTTGCGAAGAATTGCGAAGAAGAAGAATTTGCGAAGAATGCGAAGAAGAAAGAAAGAAAGACAGAGAGAAAGAAAGAGAGAAAGAAAGAACACCCTGAAGGTCACCCAGACTATGCACTATCTCCCTCATCACATCTAAGAACCAGTACTGGGAGACCGTTAGTACATACTGACTGTGATGAGAAGTTCGCGTGCACGGCTGTGTAGTTGGTTGGTTCAGTTTGATTGTCTTATAGTCCTAGCGGA
>CM060329.1:49601955-49604455 GCA_030674155.1 Stramonita haemastoma
GAGAGGAGAGAGAGAGAGAGAGAGAGAGGAGATGATTTGATTTGATTTGATTTGATTTGATTTGATTTGATTTATTCTTTTATATCGAAGATAATGGAATAAGCACTCTTGTGCTTTTTTACTCCCAGTCCCTGTGTGAATGTAGTTTTGTAAATCTTGTCATCTGTTCTCGCTGCCACACAATGGCCTACTCTCACGAAAAGCGGAACAGGATTTAAACGTGTGCGCAAGATGTTCTGCGTGCGTTCGCACACGGGGCCACGGTTTATAGTCTCATCCAATGGGATTTTTGGGAGAGTGGAAATCAGCACTGAAGTTAACGCCAGGGGAAAAATCCCCTCGACCGGGAATCGAACCCGGGTCGTCAATTCCGAGCGCAATGTTCTGACCACTAGGCTAACCGTCCATCTTTGGAGCATGCTCTAAGTCCTTGGCTTTATTGTTCTTCACAATCTTTCTGAGTATTTTTATTTTATAAATCTATTCTTTTATTTCGAGGATAATAGACTAAGCACTCATGTGCTTTATTTTTTTTTTTTTTTTTACATCCATCCCCCGTGTATGCAGGTTCCTTGTATACTCATCATGCTCTCCCACCAAAAAACATCTCTTTAAACAACTCCACCTCCCCAACCAACCCACCCACCCCCCAAAAAAAAAGAAAGAAAAGAACAAAAAGAAAAGAAGAAATGTTACACCTGTCACAATCCCTATGGATAACACAGAGAGAGATCTCCATCTTTTTCGTCCTGAAAAATCACCAAGGGACACAGTCTCTTCATTACTACTATAGCATAGAAATGTATCATTATTATTAAAAAAAAAAAAGGAAAAAGTAATACATAAGCTTACATGGTTACACTGTGTTGTGCATGTAATGCTATCCTGCATGCTAAGCCCGCTGTTTTATCGTGGTAAAAGGTAAGGTAAAGGTGTACCATAACCTATGTGGTCGTAGGGGAGCCAGGCATCAGAGACCTCAGCTTCTTCAGGGGCCAGCATATTGAGGGCGGCACCCATCTCCTCTCCCTCACTGCTTTACCTTCCCTGACCCTAAAGAGGGCAGGTACCCATTTACAGCTGGATAAACTGGGAACTGTACTGAAGCGAAGGTGTGCAAATGGTCACCCATCCAATGGTAACCAAGCTCAAGCTGCTTAACTTGACTGGGGAAAGGGAGTGCACTGACCACTTAGCTATCCTACCCCCTTAGTTTATCTGGGTGGTTGGTAAAAGAATGACTTTTACTACAAACTATGTTGTGTTATCAAAGTGGGAATAGGCTACTTTTAATCAATAGAGGGGTTAAAAATGGTCCCTATGCAAAATCGCACCATTGGTGCACCTGAACGCAAAATCTCACCATTGGTGCACCTGAACACAAAATCTCCCCATTGGTGCACCTGAATGCAAAATATCACCATTGGTGCACCTGAATGCAAAATCTCACCATTGGTGACCTGAACGCAAAATCTCCCCATTGGTGTACCTGAACGCAAAATCTCCCCATTGGTGTACCTGAACGCAAAATCTCCCCATTGGTGTACCTGAACGCAAAATCTCCCCATTGGTGTACCTGAACGCAAAATCTCCCCATTGGTGCACCTGAATGCAAAATCTTACCATTGGTGCATCTCAACAGAAAGTCTCAGCATTGGTGCATCTGAACGTAAAATCTCACCATTGGTGCACCTGAATACTAAAATCTCCCCATTGGTGCACCTGAACGCAAAATCTCCCCATTGGTGCACCTGAATGCAAAATATCACCATTGGTGCATCTGAACACACACAAAATCTAACCATTGGTGCGCCTGAACGCAAAATCTAACCATTGGTGCACCTGAACGTAAAAATCTAACCATTGGTGCACCTGAACGCAAAATATCACCATTGGTGCACCTCAGAGTTTTAGTGAAGCAAAGAAAAAAGAAGAAGAAAAAAAGAAACAAATATTGGTATGAAGTATTGATGCTGAGTTTGTTGATTTGCTTTTGTTTTTTCTTCATCCATACCTGTACCTACATGTCTTAAGAGCTTTTGTAAACGAAATAATGTCAATGACTTCAGACTCCTCCCCTCCCCCTCCCCCCTGCCCCCCCCCCCCCCCCCCCCCCCCCCCCCCCCCCCCCCCCCACGTCCAAACTAAAGAACTCCCTTTAGTTGTGGTCTTTCTCTCTCCTTCAACTCTTAAGTTCATTCAACCCCACTACCCCCCCTTTTTCTTTTGAAGGTTGAAGCCCCTCCACCCCCCCCCACCCCCCACTCTCACCCTCCCCCCCCCTCCCCTTCTTCCTTCCTGACTCCACCCTAAGAAGAAGAGAGAGAGAAAAAAAAAATCGAAATAAAAATCCAGTGGCGGGAAAGATTCTGAAAAGGTCACAAGGTCACCGACCGCAGCGCCACCACCACCGCAGCTCATTGTTCTCTCCCCCTGTCTTCATTGTTCTCTCTCTCTCTCTCTCTCTCTCCTCTCTCTCTCTTCTCTCTCTCTCTCTCTC
>CM060329.1:49609455-49612896 GCA_030674155.1 Stramonita haemastoma
AACCAAACAAACCAAAAAGGAAAGAAACAAAAAAAAAAACCCCAGAAAAAAACATTTAAAAAGCTGCGCCTGTCGAAAAAAATAAGAAAGAAAGAGAAAAAAATTTTAAAATGAAGGAAAGAAACAAAAAATAAACGAAAGAAAAACTGAGACAGAAATACAAAAAGAAGAGCAAAAAAGAAAAGCCAAAATGAAAGGTAAAAACGAAAAAAGAAGAAGAAGAAGAAGAAGAAGAAGAAGAAGAAGAAGAAGAAGAGAGAGAGAGGAGAGAGAGAGAGAGAGGAGAGAGAGAGAGAGAGAGAGAGAGAGAGAGAGAGAGACAGAGACAGACAGAGACAGAGACAGAGACAGACAGACAGACAGACAGACAGACAGAGACAGAGACAGAGAGACAGAGACAGAGACAGACAGAGACAGACAGAGACAGAGACAGAAAGAGAGAGAATCCAGCACTACACTACCAGCAGTGTCGAGAACTAAAAAGCTTTCGACTATTAAGTGATCCGAACTAAACTAATGACCATCGTAATTCAAAGGCTTCAGATTTTCAAAGAAGACCTCCACTCTCCCTTTCTCCCACTCACAAGCTTCCTTTACGCGTGTGCGCGCGCACGCAAAACACACACACACACACACACACGCGCGCGCGCGCGCGCGTACACCACATACACACACATACACACACATGCACACACCCCGCACACAAACACGCGCACGCGCGCGGGCGCACACAAACACATACACCCACACCCACACCCACATACACGCACGCACACACACAAAACACACACACGAATACACACATACACACACACGCACACACACGTACACACACACGTGCACACACACACACACGCGCGGCGCACAACACACACAAGTAAAGTCTGGAAATAAAATTTTGACTTGACTTCCCCACACACACACACACACACCACACACACACCCCACACACACACACACACACACACGCGCACGCGCGCGCGCGCGCGCGCGCGCGCTATTCTATTCTATTTCTATTCACCCCTATCTCTGTCACTATAACTCGCAATCTCCCTCTCACTTCTTACACTCTTCCTCCGGCTACTACCCCCCCCCCCCCTTCCCTCTCCTCCACCCCTCCCCCCCTACCCCTCTTTAGCCTTTTCACAGCCATTTTATTCTTCTCTCTCTTTCCATCTTCATTTTATTTTTTGTCTCTTTTTGTCCATTTTTATTTGTTCTCACCTTCGCTTCCTCCCTTCCCATCCCTCACCACTCCCCCATCCCTCCTTTTTTTCTGTTAAAAAGTTAATGAGTGGTTGTGACAATAGCATAGTCATTAAGAAGGGGAAAAAAAGTGACGTTTTTTCGTGTCTTTTATTGTTTTGAGAGAGAGAGGGGAGAGAGAGAGAGAGAGAGAGAGAGAGAGAGAGAGAGAGAGAGAAGAGAGGAGAGAGAGAGAGAGAGAGAGAGAGAGAGAGAGAGACAGACAGACAGACAGACAGACAGACAGACAGACAGACAGACAGGCAGGCAGACAGAGACAGACAAAGAGACAGACAGACGGTCAGACAGAGAAGGAGAGAAAGAGACTGTTTTTCTTGTGTGTATGTGTTTGTGTGTGTGTGTGTGTGTGTGTGTGTGTGTGTGTGTGTGTGTGTGTGTGTGTGTGTGTGTGTGTGTGTGTGTGTGTGTGTGTGTGTGTGTGTGTGTGTGAGTGTGTGTTTCTGTCCGTCCGTCTGTCTATCTGTGTGTCTGCCTGCGTGATACTAAAGAAAGATGGGTATTTTTCTCACTTGGCGTTATTTGACAACTCTCCACCTCCTCCTTCTCTAACACAACCAGATATACACAAGAACAACAACAAACCTCCCAATATAGAATCCCAACAAAACAACAATAAATCAACGGAGAACCACAACATCATTGATTAAACAACAAACAAAATTTTATAAACAAATAAAACAGTGACTAATAACCAAAAGTTAAAAAAAAGGTAAAGGCGTCTCATAGCCTAGCCTATGTGGTTGTAGGGGAGCGAGACATCAGCGTCTCCAGGAGTCAACATATTGAGGGCGGCGCCCATCTCCTCTCCCTCGCAACTTAACCTTCCCTGACCCTAAAGAGGGAAAGGTATCTATTTGCAGCTGGGTGAACTGGGAGACTGTATTGAAACCAAGGCGCGCAAACGGTCACCAATCCAATCGATAACCACGCTCGATGTTGCTTAACCTTAGATTTGGGGAAAGAGAGTGTTCTGACCACTGAGCTATCCAGTCCCCCCACTTACGACAAAAAGTTATCTTTAACTAATGTATACAAAAACGAAACACACCCAAAATTCTTTTTCCCCATAAGCGTAAAAAAAAAGGAGTCCCCTTGAAAACAAATCCCCTTTGGGAAATTCTAAGCCTATTTCTCACGACAACAACCCACCTTCAACCCCCGATCATTCACCCCCTAAAAAATGTATTCCAAAACTGACGGGTAGCAACTTACAAGCTAGCTAAGCTAGAAATCTGAAGTAGTGGTTTGTGGGTAGTCGTGGGGTAGTTGGGTTCTTTGGGCCAAAAAAAAAAATTGATGGATTGGAAGGGGGGGGTGGGGGGGTGGGGGGGGGGGGCTAGGAAGACTAATAACAAAAGGAAGACAGGAAGAAGAAAGAAAGGGAAAAAAGGTAAAATTGATGTCATCGGAACTGCCATACCGCAAATAGCGCGTCGTTGTCACTGTGCCTTTGGGGGGAATAATGACTTTTCGTCTCCAACGTTCAGGGCCCCCCGCTACGGCCGGGTTTTTTTCTGTTCCGCTGCTTTTTTCTTGCTGCTGCTTTCCCGCTTTTGTTGTGCTTCTACTGGTCTTGTTTTGCGCTTTCTACCCCGGTCTTTGGGCTGCTTGTTACGCTCTAACGCTTCACTGTTTTGATGCGCTTTACGTTCTTTTTCTGCGCTTTTTACTGTTCTTGATGCCTTTTTTCTCTGTTCTTGTGCTGGGTTCTACGCTGCTGCTTCCAGTTTTTGCTAAATCACTCTCTTTTTTGTGCTGCTTCTACTGCTGCGCTTCACGTTCTGCTGCCCGCTTCTCTGTTCTTTTTTGTCTTTTTCTGCTTCTACTGCTTTTGCTGCGCTGTTCTTTCGCGCTTTACTGCTAAATGTTCTTGCTGTGCTTCTAGAAAATAAAGCTTCTACTTTTTGTGTGCTTTACTGTTGCTGCTTTACCGTTCTTGCTGTGTTCACTGTTTCTTCACTGCTCCTCCCCTCCTCTCTTCTACTGTGCCTTCTGCTACTTGCTGGCCTTGGTCAGGGCTTTTAACCATCACTCATTTGGTTCCAGGGTCTTATGGGAGATTATTCCTTTTAAAGTTGGTTTTTGTGATTTTTGGGGGGGTTTTTTTTGAAAGAGAGAGAGGGGGAGGAGAAGAAAAAGAGAGAGGAAAAGAGAAGAGAAGAGAGAAAAAGAAGG
>CM060329.1:49612996-49615496 GCA_030674155.1 Stramonita haemastoma
TTTTTTGGTTTTTGTTTTGTTTTTTTTGGATTTTGTTGTTGTTTGGATGTGTATGTGTGTGTGTGTATGTGTGTGTGTGTGTGTGTGTGTGTGTGTGTGTGTGTGTGTGCGTGTTTGTGTGTGTGTATGTGCGTGCGTGCGTGCGTGTGTGTTGTGGAGGTGGATGGGTGGGAGTAGGGTGGGGTATGCGGGGCGGGGTGAGGATATTTTATTTTGTGTCTAGTTATCTAAGATTAGGGTTGCTGTTGTTTTTTGGGTAAATGTTTGTATATTTGTGTCATTCTTTCGTTTTAGTTTACTTGATGGGGTGGGAGTCGGGGGTGGGGGGTGGGGGGTGGGGGCTGTGCTTTTTCGTTCTTGTTTACATTTTTTTTGTTTCTGTTGCTTTTTCTTTCTGTTGTTGCTGCAGCCTCTGCTAATGCTGCTACCATTGCTGCCGTTGCTGTTGTTGCTTTTATTTTTGACGTTTTATTTCAAACCACGTTCCTCCTTAGCGCCTGCCAATTTTTTGTTGACAATTTTGTATTATTGACAAAGACCAGATTTCCCCCTCGCCCCCCCCCCCCCCCTGCCCTTCTCACCGATGAAATTAGTTAAGACTTAAGGTCTATCAGACAAAAATAAGGCCAGGCTTAATTAATACCCTGAGTGTAAATTAAGTCAAGGTTCAATGTGTTTAGCATTAGAAATAAGTCAGGGCCTGTTGTTCTTATGATAAGAATGGGTCAAGAAAGAATGTCCTTAGGATTAAATAAATCAAGGTTGAATGTCCTTAGGGTAACTCAATGTCAAGGTTGAGTGTTCTTAGGGTAACTCAATGTCAAGGTTGAGTGTTCTTAGGGTAACTAAATGTCAAGGTTGAATGTCCTTAGGGTAACAAAATGTCAAGGTTGAATGTCCTCAGGGTAACTAAATGTCAAGGTTGAATGTCCTTAGGGTAACTAAATGTCAAGGTTGAATGTCCTTAGGGTAACAAAATGTCAAGGTTGAATGTCCTCAGGGTAACTAAATGTCAAGGTTGAATGTCCTTAGGGTAACGAAATGTCAAGGTTGAATGTCCTTAGGGTAACTAAATGTCAAAGTTGACTGTCCTTAGGGTAAAATGTCAAGGTTGAATGTCCATAGGGTAACGAAATATCAAGGTGGAATGTCCCTAGGGTAACTAAATGTCAAGGTTGAATGTCCATAGGGTAACTAAATGTCAAGGTTGAATGTCCCTAGGGTAAATAAATATCAAGGTGGAATGTCCCTAGGGTAACTAAATGTCAAGGTTGAATGTCCCTAAGGTAACTAAATGTCAAGGTTGAATGTCCCTAGGGTAACTAAATTTCAAGGTTGAATGTCCCTAGGGTAACTAAATGTCAAGGTTGAATGTCCTTAGGGTAACTAAATGTCAATGTTGAATGTCCTTAGGATATAATAAATCAAGGATCAATGTCCTTAAGGTAACTTAATACCAAGGTTGAATGTCTCCAGAATAAAACAAATCAAGATTGAAAGTCCCTAGGATAGCAATAGTTATGTCAAGGTTGAATATGCTTAGGGTAACTCAATTAATGTCAAGGTTGAATGTCCTGATAATAAAATAAACCAAGGTTGAATGTGTCTGGTCTTCTCCTGTGCTGGGAACTCTGCAAGAGGTCTACACCCTGGATTCTGCCCATACATCCTGATTTCAAACCAGCTCTTCTTCTTTTTTCTTTCTGTCTTTTTTTTTTTTTTTTTTTTGCAGAATGTATGCGGGGTAGCCTATATTCGGTTCGTATATCCATATCTCATCAAACGCTGACATGAATTACGGGATCTTTAACGTGTATATTTAACCTTCTGCACGTTGTGGCCTATAAACAAGCACAAAGGCAAGTAAAGCACTGACAGAACGGTACTTTCAAAGGAGCAGAAGGATTGTCAGCATTTCTACACTTCATTCACCAAATGCTGCCTGTCAAAATTCGAACCCACAACTTCATGGGCTCACAGGGTTTGAAACCAAAAGTGCCTTGAGGTACTGTCAGATCACGAATACAATGTTTGTTCATTTTGTTTATTTTAATTTATTCATTTATTTATTTTATTTATTTCTCTATTCTTTTATATCAATAAGAATGGCATAAGCAGTCATGAGCTTCTTTTTTTTTTAACATCCTGTCCCCGTGTGTATGCAGTTTTGTCAATTTTCTCATCTGTCCACAACGGCTCACAATGGCCTACTCTTTCGAAAAGCAGAACAGGTTTGAACATGTGCGCAAAGGTGTTCTGCGTGCATTCGCACACGGGACCTCGGTTTATAGTCTTATCCGAATGACTTTTTGGGGAGAGTGGAGTCGGCACTAATGTTAACGCCAAGGGGAAAAAAATCCCACTTGAACGAGATTCGAACACTGTCAGCGAATCACGAGCGCACCACTCTAACCACTAGGCTATACGCCACCCTGTCATGATCACGATGTTTAAGATCACGAGCACAAAGTTCTAACCACGAGGCTATTCCCCCCCCCCC
>CM060329.1:49620496-49627996 GCA_030674155.1 Stramonita haemastoma
GTGCATCATGCCAGCAGTCAGCCTTTAGGACACTGTCACATGCTCATCTCTTGCGTTGTCTTTGGAAGATATTCTTCTCTTTCTTCTTTTTTTGTACATGAAACTTTTTTTTTTCAGACGATGTTGCAGTTAATTTTTGTGTGTGTGTGATCAATAATGGCTGGGGATTTGAGTTTTTTGTTGTTGTTGTTGTTTGTTTTTTTTTGCTGTTGATTGCAAGTTATGAAATGCTATCATCATTGTCATTGTCAGGTGGTTTTGTTTTGGTTTTGGTTTTGTTTTGGTTTTTGTTCATTAGCCAAAGTTGTCAAGACAGAAGAGAGAAATTTGTTATGGTTTTACATTTCACACAGGCAGAATAATTGTAACATGCATGCACAGGGACTGACAGACAGACAGATAAGGTCATGATCGTGATTCTTGAAACGAGGATTTTGAGGACGTAAAAAAATAGAAAAAGAAAAAGGAGAAAAAACCCGCACGTATGCAAGCATTGCAAAATGAGAAAAAACCCGCACGCATGCAAGCATTGCAAAAGGCGAAAAAACCCGCACGAATGCAAGCATTGCAAAAGGCGAAAAAACCCGCACGAATGCAAGCATTGCAAAATGAGAAAAAACCTGCACGCATGCAAGCATTGCAAAATGAGAAAAATCTCGCACGCATGCAAGCATTGCAAAAGGAGAAAAAACCCGCACGCATGCAAGCATTGCACGCACACACACATATGCGCACGCAGGCACTCATCACATTCATGCATGCATGCACGCATACGTGCACACACACAAATACACCAAACACAACAACAACAACAATAACAACACAACACACATACATACACATACACACATACACACACAACACAACACAACACAACACAACACAACACAACACAACACAACACAACACACACACACACACACACAGACACACGCACACACACACACACACACACACACACACACACACACACACACACACACACACACACACACACACACACACCACAGCACACACACATTCATATTCTTTTTTTAGAGTGTCGGATTTTTAAAACAATAATTACCTGCCACCCATACCAACTCTTTTGAGCAAGGTTCTAATCGACTGTAGATTGTTGTGTGAAATTGGTTTTGCTTTGAAGGGGTGTCCTATTGCTACTTTCCTGTAATGAGGGCAGTAACCCCCCCCCCTCCCCCCCCGACCCCTGTCCTTTTCGCAATGTACATTACAATACAGGGTTTTGAATCAGGGTTATGAATCCTACCCTTTTGTATAATTAATTTATAATAGTTATAGTTTTAACTTTGGGTTGTATCAATTTCATTTTTATATTTTTTGCAATATGTTTTTTGCTGTTACACTTGTTACATTATTACCATATTCGAGTGGATTACTGTTTGACATTAGTTACGTAGATATTTCATTAAAACATACGCACGCATGCACACACACACACACACACAACACACGCACGCACGCACGCACGCACGCACGCACACACACACACACACACCACACACAAACACTCACACACAAACACACACACACGCACGCACATACACACACACTTTTTGAAAGCCTGTTTGGTTAACTGGTATTATATCATCATCATCATCATCATCATCATCGGCGTCATCTCCTTCTTCTCCTCCTCCTCCTTACCACCACCACCACCATCATCATCATCATCATCATCATCGGTGGTGGTTATGATGATGATGATGATGATGACAGCAGCAGAAACAGCAGCCCAACAACACCATCCTTCCTCCTCCTCCTTCATCATCATCATCGTCGTCGTCATCACCATCATCACCATCGCAACATCCACCGTTATTTATTATTATTATTATTATTATTATTATTATTATTATTATTATTATTATTATTATTATTATTATTATAATTATTACCACTACTACTACTACTACTACTACTCTTATCATTATTATCATCACCAAAACAATTCTTATAATTAGAAATAACCGCTGCATTTTCGTCGGTGTGCGTGCGCGCCCGCGTGCGCCCGCGCAACTTTGTCCTAAATTTCATGATTTTATTGACATATCACTTATTTGTTGTTAGTTTTAAAATCAATCTTTCCCGTTTATAGTTTCTTTTCTTTTTCTTGTTATCTTTCAAAGTTCAAGGTGTGCCCCTATAATTGATAAGGCCAATAGGAGTATTTGTAGGGTTTTGGATATGGGAATTAAATTACGACAAAAAACAAAGAAAAAGAAAAAGAGAAAGAAAAAAGAAGAGGGAGGGGGGGGGGGGGGGGGGGGGGGGGGTTGAAGACAAAGAAAGATGGCAGAGACAGAATGAGATGAGTAATTCGAAATGTCTACAGTATTGTTTTTTTGTTGTTTTTTTACAGTCGTCAATAATTTATATGTTTGTTTCTTTGATTATTTATTTATTTATTTATTTATTTATTTATTTATTTATTTATCTATTCATTTATTTATTTATTCATTCTTTCTTTATCATATCTATTTCGTATGCATACCTCCTCCTCTATGCATTTCTTACTCGTTTTGTTGTTGTTGTCTTCTTAATGATCTTATCGATTGCAACAATTCTTTAAAAAGTTTTGCCGTTTCTTTTTTTTATCTTTCTGATTTTTGGTCTCTATCTGTATGTCTGTCTCTTTCTCTGTGTCTGTCTGTCTCTTTGTCTGTCTGTCTGTCTGTCTGTCTCTCTCTCTCTCTGTGATATGAGTGCTTATACCATAATCCTTGATATAAAAGAATAAATAAAGAAATCCTAAAAGTAGGCCATTGTGTGCCGGTGGGAACAGATTACAAGATTTACAAAACTGCATACACACACGGACTGGAGGTAAAATAAAAAAGAAACACACTAGTGCTTATTCCATTCTCCTCGATATAAAAAGAATAAATAAATAAACGAAAACCCTTTTTTTGGGGGGGGGGGGGAATCTGAAGACTGATTGATAAAATGTATTTTATTTATATAATTATTATTTTTTTTACACATGCTCTTCCTCTTTCCCTCAAATCCTATTTGGTTTCCCAAATCCAAACAAACTATCCCATGCCTACAAAATCGTCTCCATTCGATCGTTGACCCTCCCCGCCTTACCCCCAGCCTTCCCTTCTTCAGTGTGTGGTGTGTGTGTGTGTGTGTGTGTGTGTGTGTGTGTGTGTGTGTGTGTGTGTGTGTGTGTGTGTGTGTGTGTGTGTGTGTGTGTGTGTGTGTGTGTGTGCGAGCACGGCGTGCATGTGTACGTACTTGCGTGTGTTTGTGCATGCATGCGAGCATCCGTGTTGTAAACAATACTGATGTAAAATGGGATGCATATCAAATATTGTAA
Source organism: Stramonita haemastoma (assembly GCA_030674155.1). Classification (NCBI taxonomy): domain Eukaryota; kingdom Metazoa; phylum Mollusca; class Gastropoda; order Neogastropoda; family Muricidae; genus Stramonita; species Stramonita haemastoma. The sequence continues at coordinate 49,623,837 of CM060329.1, forward strand.
TAATGTCTTGTAACACTGCCGTTGTGAGTCAGTTTGACACATATCGATAACGTAATATACTTTTGGCCAACACCGCAATTACAAATATGAGACGTATCGGTTATGTCATTTTATAGTTTTGTTAACATTGCTGTGCCATAAATGACTATCAGGTGGATCGGTGGTCTAATGGAAACGCACCCGTTAAGAAAACGAAAGATTGAAAGTTCTATTCCCCTTCAAAGTTGAATATTCCCCCACCCTCTGGATCATGTGTGTGTGTGTGTGTGTGTGTGTGTGTGTGTGTTGTGTGTGTGTGTGTGTGTGTGTGTGTGTCTGTCTGTCTGTCTGTCTGTCTGTCTGTCTGTCTGTCTGTGTCTGTCTGTCTGTCTGTCTGTCTGTCTGTCTGTATCTGTCTGTGTCTGTGACCGGAGGATTCAATCTTGGGCAACTCCTGAGGCCCTCACAAATGCTGCCGTGCGCTGAAGACCCTCCAGGGGTCCGGAATGCTTGTTCCTCATCGGCAGGTCTTTATAACACTGTTACAGTTAAAACGCCACCCCTCAATGAACTTATTTCCTCATGAACTTCTATTGCAAACGCGAGACGTATCGAATACACAACCGTTATACAATATTAATTTAGCATGAACACGTTGCTTACATATCTCTTCGCCCCTCCACCCTCTCCCACCTCTCTCACCCACTCACACACTTTCAAGAGGATGGTGATTATATCTATCTATATAGATACCTTTTTTGTTGTTGTTGTCACTACAGTATGGGAAGTAACCTCGATCAAACAAGGGAAATAATAATCATAAGAGGAGATAACCTCCATTAAACAAAGGGAAATGATGCAGGAAGCTATAATATCCGGCAAGTGGTGTAAGTGATATTGTATATATCAAAGTTGGGTTGTTGTTTTTTTTGTTGTCTCGACCTAATTAAACGCACTTTACACCTAGCTCTAAAAGGTCAATAGCCTCGAGAGGGCGGGGAGGGCGAGAGGGGGGGGGGGGGGGAGGGGGGGGGTAGCAGGCCTCGAGAAATAGCGTTTATTTTGCTTGTCTATTGGATTCAGTCTTGGAGATAAAGATCATTATAAACCCCAAAACAGTAACCATACAACCAAGTAACAACCAACCAACACCAAACCAAACCAACCAACCAACCAACCAACAACCAGTAACCAACAAGCAACAACCAACCAACCAACCAACCAACCAACCAACAACCAACCAACCAACCAACCACAACCAACCAAGTAACCAAGCAAGTAGCAAGCTATACGAACCAACCAACCAACCAACCAACCAACCAACCAACCAACCAACCAACCAACCAAACCAACACACAAGCACAGCAACAACCAACCACAACCAACACAACCAACCAACCAACCAACCAACCAACCAACCAATCGAGAGCAGAGAGACTCTAACAAGGCTGCAACCAAAACAAAACATACTCTATCATTTTGGCCCAAAATCGAGAGGAGAGAGATCTCTTTATACAGTCTCATTATCATGAATAACCTTTCTTTCTTCTAAGAAAAACGCAAATCAAGCATTGTTACTAGTAACATGTTTTTTTAACTTTGTTCTATCTCCAGACAAATGAATGTTCTAGATAAATGTCTTTTTTTGCTTTGTTTATGAGTAAATGATTAGTCCTACTGAAAGGTAAAAAAGAGAGAGAGAGAGAGAGAGAGAGAGAGAGAGAGAGAGAGGAGAGAGAGAGAGAGAGAGAGAGAGAGAGAGAGAGAGAGAGAGAGAGAGAGAGAGAGAGAGAGTTGATTTGATTTATTCTGTTATATCGAAGATAATGGAATAAGCACTCTTGTGCTTTTTTTTTTTATCTCAGTCCCTGTGTGAATGCAGTTTTGTAAATCTTGTCATCTGTTCCCGCCGCCACACAATGGCCTACTCTCACGAAAAGCAGAACAGGATTTAACATGTGGGCAAGATGTTCTGCGTGCATTCGTACACGGGGCCACGGTTTATAGTCTCATCCGATGGAATTTTTGGGAGAGTGGAATCAGCACTGAAGTTAACGCCAGGGGAAAAATCCCCTCGACCGGGAATCGAACCCGGGTCGTCAATTCTCAGCGCAATGTTCTGACCACTAGGCTAACCGTTTTTGGAGCATGCTCTAAGTCCTTGGTTTTATTGTTCTTCACAATCTTTCTGAGTATTTTATTTTATAAATCTATTCTTTTATTTCGAGGATAATAGACTAAACACTCACGGGTTTTTATTTTGCTTTTTTTTTACATCCATCCCCCGTGTATGCAGTTTACTTGTATACTCATCATGCTCCCCCACCACAAACATCTCTTTAAACATCTCCATCTCCCCAGCCACCACCCCCTCCCCCCCAAAAAAAAAAGAAGAAGAAGAACAAAAAGAAAAGAAGAAATGTTACACCTGTCACAATCCCTATGGATAACACAGAGAGAGATCTCCATCTTTTTCGTCCTGAAAAATCACCAAGGGACACAGTCTCTTCATTACTACTATAGCATAGAAATGTATCATTATTATAAAAAAAAAATAGGAAAAAGTAATACATAAGCTTACATGGTTACACTGTGTTGTGCATGTAATGCTATCCTGCATGCTAAGCCCGCTGTTTATTGTGGTAAAAGGTAACGTAAAGGTGTACCATAACCTATGTGGTCGTAGGGGAGCAAGACATCAGAGACCTCAGCTTCTCTAGGGGCCAGCATATTGAGGGCGGCACCCATCTCCTCTCCCTCACTGCTTTACCTTCCCTGACCCTGAAGAGGGCAGGTACCCATTTACAGCTGAATGAACTGGGGAACTGTACTGAAGCGAAGGTGTGCAAATGGTCACCCATCCAACTGGTAACCAAGCTCAAGCTGCTTAACTTGACTGGGGAAAGGGAGTGCTCTCACCACTTAGCTATCTCGCCCCCTTAGTTTATCTGGTTGGTTGGTAAAAGAATGACGTTTAACTACAAACTCTGTTGTGTTCTCAAAGTGGGAATAGGCTACTTTAATCAGTAGAGGGGTTAAAAATGGTCCCTATGCAAAATCCCACTATTGGTGCACTGAATCAAAATCTCACTATTGGTGCACCGGGACGCAAAATTTCACCATTGGTGCACCTCAACAAAATCTCACCATTGGTGCACCTCAACAAAATCTCACCATTGGTGCACCTCAACAAAATCTCACCATTGGTGCACCTCAACAAAATTTCACCATTGGTGCACCTCAACAAAATCTCACCATTGGTGCACCTCAACAAAATCTCACCATTGGTGCACCTCAACAAAATCTCACCATTGGTGCACCTCAACAAAATCTCACCATTGGTGCACCTCGAACGCAAAATCTAACCATTGGTGCACCTGATCGCAAAATCTCCCCATTGGTGCACCTGAATGCAAAATATCACCATTGGTGCACCCGAACACAAAATCTAACCATTGGTGCACCTGAACGTAAAATCTAACCATTGGTGCACCTGAACGTAAAATCTAACCATTGGTGCACCTGAACGCAAAATATCACCATTGGTGCACCTGAACGCAAAATATCACCATTGGTGCACCTGAACGAAAAATATCACCATTGGTGCACCTCAGAGTTTTAGTGAAGCAAAGAAAAAAGAAGAAACAAAAAAAGAAACAAATATTGGTATGAAGTATTGATGCTGAGTTTGTTGATTTGCTTTTGTTTTTTCTTCATCCATACCTGTACCTACATGTCTTAAGAGCTTTGTAAACGAAATAATGTCAATGACTTCAGACTCCTCCCCCCCCCTCCCCCCCCCCCCTCCCCCCACCTCCACACCCTGAACGTCCAAACTAAAGAACTTCCTTTAGTTGTGGTCTTTCTCTCTCCTTCAACTCTTAAGTTCATTCAACCCCACTAACCCCCCTTTTTCTTTTTGAAGGTTGAAGCCCCTCCACCCTCCCACCCCACCCCCCACTCTCCCCCTCCCCCCCCCCTCCCCTTCTTCCTTCCTGACTCCACCCTAAGAGAAGAGAGAGAAAAAAAAATCGAAATAAAAATCCAGTGGCGGGAAAGATTCCGAAAAGGTCACAAGGTCACCGACCGCAGCGCCACCACCACCGCAGCTCATTGTTCTCTCCCCCTGTCTTCATTGTTTCTCTCTCTCTCTCTCTCTCTCTCTCTCTCTCTCTCTCTCT
>CM060329.1:49642281-49649781 GCA_030674155.1 Stramonita haemastoma
TTCCTTCATTTGAGTAAATTATGAGTTGGAAAAAGCCATCAAATGAAAAAATTTTCCTGAAACCCAATAGGCAATGTTTCTTTTTTGGTCGCTGAACCCCCTAAGACTAATAATGTAAATCAAACGAATTAAGTAAGCAACGTTAACCTTTTTTCAATATATTAAAAATTTTAAAACCGAAAAATTTAGCAAATTAACATTTGATCGAAAAAAAAATCATTTTGAACTTAAATTTTGGGTGGGGGAGAGTCTTGTGAATGCTACCCCAAACAGGAACTGCTGGACACTAAAGCCCCCCGGGAAAGTATGCGTGCAGCCCATTCTGGTGGGGGCCTCAGGATACCAACATTGACAAGCCCCCGTGGTTTTCTGCCCCTTAAAGCGACATATACACAATATTGAAAAGGGAAGAAAACCGGGTTATTTGAGGGGGGGGGGGGGGGGGGGGATCAAATAGTGGCGGGGTACTGCAGAACAAAACATCAAAGAAAGTGGGGTTTTTATTATCTTTTATTCATTTTTTTTTTTCGATTTAATGGAATAAGCATTAACAAACCAAAAAAACAACAAAAAAAAACAAAAAACCCCTCCACCAGAAAAACAAAACAATCCTCAAGAAAGGGCGAAAACGGAAAACGCCTTCCCCCACCCACTTCCCCCTCCCCTTTTCCCAAAGGGGGACAACAAAAATGAAAACAAATAATTATCGTTTCATATATCATTTAAAAAGCTGCTTCTTCCCCTCTTTTCCCTCAAAAGGGTTTTACCTGGGTTAACCCGCATTCTGTTCAAACTCCCCTCTTGTTACTTACTAAAAAAAAAAGAAAAAAATGGGGGAAAATGCAAGGAAGGAAATAAACAACAGAACAACAAAAAAAAAAAATAAGGTCCTGATAAATGAAGTAGGGTTCAGCTGCCCCCAGAAGAAAAGGGGGAAAACATGCCAACGACAAACTGAGAAATCCAGGAAAAATGAAGGGGGGCCTTAATCTCAGGAGTAACATTCACAAAAAATCTTTTTTTTTTTTTTTAATTAAAAAAGATTATTTTTCTTCCAGCAGTTTTACTGCTTTTTGTCACTGTGTTCAAGCTTGAGGGGCCAAGTACACAAACGTGCTTTGATTTTTGTGTTTGGGGATACGCAAGGGAAAAAAAGGGGGAAGACGGAATGACGATTGGTGATAAACTGCTTTTCATAAGGCCTCAGGACCTGTGTTCATTTCTTTTTCAGGCTAGTCCACCTCTGGGGTTTTTTTTTTTGTTTTTTTTAGACCTTGTTCAGATCCCATTTTCCCCGCCCTCCTCCCCCTCTCTTTTTTTGCCTCTAGAACATCTAGATCTACTAACCCTTGGAAATTTAAAAGACGGGATCCTTTTTGTCTGTCTCTGTCTCTATCTGTCCGTCGTCTGCCCTTATGTGCCTCCTCTCTCTCTCCTCATCTCCTCTCTCTCTCTCTCTCCCTCTCTCCCTCTCTCTCTCCCTCCCCTCTCTTTACCTTTTTATTATCACCACTCGGGGTTTTTCTGACAAAGGGGTTTTCGTTGAAATGCCAAACGTTGTTATCATTTTCCTACTGACTGCATCGATCATAAGGCTCCTGTATTGCATTTTAAAACGAAACATGGGGGTGCTTATTCTTCATATGTCGGGCATAGCGCAAATGCATGTTTGTTACGTGCTTTAGTGCGCAGGGCACACACTCGCGCCGCACGTGCACGCATTAAACACACACACCCACACACACACCCACAACCACACACAAAACACACACACACACAAACAAGTACTCATTCATGCATGGTTCCAGAGTTTACCCATTTTTTTTTCTTCATCTTTTCCCTTTCAGCTATTCATTTCCTTGCCTTCTGACAACTACGTCTTGCTCAATTATTCCTTTTACCTCATGAATCGCCCTTTCCCCCCCCCCCCCCCCCCCCCCCCCCCCGCAGAAAAATACTCACCCAAACCCCCTCAAAAACTGTATAAATACCCGTATGTGCTTCCCAACCTGATTTTAACGTCTGGGTGTGAGAGAGAACGATTGCTGTGAAGATCATACACAAATGTCCCCAAGTGGGACCTTCAGTGTAAACAAAGGGATATAACGGACAGATCTAATGACGATTGTAAACATCCTCTGTCGGGACTGATCAGGTAGGGTTGTTGATATGTTTGGATAGGTAACCGAAAAAAAAAGCTTTTTTTCAAAGTCTGCTATACCATATTTTTAACCCCTAAAAATAAAAGAAGCAAAAATCAAAAAAAGAGGGGAAAAAAACCCCTTTTATCAATAGCATCTTAAGAATGACAAGAAGCAACCAAACGAACCAAAGTGCATAAACAAACAACTAAACCAACCAACCAACAAACAAACCAATAAACCCAAAAAACCAACCAACCAAACAAATGTAAAGAAAAGCTGACACAAAGACAAAAACAACAGAACAACCCGTGTAAAAAAAAAACAAACCCAAAAGGGAAATTAACAACAACAAAAAAAAGAAAACAAAAACAACAAAATGAAAGAAACCAATCAATTATCATTAAAGTAAACAAGGGCAAACAATTCACACGCTTCTTTCCGGTCTATTTTCTGAGTGAAAAAAAAGGAAAAGAAAAACAAACTTTCATTTGTTCTCTTTCATCAATTTTTCTTTTATTTAAATCTTTTTGTTATTTATCCCACCTCACAATCGGGAAAGTTTCCATCCCATTTTCACCCCATGATGCCGTAGGGATGTTGTGATGTTGTTTTTTGTCAAAGCTGTGTTTATTTGCCTTGTATTTGGATAGCGGCGAACTGGCTTTTAATCCCAGGACAATAAATCTATGATCAGTAGCGACATACTAGTACATATGTACTTGCTTTCGCTAGTCGGAATAATCTTCCTAGACCATGGCCTGGCTTTTTCTTTTTCTTTTAAAACACTACAGCGTGAGATAGAGAGCTGAGATAGAGGGATATAAAAGTGATACTTTTTTTAAAAACTGGGGGCTAGTGGAATTTGAACTCCAAATCTAATATTCTCCTCCTCCTCTTCTTTTTTTTTCCTTCTTCTTCTCATTCTTCACACACACACACACACACACACACACACACACACACACACACACACACACACAACACACACACACACACACACACACACACACACACACACATTGAAATATACATGCAATTTTCAGTTTTATTCCTAGGTCATCAGGAAGAAAAAGGCAAGAAACCAAAATAAAGCAACAACAACACAGACACACGCACGTACGCACACACGCACGTATGCACACACACACACACACACACCACACACACACACACACACACACAAACACACACCTCACACACACACACACACACACACACACACACACACACACACACATGGATGCACACACACACACACACACACACACACACACACACACACACACACATACACACACACATACACACACACTCTCTCTGTCTCTGTCTCTCTGTCTCTGTCTCTCTCTGTCTCTCTCTGTCTCTCTCTGTCTCTCTCTGTCTCTCTCTCTCCTCTCTCTCCTCTCTCTCTCTCTCTCTCTCCTCCTCTCTCTCTCTCTCTCTCTCTCTCTCTCATTGAAGATGTTTTACGTGTTTTTTTTGTTTTGTTTTTTATAATTCTGATACTTTCACTGACACATATTCCAATGAATTGTTATTTATTTTGACACACTCTCTCTCTCTCTCTCTCTCCCTCACTCTCTCTCATCCTCTCTCTCCCCTCTCTCTCTCTCTCTCTCTCTCCTCTCTCTCTCTCCTCATCCATGTATATCTCTAATCATACTATAAATCATACACTCCCTACAGCGCCCTGTGGACGCGAGACCTGTTCGTTCCCCTCCCCAAGCCTCAGGATGCTGACCCCAACAAACCACCCTTCTTCCCACTCCCTCCACCATCGCCTGTGCCACGGAATGCACGGCACGACAGTGGTGCAACTCTTTCTCCCACACAGCCCACAACCGCACCTGCAGCTTACACTCTTTCGTCTACGTGGACGGTGACGTCAGAGGGAATGACGTCACGAATTTACTACCGGGCGATGTCGGGTAAATGAATATATATCTTCTAGTTTTCTTTTAGTTCAACAGGTATTGTGATAGGAAATATTACTTGAGAGCCAGTTGTTAACTCTTTGACAGGTGAGTGGGAAGATTCTGTTAGAGATAAAGCCCAATGTTGTGAAAATGTTGATGCAGATTTATAGGGCCCACTACGTGGGGACGGGATAGCTCAGTGGTCAGAGCACTCGCTTTCCCCCAGCTAATGTTAAACAGCATCAAGCCGTGGGTTTCCAGTTGGATGGGTGACCGTTTGCGCGCCCTGGCTTTAGTACAGTCCCCCAGTTCACCCAGCTGTAAAGGGTACCTGCCTTTTTAGGGTCAAGGGAAAGTAAGCGGGCGCCGCCCTCAATAAAGCTGGCCCCTAGAGAAGCTTAGGTCTCTGACACCTCGCCCCCCTAAGACCACTTAGGTTATGGACACCTTTATCTTTACCTACGGGGAAAGAAACTTAAAGGCTGTAGAAGCAGTATTGATTTGACGCTGTCTTTCATAACCTATCCTGGCCAGCCAGTTTGAGATGGCTGACATAGGCAGTGTTGGCCAGGCAGCTCAGGTTGTATTGGGGGAGGGTTGCCCGGTGGTTAGAGCGTTGTGTTTGTGATCTGACGGCTTGGGTTCCAACCACCACCGAGACGTCTGTTAAGGGGGATTTTCCCTTGGAGTTAACATCAGTACTGACTCCACTGCCCCGAAACTTTTTCGGGTGTAAATCGAGGTCCCATGTGCGAACACACGCAGAACATCATGGGCACACATTAAAACCCGTTACACCTTTCGGAAGAATAGGCAGTTGTGTGCAGGTGGGAACGATTGACAAAATTGACAGAACCGCCTGCATATAAGAACTAAGATTTAAAAACAAAAAAGGCACACGAGTGCTTATTGTATAATCCTTGAAATAAAAGAATAAATAAATAAATTCTGTCAAATTTACGTTCATAAAGTGGATGATATTGCCTTCCCATTGTGCCTTTACAGTACGCTTGAATCTGGATAGAAATGAAGCACCACAGATTAGGCTTGGAAAGCCAAACAACACTTGTATAGATTATAATTTTGCATAATGATAATATATGGAATCTATATAGCACTAAATCTTCTAAAGCAAAAAAAATAAATGGAAAAACATAATGTGAAGTTTGATTTGTTAGGAATATCACTATTTTATTATTATTTTTTTAACTAATGTAGCTCTGCACCACTACCTGAATGTACTATTGTATTGTATTGTATTGTATTGTATTGTATTGTATTTTATTGTATTGTATGTGTTGTATTGTATTGTATTGTATTGTATTGTATTGTATACCGCTTTCAATCAAGGCAGATTTCTCTGAATATACTTCAGGCTGCTCTTCTTTTCAAGGAGAGTAGTTACCACAAGAGCAAACCAACCCCAACCTCCTTTTCCTTTCTTTTGTTTGCATGTGTATGCCTATAGCTGGCTTTTTCTATAAAAATGTTGCCAGAGACTTCCCTATTGTGGACGTGTTGTTTTTTGCCTAAATTCCATAACCTAACCCCCCTCCATTGTCATACACTAGCCCTACTTTGTACGGGAAATAAATGTCTACAGAAGACTGTCCTATAAAAGATGGCTTCCTTCTGGACCGTGGTCAGCAAGCTGTGCATGCTGGTCGTGACGTCACCTCCTGTGGTGGAGTGGCGGGATGCAAAAGCGAAGTGCAGGCCAGGAACTTGACCCTGGTGTCACTGCATACGTCTATCACGTCTGGAGTTCGTCACCTTCACGCTTGGCCAAAATAACAGGTAGACAACTTTGCTTTCGGAGACTCTTCATCCATGACTGTTCCCTGTGATTTCCTGATTTCCTCACAGATGCAATAACCAGGTGGAATAAAGTCCTTTTTTTTCAATCATATTGATTCATAAGTGATTTATTCGGATGAGACTATAATTTATACCAAGATTCCGTGTAATGAAGGCACGCAGAACATCATGCGCAAACGTTAAAAAAAAAAACACAAACAAACCCAGGACAACCGTTCTGCCTTTGGGAAGAGTCGGCCATTTCATGCAGATATCAAACGAGTGGGAAAAAAAATCAAACACATACACAATACTGTCTGTTTAGACATCATCCCCAAAGTCGAAATGGGCGTTTAACGGTCACATACCGCAAAATATCACCATTAGTGAACTTGGGGGGCGGAATAGCTCAGTGGTCAGAGCCCTCGCTTTTCCCAAGTCAAGTTAAGCAGGCTCGATGCGTGATTACAACTGGATTGGTGACCGTTTGCGCGCCTTGGGGCTTTCAGTACAGCCCCCCTCCCCCCCTCCCATTCACCCAGCTGTAAATGGGGTACCTCTCTCTTCAGGGTCAGGGAAGGTAAAGCAAGGAGGGAGAGGAATGGGGCCCGCCCCAAAAATGCTGACCCCTAGAGAAGCTGAGGTCTCTGGTGCCCTCGCTCCCCTACGACCGCCTAGGTTATGGGGCATCTTTACCTTTTCTTTTTTGTTTGTTTTTTTACCCTTTTGGTGAACTTTGGAGGTCTAGCCAAGAAACAACGAAACACAACTAAAGCTGAAAAACATTAAGGTTAACTGACAATGTGTCCTTTTAACACGCAGGATTCCGAGGCAAAGAGTACTTCATCGGTGCTCGACGGAAAGTCGGGATTCAGCATGGCCTGACGGTGGCACGGACTTCCCGATGGCTCCACAAAGACACGGAGGAGACACGGGCAACACTCAGTAATGTCCTCCTGGCTCCCGGCCCCCGGAACCACATGGGCACAACGTTCTAGTGCTGGCCACGGAGAACCAAGGCTTCGGTCTGAGGGGGAGTGCCGATACACGAGTCCTGCGACTGTTAGCTACATCTGTGAAAAGTAAGATTTGACTGACACCTGCTCGTACATTTCTTTTGGGGGGGGGTAAAGAAGAGAATGACATAATAAGGCGTTTTTTCTGTTTGTGAAGGTGCCAGTTTGCTCAGGCTTTCTGGAAAGAACTTGAGGTTTTGTTGTTGTTATTGTTGTTGTTGTTTTTTTAAAGAGCTTCAGTTGTCTTTAAAGCATAATAATAATGATTGTCATCATTATCTTGAGAGATTGTCTTTCAATGTTGGATTGTGTTATTTGGTGAGGATGAAACCAAAAAAAAAACCTTGATGAAGCTTAGATATAATAAATCACTATGGCTTTCTATTATATAGAAGTCGACTTTCCCCACACTAAATCCAAAAATCAATAATGGTTATGAAAAAATGAAAAAAGAATGTAAACTACCAAGAAAGGAATAAAAATTGGAATACAGCCTGCAAAAACAATTTAAATAGTACTCACTCTACCATAGCAAAGTGAAATCTCAAGGAAGCAAGTTAAATCAATTCACACACACTAACACATTACACCATTAAACGACTCTCCTTCAAATGTCCTGTTACTAAT
>CM060329.1:49654781-49657281 GCA_030674155.1 Stramonita haemastoma
GAGGGTCGAACCAGTGAGTGGTAGGTTAGCAGCATGTCTCCACGATGATAAACCACTACACTACGGACCTTCCTGATACTTCGTCTGCCTAGGAGCAATTTATTCTACAGGTATGGCCAACTTGTGGGTGGTGACATATAGGGAATTCCCGATTTTCGTCACTTCAGAAGTCATTCATGATGTGGGCTTGGTCATATGGAATGGGAGGAAAGGGATGTTGTTGTACTGCCCCAGGGCACAGTGGTAGAACATTATTGGCCTCATAATACCACAAGCCATACTTGCCCTATTTTTCATAAAAAAAAACCAACCAAAGCAAAAGAACCCCCCCCCAAAAAAAAACCCACAAAAAAACAACAACAACAAAAAACAAAAAAACAACGAATAACAAAAACAAAATAAAAACAAAAACAAACAAACCCACCAACAAAACACAACAATAAAAACAAAAGCCAAACAACCCCCAAACAACCCCCCCCCCCCCCAAAGACAAACAAACAAACAAACAACACACACACACACACACACACACACACACACACACACAAGCACCACACAGGCAGGAACACATGCACCCATGCATACACCCACGCACGCACACAGGCACAGGCACGCATGCACACACACACACTAAAACTATAAAAAAACCCAACAACAACCCAAACACACACGCACGCACACACGCATGCACGCCCGCCCGCACGCACACACACACACACACACACACACACACACACACACACACACACACACACACACACACAGGATGGCATAATTTACAAAACTGCATGCACAGGGGGACCGGATGTAAAGAAAAAGGCACACTAGTGTTTATTCCATTATTTTCGAAATTAAAGAATTTAAAAAAAATGAATAAACACACGCACGCACACACGCACGCACGCACGCACGCACGCACGCACGCACGCACACACACACACACACACACACACACACACACACACACACACACACACACACACACACAGGGGGATGGGATAGCCTAGTGATCAGAACATTGCACTGGCAATTTGACGACCTGGGTTCGGTTCCATTCGAGGAGATATTTTCCCCTGGAGTTAACATCAGTGCTGACTCCACTCTCCCCAAAAGTCCTTGGCAGAACATCTTGCGCACACGTTAGATCCTGTTCCACTTTTCGTAAGAGTAGGCCATTGTGTCCTGGTGGGAATAGATGACAACATTTACAAACTGCATACACACGGGGACTGATTGTAAAAAAAAGCGCAGGAGCACCTACTCCATGATCCTCGAAATAAAATAATAAAATAAATAAAACATAATAATAAAAAAAGCAACATGACAAAACACGGGAAATTATCTTGTGACCACTGCTTGTTATTTGGGTTATCAATGTTGTTGTTAGAGGTATTTTTATATTGATGTAATCCCTGATAAGTAATGGGACTGGATGTAAAAAGGCACATGAGTGGTTATTCATTATCCTGGAAATAAAAGAATTTAACTTGGCTTGACTTAACTTAACCCTCGACTAGAAGCAGATTTGTGTGGCTATAAGTAAGTACAGTCACGCCATTACCTCGGGAGGGTCCGTGGTGCAATGGTTTATCGTTGTGGCAACATACCGATCATCTGTACCATGCCCGGATTCGACTCTCCCTTTTTCTGCTTTAAAAAAAAAAATTTTTTTTTTTACCCTTTAGATTTTAAATCAGACTGCATTTAGATATAGAGGTCAGATGGGTAAAATTATTTTTTATGATTTAAACAACAACAACAACAACAACAACACAAAACTGGGAGTGCATGTGCACTGGGGTATATACTGTGTGTGTGTTTGTGTGTGTGTGTGTGTGTGCGCCCGCCCGCGAGCAGGTGTCTGTGCAGTGTGTGTGTGTGTGTGTGTGTGTGTGTGTGTGTGTGTGTGTGTGTGTGTGTGTAGCCTACGTGAAAGAGTGAGTCTTACAGTGCATAGTCATTATTATTATTATTATTATTATTATTATTATTATTATTATTATTATTATTATTATTATTATTATTATTTCTTTAGTTTAGTTTGTTTTGTTTTTATCAGTTGAAGCCATGTTGTAGCTAAATATATTTTGGGTGGGGTTTTTGTTGCTGTATTTTGCTTGTTTGCTTGCTTGTTCATTTGTGTTAATTGTCTGGTTCTTTTTTGTTTAGTTGGTCTTTTTTTCTAGATAGATAGCTTGATGAAAACAAGCAAATTTATTACTTTCTCATTATACCATCTGGAAATAAAATTTTGACTTTGACTTTGACTTCCAAAGAGACAGTGAGTTGAGGGGGGGGGGGGGGGGGGGGTATGCTGACAGAGAGATGGTACAGGCTTGTGTTTCATTCTTTCAGCTTACACCATGACTGACTTCTATGCACAAAAAATGAAAGTGACAGAGTCATTGCACATGTATGCTTAATAATTTATTCACCACGAACAATGCATGGGGGCTAAAGTAAGGGGACAAAAATGATGTGGGATTTTTGTTATTCTGTT
>CM060329.1:49669781-49672281 GCA_030674155.1 Stramonita haemastoma
ACACACACACACACACACACACACACACACACACACACACACACACACACACACAGAGGATGGATGACATAATTTACAAAACTGCATACACAGGGGGACTGGGTGTAAAAAGATAAGACACACGAGTGCTTATTCCATTATCCTCAAAATTAAAGAATAAATAAATGAATAAATAACACACACACACACACACACACACACACACACACACAAAACACACACACACACACACACACACAACACACACACACACACACACACACATATGCACAGGGGGATGGGATAGCCTAGTGATCAGAACATTGCACTGGCAATTTGACGACCTGGGTTCGGTTCCATTCGAGGAGATATTTTCCCCTGGAGTTAACATCAGTGCTGACTCCACTCTCCCCAAAAGTCCTTGGCAGAACATCTTGCGCACACGTTAGATCCTGTTCCACTTTTCGTAAGAGTAGGCCATTGTGTCCTGGTGGGAATAGATGACAACATTTACAAACTGCATACACACGGGGACTGAATGTAAAAAAAAGCGCAGGAGCACCTACTCCATTATCCTCGAAATAAAATAATAAAATAAATAAAACATAATAATAAAAAAAGCAACATGACAAAACACGGGAAATTATCTTGTGACCACTGCTTCTTATTTGGGTTATCAATGTTGTTGTTAGAGGTGTTTTTATATTGATGTAATCCCTGATAAGTGCTGGGACTGGATGTAAAAAAGCACATGAGTGCTTATTCGTTATCCTCGAAATAAAAGAATTTAACTTGGCTTGACTTAACTTAACCCTCGACTAGAAGCAGATTTGTGTGGCTATAAGTAACTACAGTCACGTTGCGCATTGGGAGGGTCCGTGGTGCAATGGTTTATCGTTGTGGCAACATACCGATCATCTGTACCATGCCCGGATTCGACTCTCCCTTTTCCTGCTTTAAAAAAAAATAATTTTTTTTTTACCCTTTAGATTTTAAATCAGACTGCATTTAGATATAGAGGTCAGATGGGTAAAATTATTTTCTATGATTTAAACAACAACAACAACAACAAAACTGGGAGTGCATGTGCACGCGGGTATATACTGTGTGTGTGTGTGTGTGTGTGCGTGCGCGCGCGCACAGGTGTCTGTGCATGTGTGTGTGTGTGTGTGTGTGTGTAGCCTACGTGAAAGAGTGAGTCTTACAGTGCATAGTCATTATTATTATTATTATTATTATTATTATTATTATTATTATTATTATTATTATTTATTATTATTATTTATTATTATTATTATTTCTTTAGTTTAGTTTGTTTTGTTGATATCAGTTGAAGCAATGTTGTAGCTAAATATATTTTGGGTGGGGTTTTTGTTGTAGTATTTTGCTTGTTTGCTTGCTGGTTCATTTGTGTTAATTGTCTGGTTCTTTTTTGTTTCGTTGGTCTTTTTTTTCTAGATAGATAGCTTGATGAAAACAAGCAAATTTATTGCTTTCTCATTATACCATCTGGAAATAAAATTTTGACTTTGACTTTGACTTCCAAAGAGACAGTGAATTGGGGGGGGGGGGGGTGGGGTGCTGACAGTGAGATGGTACAGGCTTGTGTTTCATTCTTTCAGCTTACACCATGACTGACTTCTATGCACAAAAAATGAAAGTGACAGAGTCATTGCACATGTATGCTTAATAATTTATTCACCACAAACAATGCATGGGGGCTAAAGTAAGGGGACAAAAATGATGTGGGATTTTTGTTATTCTGTTATGTCACAGCATCATTTTTCGTGACTTTCATCCTAATGCTCTCTCTTGACTTGCTCTGTGAGAGTGTTAATGTACTGCCCCAGCATTCAATGGTCCTCTTTTAAAAAATTATTTTATATATTTTTTAAAGGACTGTACTGGGCATGTCTCTACCATCCATACCACCAGCCCTTTGGTCTCTACCCTTCTCTTCTGGGGATGAGCTACCCCCCCAAACCCCCCCCCCCCCCCCCTCCCAAACAAAACCCCAGTATGGACACATCCAACAATGGTGATGCACAACATGCCAGGTTTTTATTCAATTTATTATTTGACTTATCTATTCATTCATTTACCTGCATACTTGATCTTATGATAAAGAAACACACCATTATTTGCATATCTATGCAAGGATGGTGATGCACAACTTGTCAAGTATTTATGCAGTTTATTGATTACTTCATTGATTTATTCATTAATTCATTTGCAATTTGGTCTTATGATATAGAAATCGTGATTATTCATTTTTGTTGGTCGTGGTACCATTGCAGTAGCCTAGTGTTGCAATTTGGCACTGTAGTTGCCCAAGGGAGGTAGTTGCTGTAAAATGGGCAATGGCAGAAATGAAGTAGTTTCCCTTCTTGTTTATAGACACACAAAAATTAATATGATCTAAACCAAAATTACTCTTACAAAAAAAAAAAAAAAAAAAAAGGTAAAAGAGAGGGTCGAAACAGTGAGTGGTAGGTTAGCAGCATGTCTCCACGATGATAAA
>CM060329.1:49674781-49682281 GCA_030674155.1 Stramonita haemastoma
AAGAAAGGAAACATCAAGCAATGTCAGAACTACAGAACCATCAGTCTCATAAGCCATCCTAGCAAGATCATGCTGCAGGTAGTCCTCAACAGACTGAAAAACCAAGCAGAAAAACTCCTGGCAGAAGAACAAGCGGGCTTTAGACCAAAACGCAGCACAATGGAACAAATTTTCAACCTGAGAATTCTGATAGAGAAGCATCTCCAACACCAAAAAGACTTGTACCACAATTTTATAGACTTCAAAAAGGCCTTTGACAGGGTATGGCATGACGGCCTCTGGCAAGTACTCAGGCACTTCAACATCGACAACTGCCTAATTGAAGTCATCAAGGCTCTGTACGAGAATGCAAGAAGTGCAGTTTTCATGAACAATCACGTGGGCGAGTTCTTCAAGACCACGGTTGGAGTCCGCCAGGGCTGCCTTCTCTCACCTGTACTCTTCAACCTCTTCCTCGAAAACATCATGACAGAGACACTGCAAAATCACCACACTTCCATCTCCATTGGTGGAAGACCCCTTTGCAACCTCAGATTTGCAGATGACATTGACCTCATGGGCAGCAGCAAACAAGAACTGCAAATCCTCACAGACAGTCTAACAGATTGAGCGAGCGCATACGGCATGGAGATCAGTACAGAGAAATCGAAGATCATGGTCAACAGCGCGAGTAATGACAGCACGGAAATAAAGATGAATGGAGAAATATTGGAAGAGGTGAGCCAATTCAAATACTTAGGCTCCATCCTAACAAAAGATGGCACATCAAAACAATGAGGTGAAAGCTCGCATTGCAACAGCAACATCTGCTCTAGTCAGACTCCAGAGGATCATCAGAAGCAACAACATCAGCTTCTGCACCAAATACCACCTCTACAAATCCCTCGTGATATCTATCCTCCTATATGGCTGTGAATCATGGACTCTGACAGCAGAGTTAGAGAGAAGAATCCAAGCATTCGAGAACAAGTGCCACAGAAGACTCCTCAAAATATCATACAAAGAACACAAGACCAATAACTATGTGAAAGAAGAAATCAAAAAGCGTGTGGGCCCCCAAGAGCCTTTGCTTTCCACCATAAAGAGGAGAAAGCTGATGTGGTTTGGTCACACCACAAGACACAACACCCTAGCAAAAACCATCTTGCAAGGAACAGTCGAGGGCAAGAGAAGAAGAGGCCGCCAAAAGAAATCATGGGTTGACAACATCAAAGACTGGACTGCCCAACCCCTGCAACGCCTCCTACTAGCCACACAGGATCGTGAAGCATGGAAAAAGATCTCCGTTGCGTCTTCTCTCATGTCCCCCCTACGTCCTTTGGGACATGGGACTGAGTGAGTGAGTGAGTGAGTTATGTCACAGCATCATTTTTCCTGACTTTCATCCTAATGCTCTCTCTTGACTTGCTCTGTGAGAGTGTTAATGTACTGCCCCAGCATTCAATGGTCCTCTTTTAAAAAATTATTATATCTATTTTTTAAAGGTCTTTACTGGGCATGTCTCTACCATCCATACCACCAGCCCTTTGGTCTCTACCCTTCTCTTCTGGGGATGAGCTACCAAAAAAACAAAACAACAACCCCCCCCCCCTCCCAAACAAAACCCCAGTATGGACACATCCAACAATGGTGATGCACAACATGCCAGGTTTTTATTCAATTTATTATTTGATTTATCTATTCATTCATTTACCTGCATACTTGATCTCATGATAAAGAACACACAATTATTTGCATATCTATGCAAGGATGGTGATGCACAACTTGTCAAGTATTTATGCAGTTTATTGATTACTTCATTGATTTATTCATTAATTCATTTGCAATTTGGTCTTATGATATAGAAATCATGATTATTCATTTTTGTTGGTCGTGGTACCATTGTAGTAGCCTAGTGTTGCAATTTGGCACTGTAGTTGTCCAAGGGAGGTAGTTGCTGTAAAATGGGCAAAGGCAGAAATGAAGTAGTTTCCCTTCTTGTTTATAGACACACAAAGTTGGCGAACTATGCTCGAAAGTGTGACACTGTGCGTAATGTTTCAACAGCAGGTGGCAGAGTGGTGTGCTTCCTGCATGAAAAGGATCGCCAGGGCAAAAACAAAAGACAGACAGTGGACAGCCCAAAAGACCTGACAAAACTGACAAGCGAAAGTGAGCAGCAAATCCTCCAGAAACTTCACTTACAATAGGACAGCCCAGAGGAAGAGACCTCTCACCTAAACATTCTAAGCGTAAATATATGTGGCCTGCATTCTAAACTAAACACACTCCCTAGGTATGTATTAGCCAATGATATTCTTATCCTCACAGAAACAAAAACGGATAGTGCTTCTGACAATCTCTTAGCTGACTTTTTCAATGATCATGGTTTTAGTTGTTTCTTTAAACACAGAGCAGACTTGAGTTGCACAAGGTCAGGAGGTATTGTGATATGCGTTAAGAAATACATAAAAAATAAATGTAAATTCATAAATTCAAAGTCACAGTTTGTAGCGTGGCTATCTCTTGATAAAGACTTTCTTAACACTGACAGGGATATTTTGCTTGGAGGTGTATACACACCCCCTGAGACCTCAGTATATGCCTCCCGATTCTGCTTTGGAGATATTGAACAAGAAATGACAGATATAAACAGTAGAAATGAATTTTATGTATTGCTAATGGGAGACTTTAATGCTCACACAAATAACAAGAGAGAATTTGTTGAAGAAGAAGACAACACAGTTTTTAGATTCCTGAACCATGATATCTTTTTTGAAGACCAAGACTTGGCTCTTGCAGTCACACTAGATAGGCTTGATATCCCCAAATACAGAATGACAGAAGACACTCATCCTGTCAACAATTTTGGGCGTATACTCCTTGACATGTGCAACTCAAACAATCTGTGTATCTTTAATGGTAGATTAGGTGCAGATAGCACATGTGGAAAAATAACAAATGTTAGAGATAAAAGTGTTATTGACTATGTAATTGGTGATATTGAATTAATGCCTAAAGTCTCTAGTTTTGAAGTATGTGATTTTGACCCCTTATTGTCAGATATCCACTGTCCATTATATACCAGCTTTGTCATGTGTGAAACCCCTCATGCTGAAGTACACCACATTCCTGTAACTAGCCCATCTGATGCTTCTGTACAGAAAACAACACAGCAAAAAATTGTATGGAGTAAAGAGAAGTTACATGAAAGTGGTGATGGAACCCTTTGTGTGAATGATGAAGATTTATTGTGGTTGAATAATTTGGCTGACTCAGATTGTAATATCAGTGACATGTATAATGCAATGAAGAAAGTCATTTTTAACACTTGTGATAAATATGGTATGATAAAAGAAACATATCATCAGAAGAATATTCCCAAAGCACATGAAAAAAATAATAAGCCCTGGTTTGACCAGACATGTAGACTTAGCAGAGAAAAATACAATAAAAAGAGAAATGCTTATATGAACAATAGAAATGATGAAAACCTCCAGTTAATGAAAACAGCTTGTAGACAATACAAAGCCACAGTAAGAAGAGCTGAAAAAAGACATAAGAGAGACATGATTGACAGTTTAAAAACAATGAAATCCCATGATCCCAAAAAAATACTGGTCTATAATAAATAGAAAAAAACAAAATGCAGTGATAACACCCCCATTAAAGAAACTTGAAGAGCACTTCAAAGATCTCTGCAAAAACAATGCTGATATCCAGCAGAATCAAGCCCAGGATGAAGAAATTGACAGACTGTTAGGAGACTTAACCGAAACAGATGAAGCAAGAACAATACTAAATGCACACTTCTCAATGGCAGAGCTCCGCGCTGTCATTAAAAAGTTAAGGAATAATAAAGCGCCTGGAATAGATGGAATTATTAACGAGACAATATGCTCTACTTTTGAACAGTTAAACCATTTCTGGTGCATACTGTTCAATAAGATTTTGGAAACAGGAGTATTCCCAGATGAATGGCTAACTGGTGTTATCATCCCTATTTATAAAAACAAAGGAGACAAAAGTGACCCAAACAATTACAGAGGAATCACTTTGTTGTCGTGTAGTGCTAAATTCTTTACCGCTATACTTAATGAAAGGTTGATAACATATACTGAGACTCTAAACATTCTCTCAGAAAATCAAGCTGGATTTAGACCTAATCATTCCACTACAGATCACATATTTGTTTTAAAATGTTTAAATGATCTCATAAGGAACAGGAAAAAGAAGCTATTCTGTGCTTTTGTGGATTATGAAAAGGCTTTCGACAAAGTGTGGCATAATGGTTTATGGATAAAACTTATAAGATCAGGTATTGGTGGCAAAGTTTTTAATGTAATTAGAAATATGTATAAAGGAATTGTCTCTTGTGTTTCTTCAAAGGGGTTGGTGTCAGAGGCATTTTCTGTCAACCAAGGTGTCCGACAAGGTGAAAACTTGTCCCCACTACTTTTTGCTCTTTATGTAAATGATTTAGAATCCTACCTGATCCAAAAAGGCTGCACTCCAGTTGACATAGGACTTGATTTTGATGACAGAATCTCAGAGTACCTAAAAGTGTTGTTGATATTATACGCTGATGATACTGTAATATTTGCTGACTCTGAGGAGAAACTTCAGAAAGCGCTTTATGAATTAGAGGCTTACTGCAGTGAATGGAAACTAAAAATCAATTGTTCCAAAACTAAAGTAATGACATTTTGTGGTAGAAAAACAAACAACCAGTATCCCTTTACACTAAATGGAAATATGCTGGAACATGTATGCAAATTTAAATATCTGGGACTGACGTTTAATTTCAATGGAAAATTCAATGTAACTGTTAAACAATTAAAAGACCAGGCAAGACGGGCAATGATGGCCCTATTAAGAAAAAGCAGACAGCTTCAGCTCCCAATCTCCTGTCAGCTTGACTTGTTTAACTCACTGGTGTTGCCAGTACTGACATATGGCTGTGAAGTCTGGGGTAATAGTTGTACTGATATAGCTGAATCATTACATCTGGAATACTGCAAATATATCTTACGATTAAAAAAGAGTACCCCTAACTGCTTTATATATGGTGAAACAGGCCGTTTCCCTTTGTTTATACACATTTACAGCCGTATGATAAAATTTTGGCACAAATTGTCTGTTGACCCAAGTAAAAAATACTCAGCCATTATGCTCCAGACACTGACAGAATGTTTCAATTTTCAAATACATAAAAATGATTGGCTATGCAAAATTAAACAGATACTTGATGAAAATGGACTATCCTTTGTATGGCATTATCCACAGTCAGTGTCTACAGCATAGCTGATAAATAACCTGTCCCAGAGACTAAAAGATAGTTATATGCAAAAATGGGTAGAAAACTGTCGAGACTGCCAGAAGGCCAACAACTACACTTTGTATAAGCACCAGATATCCTTTGAACCCTACTTAGACAGCCTACCACTGTTGTACAGCCTGTCCATGTTAAAAATCAGAACGAGTAATCATAAACTACCAATAGAGAAAGGAAGATATGTAAATTTACCACATGATGAAAGACTCTGTACTCTGTGTGATATGAACCGCTTAGGTGATGAATATCACTTTGTTATGGAATGCCCAGCATTGCAGAACTTACGCAACCAATATTTACCTAGGTATTACACAAACCACCCAAACTTTTATAAATATGAATCACTAATGAAAATGGGTAACAGGAAAAAATTACTGAATTTTGCAAAATTCATTAAACAAGGACTACAAATGTTTTCCTAATTTTTTCTTCTCATATACTCGTGCAACTACATAACCATGTATGTACATATTGTATTGAAACAGTCATAAATTTTTCTAGTCATGTTTCATTGTCTAACTGTTTCATTGTACTCACTACTGAAGTGAGACTTCTCCCCTCTCTAGTCTGATTTGTAAACACAGAGAGAGAGAGAATAACCATTGTTATTTTCTTGTGTTCTTGAAGGATTGTATTATTCTTAATGTGTATGTGTTCTATTATTATAATTTTATGTTGATGATGATGATGATTATTGTCCTTTGTGCACATGTTTTGCTCTATCCTCTTGATAGCCATCATTGATTCCCAGATATGTCTACTCTATCCTCTTGATAGCCATCATTGATTCCCAGATATGTCTACTCTTTGTTTCTCTGTAGCTCAGAGGAGTCACCAGGAATCAAACACTGTGAATTGTAAATGTGTGAACTAGCTTCTTGGTCAGATATAAGGGAAACAACTCGATATGACTGTCTAGTAGAGTGCAGTTATCCTTCGTAGATTGTTGATGATGTGATAATTCCCCCCCCCCCCCTCTCCTGGAATGATTGTATTACTTATAATGTTTTGATTCTGTTCCCTGCCCCTTCTTCATATAGCCTGATAGTGATGTTGATGCCTTATCTAGATATTGTTTCATTTTCCAACCAGTTATGGAACTTTTTGTTGTTACTCTCTTTAACCACTTCAGATACCAGTGCATAGGAAAGTACACATGTAATTTGCCATCTATATATAGCGCATTGGCCATAACAGTATATAACCATGTCTATTTTATTTTCATAAATATTGTCTCTTGTGTACTTTTGTTTTGCTCTTCCTCTTTATACCCGTCATTCATTCATGATATGCATGCTTCTTGTTTCTCTATAGCTCAAAAGAGTTAATGGGAATAAACTATTGTGAATTGTGAATTGTGAATTGTGAAAAATGAATATGCTCTAAACCAAAATTATTTATAAAAAAAAGGCAAAAGAGAGGGTCGAACCAGTGAGTGGTAGGTTAGCAGCATGTCTCCACGATGATAAACCACTACACTACGGACCTTCCTGATACTTTGTCTGCCTAGGAGCAATTTATTCTACAGGTATGGCCAACTTGTGGGTGGTGACATATAGGGAATTCCCGATTTTCGTCACTTCAGAAGTCATTCATGATGTGGGCTTGGTCATATGGAATGGGAGGAAAGGGATGTTGTTGTACTGCCCCAGCGCACAGTGGTAGAACATTATTGGCCTCATAATACCACAAGCCATACTTGCCCTATTTTTCATAAAATAAAAACCAACCAAAGCAAAAGAACCCCCCCCAAAAAAAACAACAACAAAAAACAACAACAAAAAACAAAAAAAACAACCAATAATAAAAACAAAATAAAACAAAAACAAACAAACCCACCAACAAAACACAACAATAAAAACAAAAGCCAAACAACCCCCAAACAACCCCCCCCCCCAAAAGACAAACAAACAAACAAACAACACACACACACACACACACACACACACACACACACACACACACACACACACACACACACACACACAAGCACCACACAGGCAGGAACACATTCACCCACGCATACACCCACGCACACACACAGGCACAGGCACGCATGCACACACACACACACACTAAAACTTAAAAAAAACAACAACCCAAACACACACACACAAAACACACGCACACATGCACGCACGCACGCATTCACGCACGCACGCGCGCACACACACACACACACACAC
>CM060329.1:49687281-49719781 GCA_030674155.1 Stramonita haemastoma
TAAAAAAAAGCGCAGGAGCACCTACTCCATTATCCTGGAAATAAAATAATAAAACAAATAAAACATAATAATAAAAAAGCAACATGACAAAACACGGGACATTATCTTGTGACCACTGCTTGTTATTTGGGTTATCAATGTTGCTGTTAGAGGTGTTTTTATATTGATGTAATCCCTGGTAAGTAATGGGACTGGATGTAAAAAAGCACATGAGTGCTTATTCATTATCCTCGAAATAAAATAAATTGCCTTGGCTTAACTTGACTTAAGACTTGGCTTAACTTGACTTGGTTTAACTTGACCCTTGACTAGAAGCAGATGTGTGTCGCTATAAGTAACTACAGTCACACCATTGTATCGGGAAGGTCCGTGGTGTAGTGGTTTATCGTTGTGGAAACATGCTGGTTCTGTACCACGCACTGGTTCGACTCTCCCTTGTTTTGCTTTTTTTTTTTGTTTCACCCTTTAGATTTTAAATCAGTCAACCAGCCGCACCCCCCCCCAAAAAAAAAAAAAAAACACACAAAAAAACAACCCCAAACCAAACCAAACCAAAACCAAAACAAAACAAAAACAACAAAAAAAACCCCAACAACCAACCCACAAAACAAACAACAAAACCAACCACAAAAAACAACTCCCGAAACAAACAAACCAAAAAAGCATCCAAACAAATAACCAACGTGCAACACAACTGCATTTAGCTATAGAGGTCAGATGGATTGCATGTCAATAATTTGCTTTTTCCTAATTTACAGCAATTACCTCCCTCTGACAACAAAAACTATAAAAATCACACACACACACACACGCAAGCACGCGCGCGCGCGCGCGTGCGCGCACACACACACACACACACGCTCGCGCGCACACACATTCCAACTGTTTGACTTTTTGTGATTTTAAAAATTTATTTTTGTATGATTTAAAAAAACAAAAATAACTCAGAGTGCATGTGCTGTCGGGTATATACTTGTGTGTGTGTGTGTGTGTGTGTGTGTGTGTGTGTGTGTGTGTGTGTGTGTGTGTGTGCGTGCGTGCGTGCGTGCGTGCGGTGCGTGTGTGTGTGTGTGTGTGTAGCCTACGTGAAAGAGTGATTCTGACAGTGCATAGTCATTATTATTATTATTATTATTATTATTATTATTATTATTATTATTATTATTATATTATTATTATTATTGTTGTTGTTGTTGTTGTTGTTGTTGTTATTATTATTATTATTTTATTTGTTTAATTTTATATATATATATATTTTTTAATTTAATTAAAAAAAATTATATATATATTATTTTGTTTTAATTTCTTCAGTTCCTTTCGAGTTTTCTTTGTTGTTACCAGTTGAAACAATGTTGTAGCTAATATATATTTGGGTGGGTTGTTGTTGTTGTTGTATTTTGCTTGTTTCCTTGCTGGTTCATATGTGATAGTTTGTCTGTTTTGTTTTTGTTTAGTTGGTCTTTTTTTCTAGATAGAGGGCTTCATGAAAATAAGCAGATTTATTGCTTACTCAATGTACTATCTGGAAATAAAATCTTGACTTTGACTTTGACTTCTTAACAGACAGTGAGTAATCAGTATGCTGGCAGTAGGATGGCACAGGTTTGTGTTTCATTCTTTCAGCTTACACCATGACTGACATCTATGCACAAAAACTGAAAGTGACAGAGTCATTGCACATCCTATGCTTTATAATTCATTCGCCACAAACCATGCATGGGGGCATGCTTATTCATTATCCTCGAAATGAAAGAATATGACTTGACCCTCGACTAAAAGCCTATTTGTGTGGCTATAAGTAACCACAGTCACACCTATTGCAACGGGAAGGTCCGTGGTGTAGTGGTTTATCGTTGTGGAAACATGCTGGTTCTGTACCACGCACTGGTTCGACTCTCCCTTGTTTTGCTTTTCTTCTTCTTTTTTTTTTTTTTTTACCCTTTAGATTTTAAATCAGTCAACCAGCCGCACCCCCCAAAAACAACAACAACAACACAACAACAACAAACAACAACAACAAAAATCCAACCCACAAAACAAACAACAACAAAACCAACCACAAAAAACAACTCTCCAAACAAACCAACCAAAAAAGCATCCAAACAAATAACCAACGTGCAACACAACTGCATTTAGATATAGAGGTCAGATGGATTGCATGTCAATAATTTGCATTTTCCTAATTTACAGCAATTACCTCCTTCTGACAACAAAAACTATATAAAAAAAATCACACACACGCGCGCGTGCAGCGCGCGCGCACACACACACACACACACACACACAAACAACACACACACACACACACACACACACACACACACACACACACACACACACACACACAAACATGACAAAATTCACAAAACTGCATATAGGTGGCACATGAGTGCTTATTTCATTATCCTCGAAAATATAGGAATAAATCGATCAGTTTTTCTTTGTTTGTCTTTGTTGTTTTGAGTGCTTGTTTGTTTGTCTGTTTTATTTGTTGGGTATCTGTTTGTTGCTATGCTTTCGTTTCTTTTGTTTGACTGTGTGCTGATTGGTTTCTTCTTCTTTTTTCTGTTCGACCATTTGCTTAATTGCTACATTTTTCTGACTTCTCTGTGTAAAAATCAGTGACACTGACAAGAGTGCAGAGAATTAGCATGACTTTCATGTCTACCAATCCTGACCCCAATCACGTTTTTTTGTTTGTTTTTGTTGTTGTCTTTTTTCTGT
The DNA here is from genome assembly GCA_030674155.1 of Stramonita haemastoma. NCBI lineage: Eukaryota > Metazoa > Mollusca > Gastropoda > Neogastropoda > Muricidae > Stramonita > Stramonita haemastoma. Next base: position 49,690,006 of record CM060329.1, read on the forward strand.
TTTAGCATAGTATAAAGTTTAAGCTTGTTGTCACTAGGCTACTGCTGTTTCTTGTTGTTGATGTTGCTGTTGTTGTTGTTATTGTTGTTGTTCACATAATTGTATATGTTTTTGTTCTGTTTAATAAAACCGGTTTCAACCCAAAACAGAAAAAAAAAGAACTTGGGTGTCATTCTAAATAAACAGAGAGAGAGAGAGAGAGAGAGAGAGAGAGAGAGAGAGAGAGAGAGAGAGAGAGAGAGAGAGAGAGAGAGACACACACACACACACACACACACACACACACACACACACACAACAGATGGACAGATAGATGGACAGACAGAACAACAACTGAAGACTGGTGGTTTTCTCTATAATTTATTTCACATTACACTCATTCCAAAGAGACAGTGAGTAATCAGTATGCTGACAGTAGGATGGTACAGGCTTGTGTTTCATTCTTTCAGCTTACACCATGACTGACTTCTATGCACAAAAAATGAAAGTGAAAGAGTCATTGCACATGTATGCTTAATAATTTATTCACCACAAACAATACACGGGGGCTAAAGTAACGGGAAAAAAATGATGTTGAATTTTTGTTACTGGTAACCTCAAAGCATACTTTTTCCTGACTTTCATCCTAGTGCTCTCTTGGTTTGTCCTGTGAGAGTGTTATTGTACTGCCCCAACGTTCAATGGTCCTCTTTTATCTTATTTTTTTCCCCTAGGTCTTATGATATAGACACATGATTATTTGCATATTCATGCAGGGATGGATGGTGATGGGCGACTTGCTGAGTTTTTATGCAGTTATTGATTAATTAATTGATTTATTTATCCCTTCACTTTCATACTTGATCTTGTGATGTAGAATATATTATTATTATTATCATTATTATTTCGTTTGTCATGGTACCAATGCTTCAGTGTTGTGGATGTGGCACTGTTGTTGTCCAAGGGAGGTAGTGCTGTAAACTGCACAAAGGCAGAAATGAGATAGTTTCTCTTCTTGTTGAAAGATTCTAAATTGTTTTAGAACCAAAACTATTAAAAAAAAAAAAAAAAGGTAAAAGAGAGGGTCGAAACAGTGAGTGGTAGAAGTTATCTGCATGTCTCCACGATGATAAACCACTGCACTACGGACCTTCCTGTTGAATCCGCTGCCTAGGAGCAATTTATTCTACAGGTGTGGCCAACAACTTGAGGGTGGTGACAGAGGGAATTCCCGATTTTCTCCTGTCATTCATGATGTGGGCTTGGTCGCATGGATGGGAGGAAAGGGTGTTGTTGTACTGCCCAGTGCTTAGTGGTAGAGCATTATTGGCGCTCATGCTTGTAAGCTGAGTATACTTGTATCATCCACGCCACAAGCCATACTTGCCCAATTTTTTCTATAAAAAACCTCAACAAAACGAAAACCCCCCCCCCAAAGAAAACAAAAAACAAAACAACAAACAACAACAAAAACCTCACACCACCACACACCACCAACAACAATGGGATATTTCAACTGGTGCATAAGATGTTTTTTTCTTTATTATCTTAATCTTTTTATTTCGAGGATAATGGAATAAGTCCTCATGTGCTGTTTTGCATCTAGTCCCGGTGTGTATGCAGTTTTGTAAATTTTGTCATCCCTTTTAGGAGAAGTGGAGTCAGCACTGATGTTAACTGCAGAGGAAAAATCCTCTTGAACAAGAATTGAACTTGGGGTCAGCAGATCAGAGGGGGTCAGCAGATCACGAGGCATCACTCTGACCACCAGCATCTGTCTGCATTACACAATTCACATAAGTCAAAGTTCAGGCATGTAATCCACACACACAACATCACACACACAACACAACACAACACACAACACACACAAACAGCACACAACACACACACACACACACACACACACACACAACACACACACACACACACACACACACACACACACACACACACACACACACACACCACACACACACACGCACACACACACACACGAGGAGACACAAATTACAAACGCATGCACAGGGATTGGGTGTAAAAAAAGGCACATAAGTGCTTATTCCATTATTTCAAAAATAAAGAATAAAAAAAGGAAAAAAAACAACACAACACACAACACACACACACTCACCACACACACACACACACACACACACACACACACACACACACACACACACACACACACAAGGGGGAGGATAGCCTAGTGCAACACATTGTCGGCAATACGACATGGTTCGATCTCGATCGAGGGATTTCCTCTGAGTAACACAGTGCTACTAACCTTGCAACACTTCACACACGATGAGATACCTGTTCCACTTTTGCTTTCGAAAGTATTAAATTTCTTTTTTTATTTATCTTTTATTCGGATACAATGCATCATGTGCTTTTTTTCATCGGGTTTATCATGAATAGCATCTGTTCCCACCTGCCAAACGTGCCTTTTCGAAAACGAACAGTTTAAGTGTCATTCCGTGTGCCGGCTGTTTAAGTCGTAAAGAGTAGGCATTGTGTGCCGGTGAGAACAGATGACAAAATTTACAAAGCTGCATACACACCGGGACATGATGAAAAAAAACAAATGAGTGCTTATTCCATTATCCTCGATATAAAAGAATAAAATAAATTAAAAAATAATTAAAAAAAAAGAAGCAACATTATACAAAAATCGGGAAATTATCTTGTGACCCTGCTTGTTTTTGTTATTAGGTTTATTAATGTTGTTCTTAGTTAGAGGTATTTTCATATTGATGTAATCCCTGATAAGGGCGAGGACTGGATGTAAAAAATCACAGGAATTCTTATTCATTATCCTGGAAATAAAAGAATTTGACTTGACTTAACTTGGCTCTTGACTAGAAGCAGATTTGTGTGGCTATAAGTAACTACAGTCAAACCAACTTGAACGGGAGGGTCCGTGGTGTAGTGGTTTATCGTTGTGGAAACATGTGGTTCTTTACCATGCGCTGGTTCGTCTCTCCCTTGTTTTTTCTCTCTTTTTTTTTTTTATTTTTTTTTTTTTACCTTTTAGATTTTTTGAATCAGTCAACCAGCCCCCCCAAAAAAAACCAACAACAACAACAACAAACACAACAAAGACAACAACAACAACAAACAAACAAAAACACAACCCCAACAAAAAAAAACAACAACAAAAATCCCCAAACCAAAACAAAATCCAACCTCCCTCACACAAACAAAACCCAACCTCCCAAACAACAAACTGAAAAAGCATCTAACGGCTGAAAGCCAACACGACAGCATTTTAAGTTAAAGGGTCCAATGTGTTGCGTGTTACATTAAAAATGCTCTATTTTGTTAATTTACAGCAATACCGCTACCCTCACTAGCTACTAAAACTATAAAAATCAATCACACACACACACACACACACACACACACATGGTCCGAACATTGGGCTCGCAATTTGACGACCCGGTTCCAGTCGAGGAGATTTTTCTCATGGAGTTAACATCCGTGTTGACTCCACTCTCCCCAAAAGTCCTTCGGATGAGACTTTAAACCGAGGCCCGTGCGAACGCATGCAGAACATCTTGTGCACACATTAATCCTGTTCCGCTTTTCGTAAGAGTAGGCCATCGTGTCCGGTGGGAACAGATGACATTTACAAAACTGCATACACACGGGGACAGGCTGTAAAAAAGCACTAAGAGTGCTTATTCCATTATTCTCGATATAAAAGAATAAATCAAATCAAATCAAATCAAATCAAATCAAATCAAATCTCATCTCTCTCTCTCTCCTCTCTCTCTCTCTCTCATCTCTCTCTCTCTCTCTCCTCTCTCCTCTCTCTCTCTCTCTCTCTCTCTCTCTCTCTCTCTCTCCGTGCAATAGGCCCAAGGCCGAAGTACAATTACAATGTTCAGTGTTCAGTGTTCTCTGCGCAGTAACACAGAACCAACATCAGCCAGCAGCCACTTGCACATGCAGGTCGGAAAAAAAAAATCGGATATGCCGATGGCAAGCTAAAAGAAACGATCAAGTCAAATTCTTTTATTTCGAGGATAATCAATAAGCACTCATGTGCTTTTTTAATTTTTTTTTTACATCCAGTCCCCATCCTTATCAGGGATTACACCAATAAAAAAACACCCTCTAACAACAACAATAATAAGCCAAATAACAAAAACAAGAGACAAGAACAGTGACAAACAGAAGACAAGAAGCAAAGACAAAAGACATGGTAAAATAACAAAAGCGCACATATACAAACTAAAAAAAATACAGTCAAATCGTATATAAATAAATAAAATAAAAAAAACAGGAAAAAACGATAATAAGTAATATAAGAAACTAAAAGTTAGCAGCCAGTGAGCCAGTGATTAATCAGAAAAAAAGAAAGAAAAAAAAAAAGGTTAACAAGAGAAAAAAAAAAGTAATCACTATCAACACTGACGCTCCGTGATGCACGTTCAAATGAGCTCTGCTAAACCTACCCACTTAAGGCGTTGACAGTGTAGCCAAGCCAACTTTTTCATTTCTGGTTTGTCAACTGCTGACCCAACATCGTGTTGTATAGGCATGCGAAGAAAATCCACACCATGTATCGTCACCACAAAGTGCAATTTTCCACCTGAGGCTACAAGGTAAGTGTTTTACTTTTGTATAGTAAGTAGGAAGACTTTGTATTCCAGGTTGTAGCAAAAAAAATAGAAAGAAAAAAAGTTGTTGAGATCATTATCATGGCAGGGCAAGATTTCTGTCTGCTCCCACTCCTGTGAATTGACTTTTATTTAAGAATATTAAATTCCAAGATCAAAGGAATAAACTCTCATGTGATTAAAAAAAAAAATTAGTCCTGTGCATGGCTTTTGCGACTTTTGTCATCCATTCCCAGAGGCATATGGTAGTGTTCCAAACAATGGAACAGGTTTTAACGTGTTCTGCATGCGTTCACAACACAGGATTACAGTTTATACTTCATCGAAAGACTTTGTAGGGAGTGGAGTCGACACTGATAACGGGGGAAATCCTCTTGAACAGGTGTCTTGGTGGTAGCTCAAGCAAGGCCTTTTAATGATGAGTGCAATTTATTATTTATTTTTTTTATTTCGAGGATAACGGGTGAAGCACTTGTGTGCACATTTTTTGTTTTTACTTCTAGTCCCCGTGTTCATGCAGTTTTGTAAATGTTGTCATTTGTTCCCACTGGCACCAGGCTATTCCCCCCCCCCCCCCCCCCTTTTTTTTTTTTCAAGGCCTTTAGGAGCCATGAGGAGTACTGCAGGGGCAGTGTTTTGTGTAAGCTGAATGTGATCGACCCTCCCCCCCCCCTTTCCACGTCATCTATGTCATCAGATGTAGCCCATTTTGACAGAGGTTAGATTGTTTTTAACGTGTGAACAGGATGTAATGCATGTTAAGACAGGACTTCCAGGAAGGATACCCCCCCCACCAAAAAAAAAAAAAAAAAGTGATGCTGCTATTCATAAATTCAAAATGTTTCCAACGTTGTTTTTTGTTTTTTGTTTTTAAAAAAAATTATTATTATGGATGCTTGATAGTGCTCCGATCCGCCACACGTTATATTCTCGTGATGGTTTTTTTTGTTTGTTTCTTCCTCGGCTACAGTTTTGAGGCTCTCCAGTAGTGATTTTTGCCTAAGCCTCTGTTTTTACTTCCATTAATTAAGGGAGCACAGCGACTCATACTGTTGCTCCCTCCCCCCCCCCAACCACACCCAAAAAAAAAAAAAAGAGAAAAAAATCTGATGCATGTATACATTTGTTATCGCTCTCTTATACGTGAATTATTCATCTTATGTGCTGCGATTTTTATTTTGCAAATGTTTTTAGTTCATCATTATTATTATTATTATTATATCATTATTAGTATTTTATTTTATTTATTTTGTAGATAATGGCCATTATAGTATGGCAGTGCTGACAGCGCCCAAATTGGCGGCCAAAAAACTAAATATAATCCCCTACTTTCAGTATATAGGTGGTGGTTCGATGGTTCAGTTCCTAAATCGGAAAGTTCCGCTGGGACTATAGAACCAACCAGTAGCCTGAACAAGGACTGCTCCCTTTGAAAACGAAAGTAATGCGCACTCCCTTTCTTGTAATGCAAATGGGGATTGTTTACTAAGTGCACGCTAGTTTACATTTCACTTTCAAGTTTTATCGCGCGTAGCGGTTGTGTAACTTTTAGTGTGTAATATATTTAAGAAAAAAAGGCCTTCAAGCTCAAGAAGCGCAAATTTTGGGAAAATGGGCACACAGAATAGGCCAAATAGTATCCATCAAAAGACCAAAGTGAAGGTACGGAAAGTTCAAGTTATAGAACAAGTGAAATACCACTCACTTGAAACAAAAACTAGAGTAAAGAACCACGACTTGTACAAACTTATCTTATTCATTATGCCTTGGCCGACACCTCAGTCACACACACACACACACACACACACACACACACACACACACACACACACACACACACGTACCACACACGTAACACACAACACAACACACACACACACACACACACACACACACACTACACACACCAACCACACACACACACACACAACATGCACAGCATGCGAGCTTACCACCACGGGCACACACACACAGAGACACACACACATGAGACACACACACAGTGACACACACACAGACACACACACACACGACACACGCACACACTGCACACCACACACACACACACACACACACACACACACACACACACACACCACACACACACACACACACACACACGTGTACACACACACACACACACACACAACACACAACACACACACACACACACACACACACACACACACACACACACACACAACACACACACACACACACACCACACACAGTTACATCACAACACATGTACACACATGACTCACATGTACACACACGACACACACATCACACTACACACAACACACACATCACACCCACATGCACGCATGGCTTACCAAGTTTTTTTTTTTTCTTTTGTATGTGCAGTTCAATGACTTTCTCATGGTTAGATTTTTTTCCTTGTATCATTCATTCAACTTAACAACACACATTCTATCCCCTCCTCCCTTGTCCAGTCTAAATACTGTTATGGATAGATTAAAATGGAGACACCACCCCCCCCCCCCCCCCCCCCCCCCATAAACACTAGTTACACCAAACAGTGAATCGGAATGACAATCCATTTCCAGGAAGAAACATTCAACTCAGAGTTAAGAGCTGAAGCCAACATTCAAGAGCAAATTTGACACTTTGTTAAATATTGTAAATTGTTTGAACACAATTTGCTGTGAAACACAGTAGAAAACTGAATAGAACTGAGGTGTTGGCACACCTGACATACAATGATACATACATGCAACACGCTCTTGCAGAACTTAGAAAACACAGCATCATTCAACATTCATTTGCATACAACACACAACTTGCGTAGAAATACTACAGTACACAGTATCACTGTTTAAAGTGCTACATTCAAAACTATCAACAAATTTTTTATGTTCTCAGGTTGGTAAAAGATGGAGGACATGCACTACCTTCAGCCTCTCAACCCACATTGGAATCCAGAGAGCAGGAAAGGCAGGATTCACCTCACTGCTGGCCTAGCGCCTCTACTCTGTAAGCTACAAACCTGAGGGAGGCAGGAGTCATGAAAACAGCCGCAGCCCACATAGTTTCATACAGTTCCCAGAGTATCGCCTTGACCAATGCGCTGTCTGGCATCTTGCAGGCCTTCCAACGCAACAGAATTAATGACCTGAGTGACCTTCAGTCCTGCAGTGGATCCATATCCATATTTCAGCCCTGCCCTCTACATGAAACATTCCAAAGATAGATCCAAACAGAACATAACAGCCCTGCCTGCTACACAAAACATTCTGAGGATCTGGCCTGACCCCGGCCACCCCAGTGGCCAAGCAGCTTCATGTCAACTGAGAGAACCTGCAGCACACCACTGCCTTCATTGTAGAGACTGAGCGTCTTCTGATCAACACAGACAAAAACAGGAACCGAACCACCGAAAACAAGCTTCTTGTAGCTGTGGGTACCATTTTGCTAAGTGGGGGCATGCAACTTCAACTATCATTATATTGTGAGTATGATATTTATTATATATTTGAACTATACTTGGGATTATACCTACATGCGTAGTTCAAATAGGTATAGTAGCTGGCAGCAGTAGTTGACAACACACACACACACACCACACACACGCACACGCACACGCACAATACACACACACACACAACAACCACACATACACACAAATACAACACACACAAATACAACACACACACACACACACACACACACACACACACACACACACCACACACACACACACCACACACACTCACTCACCACACACTCACCACACTCACCACTCACATCACCACTCACTCACTCACACACACTCACCACTCACTCACTCACTCACCACTACCACTCACCACCACTCTGAGTAGTCTCCTTCCCTCTCTCTCTCACACTCACATACACACCCTCATCACACATAACTTTTGTATTGTCTTGAGTTTCAGGTAACTTTGCTATGAAACATAGCAATCTTCAACCTTGTCACCACACAGGCCGCACATGATCTTGCCTTGTCAGGCCCATGTTGGTAAAGGGGAGGGAATGGCTGATAAAGGAAACCAGCAAAACCTATCAGGGTTTTGTTTTCTTGGGATTTGGGTCAAGGAAAAGAGTTGGTCTTCAGTCTCCAAAATAGTGTTATCCTAGATCTGAATCCTTTGGTTTTCATGTATTCTCTGTCTCTCTCTGTCTCTGTCTTCTGTTCTCTGTCTTCTCTCTGTCTCTCTCTCTCTCTTCTCTGTCTGTCTGTGTCTGTCTCTGTCTGTCTGTCTGTGCCTGTCTGTCTGTCTGTCTCTGTCTGTCTCTGTCTGTGTCTCTCTGTCTCTGTCTCTCTCTGTGTGTGTGTGTGTGTGTGTGTGTGTGTGTGTGTGTGTGTGTGTGTGTGTTGTCTCTCTCTCTCTCTCTCTCTCTCTCTCTCTCTCTCTCTCCTCTCTCTCTCTCTCTCTCTCTCCTTTGAGTCTTCTTGTCTGTCTGTCTGTCTCTGTCCTGTCTGTCTGTCTGTCTCTCCCTGTTCTCTTCTCTCCTCCGAGAAAAATGAGCAGTTACAGCAGTTCAAATGTAGTCGGCTTCCTTCAACAGTTTACAGGGCTCTCTTTGTTACATTTGTATTTCCATCCGCTTTCATTGATCAATGTTTTGCCCCTGGAGTTCTGTCGCTGGTTTTATTTGGTCTTCATTCCGACTTCCCCTCACTGATCGCCTACGAATGATCACTGTATCGCCTACGAATGATCACTTGGCGCCTTCGATTGCTTCAGTATTTCTTGCAAAAAATTAGAATGAAATAAAATAAAAGTGAATAAAATAAATGTGAATAAAATAGTCAATAAAATTTTAAATCAAAAATAATTTCCAGCAAAATAAAATGAGAGAAAAATTGAGAAATAAAGTCAGGAATAGAAAAAAGTGAAATAAAAAAACAACCCCAAAACAATAAGATAAAAATAAAACAAAATAGGATAAAATAAAATAAAATAGAATAAAAAAATAATAAAATGACTAGCCACAAAAAAATAAAAATCTGACAAGAAATCTGACAGCAATCTGGGTGACAGTGATCTCATCGTGGGAAGATACCATCTACAACAGTGGCTTTGACTTTGAGACAGGAGTCGTACATGAGGTTTTGCAACGTGGTCATCCCGTTCCATTTCTGATGGGTTTTCTTTGGTTGGAAATGAACCACCATCCAAGTTTCTTTAAAACGGTGATCTGTTATGAGGTTATGTTTCCCTGTGTTTCCTTAGCCTTCCCACCCTTTATAAACATGGGTCCTGACCTGGTGTCATTGTGTGGATCACTGGGGAGTCATCTTGTGGGGCCAAGTTCTGTGGATCATCTGAGAGTGTTCTTCATGAGTGGGGCTGTCGTCTGCTCTGACATCAAGTTCTGTGGATATCTGTGTTCTCATGAGTGGGCTGTCATCTCTCCATCAAGTTCTGTGGTGAGTATGTAGTACAGCTACAGCTGAGTACTTTATCATACAGATTCAGGTGTTGGCTTTTTTTTTTTTAAGTTCTAGCATGTTTGGGAGGAAAAAGGTTCACATTCTGTTGAAACAGTCACTTACTTTTATTTATTTATTTATTTGATTTACTGACAGAGCTTGTAGTGTTGGTTGCTGCAGACATGGCAACTTCTCTATCTAGAATGGAGGGTACGCATGTTGGCAGAAAGGCCTGGTTTACAAATTATTTTTAAAAAGTGTATTTGCTTTGAATAACTCAACTGGATGGTTCATTATCATGTTTGACTATTAACTCCATAAATTTACTGCAATAAAATTTTTACAAAAGTGAAGTGATGAATATGTTTATCTGAACCAAAAAGGAATCCATATTTTCCTTTCATTTTTTGACCTGTTACTTTTTCTTGTCCATTTTGGAGAGGGGTAGGGAGGGAGCATCTTTTTTTTTTTTTTTTTCATTGTCATTTTTCTGCTGGAGCTTTGGAGTTTACCAATAATTTTGTGTATTTGCAATTTAGTATTTTGCCTACCATTAAGGTAGCTGCATTCAAACTTAGGGAAGATATATATATATATCTGAACAGACTAGTGTGCATGCAGTAAAAAAAAAAAAAAGTTACCCATTCTTACAAGAATGATCAGCCAGCTCTTCCAAAAGGCAGAACTGGTTTTGATATGTACACAAGATGTTCTGTGCATCTTTGCACATTGGACTGGGATTTAGTCTCACCTGAAGGACTGAAGAAGTGGGGTTGGCTGTAGTACAGGGGAAAAAAAACACCCTTGAGAAGGGAATCTTAGTGGTGGCTCAAACTGGAGCTTGATCATGGGCCCTTGATTTGCAACTTGTGCTCCCTATTTAAAAAAAAAAAAAAAATGAAAGGAAGAGATGTTTGTGCTTCATCCATAACCGTTCTTTACTTACAGTATACATTATTTTCTATCCTGGTAGAGTTGTTAGTTTTATTTTGTAAATTGTCTGTTCATGGTCTCTATCAAAGTATCATTGTTTTTGTTGTTGCTGTTATTTTTCACCTGATTTTGACTTTATTGTGTTCATGTTTTACCAGGTCTGTAGGAGATGGGAGGGTGCTTCTCGAATTCGACATCACCAGGCACTTCTTATAACAGGCAGTAGACAGGAATTATCAGGTATTTAAAATGTTATCATCTTTTACTCTTGTCTGGTTGAGTATCTGTCTTTGTATGTTTGTCGCCATGTCTGTCCTTAGTTGTTTTATCTTTTTCCCTTTGGTTTGTCTGCCTTGCGTGTGTTTACATTTGTGTTGTTTTATTTCTGCCTGTCTGTCCTTCTTGGGGCTTGTATTTCGTTTTTATTTCTGCCTTTCAGCTTGCCTTTTTTTGTCGGCCTGTCTCAGCCATGAAAAAGTCGGGAAAACTCGAAAGACATTGTGAGATCAGAACTACAGGGGACATCAAATTAGAAAATTGTAAAGGCATAACAGTTGATGCTGTGGGCTTAAAAACATTTTTTAAAAAACCTTCTTTCCTTAGCTAGAACTCCAAGGTTCACCAGTCTTGAGATTTTTGCGTGTACATGCGACCGTTTTTTCCCTCCCACCATTTTGCTGCATTTCAGACTTCAGGTAATGTGTCTAAAACAACACCTGTGTATATGCAGCTTTTTCTGTCATCCATTTCTCCTGGCACTCAATGGCCTTCTCTTCCAAAAGGTGGAACAGGTTTTAACAGTGCATAAGATGTTCTGTGTGCATTTACATTTGGGGTTTTGATTTATAGTTGAATCCGAAGGATGTTTGATTTTTCTGTCAAACTGGGAAGATGGGGTGAAGTTGAGAATCAAACTCAGAACCTCACTGTTTACTTGTTGGCAGGTGAGTGTGGTTTTGTTATGATATGGAAATGATGGTACTGTATTAGAACTTTTATATTGCTTGAAAGGGCTGCACTCTGCATTTCGTATCATATGCTCTGGTGTCAGTCAGGCCTTAAGACTACAAACACCTGTAGTGTTGGTTTCAATTCAAACATTTTCATATTGCATTGCCTTTAAAGTGGTTATGCTCAACTTTGTGGTCCCAGTCTTCCCATTAAGCCTGTAGGTTTTGCTCTAGGTAGTAGGATGGAGTTAAAAAAAAATTTCCAACACAAACGTGCCAATTCGATTCAAACTCGTGCATTACCAACTAGGAGTCAAATGTTAGCTACTGCACCATGGAAGGTGGTTGATTTTTATCTTTTAGAATTATTTTAATATTATATAATGTAGCTTACTTTTTTTTTTTTACCTTCATATAATGTAATTTACTGCTGTTTAGATTTTTTCTCCTTTTTTTTACAGTTAGTGATTTTTTTTTTTCTTTTCAACCAGATACCCTGACGGCCAGAACAGTTCCTGTGGAATCCAAAGTCAAGTGGGACAGCTAAACCAGGCTGTCGACTCGCCATCCAATGTCGTCTGCTACAACTGCAGCAGAAACTGCCATAGACAGCTTGACTTCTGCATCACACCAGATGTCTCCAGCATCACTGAAGTGAGGGAAGATGAAGTAGAAAATTGCTATCATTTATAATCAGTTTTTTTTTTCATTCAGTTAAATGTACATTTGTCCCTCATTGCTACAGAAGATAATGCGTTAAATGTAACTGTTCAGAAACAAAAAAAAAAAGAAATGAATTAAAAAAAAACTGTTCAGAAACAGAAATTTTATCTGTTTAAAAAGTCTTGTGTACATTTGCAAGTTCATAAGCAAAGAGACGATGTGTGAAATGTAACTGTTCAGAAACAAAAAAATAGATAAATAAATAAATTAAAATAAAACAAAAACTGTTCAGAAACAGAACTTTTCTGTGTTTAAAAAGTGAACATTTGCAAAGTACCTGTAAAGAATTATCTCTGTTCAAACGAGGGGTTGGAAATAGCTTTTTTTTTAATAGATTATTTAATGTTTAAAAAGTTAAATCTTTTAAGTGATTTTTAAATCACTGCAACAGTGAGCTTATTGAGTATGAGCTTATGAGTGCGGTTGAATTGTGATAGTCTTTATTTATTTATTTTTTTTTTTAATTTTGATAATCTGTAAAGGTTATTTTTAAAGTAAGGTGATGGTGAGGTAAATGTAATGTATGGCCAAGAAGACCCCCTGAACTTTGAATGGTTGTGATTAGGGACTCCCTTGGTGTGGGGTTGGAACCACTAGGTGCCTCATGTTTTCTGCATTTATTATTATTTTATTCTATTTCGAGGATAATGGAATAAGCACTCCTGTGCTTTTTTTACATCCAGTCCCCGCTTGTATGCAGTTTTGTCAATTTTGTTATCCGTTCCTGCCGCACACAGTGGCCTACTTTTCCAATAAGCTGAATGGGTTTTAATTTGTGCGCAAGATGTTCTGCATGTTTCGCACATGGACCTTGGTTTAGTCACATCTGAAGGACTTGTGGAGGGGATGGAGTGGTACTGATGATTCAAAGAGGTGCGAAAATTAGCTTGAATTCATCAGCACAATAGGGCTATGTAATGCGTCTTTCAAAAGTGTTTGCAAATTTACTTTTGTAATGAAATTTAAAGATAAAATCATTTGAATATTTAGCAAAGTGAAATACAGAATTTAATGTGTTTAAAGAATAATTGTGAAATTTTTTTGTTGCAAAATGCCATCAAATCAATTCTGATATTTTGGCTTTTGAAACACAAAATGAAATATACTTCAAAGAATACTTGAGAATTAACTGTTTTGATTTGACAGCATTAAATCATTTTTCCCAGCTTTGCCCTCTCTTCCTAGTTTGATGAAAAATCAAACTGAATGTCAAAGTCCTTCAGATGAGACTGTGAACCAAGGATGCGAGCCATTGTGCTTGGTCATAAAAAAGTTTAAGATATACAGAATACTGCCTGCTGTTAGCTGCCTTAAGGAAAACTACTTTACATATTACATGTGTTGATTCATTTTGAATTTGGAATGATGAGTTTAAAGCGAGTGTGTTAAGAGCAGCTGTAACTTGTTTTGTTTCAAGACTTCAAGTTTTGTAGAAAAATCTGAGGGAGGAGAGTGAAGTGGTAAAGAGTAGATCATTACCTAATTAGAAATGTGCCATCAATCCAACATTTGAGATCAGTTCAAATCTCAATAGTTTTTTATATATTTTTTTAAGGTTAGCAGAATTGGTTAACCTGTTCACAGTATTGTGAATAAACCTGTGATTTGCCAGTCGTATACCATTTCTAATTGGTTTGTGTGCATCAAGTACATCAGTGAAAGTTAAGAATTGAAAATTCCCCCTTCCCTTCTCCCTTCCGCTCCACCCCCCCCTGCTTTCCCTCCCCCTCCTCCTCCCTCCTCCCTGCCCCACCCCCCTCCTGCTCCCCCCACTCCCCCTCCCCCCCTTTCCTCTCCCACTTCCCCTCCCCCTTCCTGCTCCCCCCACTTCCCCTCCCCCTTTCCTCCCCACTTCCCCTCCCCCTCCTGCTCCCCCCACTTCCCCTCCCCCTTCTCTCTCCCACTTCCCTCTCCCTCCCCTCCCCCTCTCCCCCTCCCCCCCTCCTCCCCCGCTTCCCCTCCTCCCTTCCTCTCCCCCCTTCCCGCTCCCCCCCTCCCCTCCCGCTCCCCCCTCCCCCTCCCCTTCCCTCTCCCCGCTCCCCTCCTCCCGCTTCCTCTCCCCCTTCCCTTCCCTTCCCTTCCCTGCTCCCCTCTCTCCCCCTCCTGCTGAGATTTGTCCATAGTGTGATTTTTGTTGTGGTGTAGGTGACCTTTTTCGCCTGTCATTAAGGTGGTTGCTTCCCAACTTTGGGAATGACGTCTAAAATTTTATAATTGATTTTCGTGTTCCACAGAGTATTAGTGTTTTGTTTTGTTTGTTTTTGTTTTGGTGTGTGTGTGTGTGTGTGTGTGTGTGTGTTGTGGTTTTGTGTGTGTGTTTTGTGTGTGTGTGCGTGTGTGCGTGTGTGTGTGCGTGCGTGTGTGGTGTGTGTGTGTGTGTGTGTGTGTTTTATGTGTGTGTTTTATGTGTGTGTTTTGTGTGTGTGTTTTGTGTGTGTGTTTCGTGTGTGTTTTCGTGTGTGCGTTGTGTGTGTGTTTCGTGTGTGTGTGTGGTGTGTGTGTGTGTGTGGTGTGTTGTGTGTGTGTGTGTGTGTGTGTTGTGTGTGTGTGTGTGAAGACTGGGGAGACATAGGGTCAGAGAAAGGCAAGGAAGGGAAAGGAGGGCCTAGAAGGGGTAGATATACACATTTAGAGCAGTATGAATAGAAAGAGGGCTGGCTGATAGTTTATTTATTTATTTATTTTTTATTATTTATTCATGATTCATATCAGACTCATTAATTTTTTTTTTTTTAAATGACAGGAACTTTTCCTGTATGATTTATATACTTTAATCAGGGTCATGTTTTTAATGACAGTGACTTTTGCTGTATGGTTAAAATTACCTGGCTCATTTTTTATGACAGTGACTTTTGCTGTATGGTTAATAATTACCATGGCTCATTTTTTATGACAGTGACTTTTGCTGTATGGTTATAATTACCTGGCTCATTTTTTATGACAGTGACTTTTGCTGTATGGTTAATAATTACCTGGCTCATTTTTTATGACAGTGACTTTTGCTGTATGGTTAATAATTACCTGGCTCATTTTTTATGACAGTGACTTTTGCTGTATGGTTAATAATTACCTGGCTCATTTTTTATGACAGTGACTTTTGCTGTATGGTTAATAATTACCTGGCTCATTTTTTTATGACAGTGACTTTTGCTGTATGGTTAATAATTACCTGGCTCATTTTTTATGACAGTGACTTTTGCTGTATGGTTAATAATTACCTGGCTCATTTTTTATGACAGTGACTTTTGCTGTATGGTTAATAATTACCTGGCTCATTTTTTATGACAGTGACTTTTGCTGTATGGTTAATAATTACCTGGCTCATTTTTTATGACAGTGACTTTTGCTGTATGGTTAATAATTACCTGGCTCATTTTTTATGACAGTGACTTTTGCTGTATGGTTAATAATTACCTGGCTCATTTTTTATGACAGTGACTTTTGCTGCATTGTTTATATCGGGCTAAATTTTTTTTTTAAAAGATTAAAGCAATTTTTCCTGAATAGTTTATTTTGTGCTTTAACCCCCCTCCCCCCTTTTTTTAAAAAATGAAAGCAATTTTTTTTACATGGTTTATTTCAGGCTTTCTTCTTTAAAAAAAAAAAAAAAAAGTAACTTATTCGGAAATGTCTTAGACCTGAAATCACTATTGTACAAAACTAAAAATATGTGGATACCGAAGTCCAGTTCATAGCCTTAACTGTTGTAAGAATTCGTGATTCAGACTTGAAGCTCCATACTAGTGTGAGCTAGGTATGGCCTTCATGATCGGTGGGTCTGTAAACATTAAATCAAATTAAGTACCATTGTGTTTATAGCTACATACCATTTGTCTATGCGCTATTGTGTCCACATGGATTCTAACATTCAGACCGACCAGCTGACAGACAACTCTTCCCTGCTATTAACTGTTAACACTAACGCTTAACACTAACCTAAAGTTACCCTAACCCTGGCCCTACATGTGGACACAAAAGGCAGGTAGATAACAGGTATAGGCTGACACTATGGCTGAACATTTTTTTCTTTTTGTTGAATTAAATTGTTATTAAATGGTTAAGCGTAGGGCTTTTTTTTTTTTTTATATGAAACGCTCTTGAAAAGGAAAAGGAAAAATGGTGTGCGAACAGTGAACAAATTTAAAAGTACCAAAATTATAAGAAAATGATCATAAGCTTATGCTAATTGTAATCTCTTATGAGATGATAAAGTATTTAAATTATATGAAAATGATCATCATAAGCTTATGCTAATTGTAATCTCTTAATTTTTGAGATGATAAAGTATTCAAATTATACAAAAATGATCATCATAAGCTTATGCTAATTGTAATCTCTTAATTTTTGAGATGATAAAGTATTCAAATTATACAAAAATGATCATCATAAGCTTATGCTAATTGTAATCTATTTTTTTAGATGATAAAGTATTCATAAAAGTATTTTTGAAATAGTATTCCTATTCGTATTTGTACTGTATTGGGATAAGGTAGGGACAAGCAGTCTGACTTTGCCATGAGGTTCAGGGGAGGATGGGAAGCATTTTAGAAAAAGTTCATTTAAAAAGAAAAGGAGGTGGTTTCAGAATGCATGATTAAATAATTTTGAAGGGATAGGGAATCCCCCCCCAAAATTAAAACCGGAGAGGGTGGTTTTAGAAGGCATTGTTGAATAGTCATTGGGGGAGGGTACGGGGAGAGGGTGAGGATGCATTGCAGAAAAAGGGTGTTATGAAATAGGAGGGGTAGAGTGTTCAGTATGTCAGTGGGAGTGTGTGTGTGTGTGTGTGTGTGTGGTGTGTGTGTGTGTGTGTGTGTGTGTGTGTGTTTTATTTTTAAAAAAAATTATTCTTTTATATCGAGGATAATGGAATAAGCACTCGTGTGCTTTTTTACATCCAGTCCCTGTGTGTATACGGTTTTGTACATTTTGTCATCTGTGTGTGTGCATGTGTGTGTGTGCGTGTGTGTGTGTGTGTGTTTTGGTTGTTCATTTTTTTTATTTTGAGGATAAAGAAATAAGCACTTGTGTGCTTTTTACACCCAGTCCCCCCCCCCCAATGTGTATGCAGTTTTCTAAATTGTATCTGTTCCCACCAGCACACAGTGGCCTACTCTTCGTGTGTGTGTGTGTGTGTGTGTGTGCACATTTATTTGATGTGATTTATTATTTTATTTCAAGGATAATGGATAAGCACTCGTGTGCCTTTTTACATCCAGTTTCTGTCTCCGTCTGCATGCGGTTTTGTAAATTTTTGTCCTCCGTTCTCACAGCATGTGTATGGGAAAGATGGACTTGCTGCAGGCAGATCATAGGAATGGTATACCACGGGTATTTCTCATCACCAGTGTAGGCTGTATTGTGCAACTGGAGAGCAAAATTTACTTACCCCTGTGTGTGTGTGTGTGTGAGTGGCTTTTTTTTTTTGGTGAGGGGTTGGGTGGGAATAAGTGCAAAATAGCATTTACTGAAACACGAATTTTGTTCTCTGTGTGTGTGTATGGGTTAAAGAAATGTCGAATTGCTAGCTTAACAGCTGTAACCAGTTGTTGAATGGTAGAGACTGCAGGAAATGATAGGATGTGAAAAAGTATTGGAATGTTACATAAAAATTGTATTTGATTAAAAAGATTGAATTTTAAATTTTTTTTTTTTTTACAAACGTGCATTAGAAAAAGCATAATTTTTTTTTTTTTTATTATTTGTCCAAATTGGCATAAGGGAAACCATTTTTTGCCTTTAATTCTATGTGTATAAGATCGCATGCAGGCATTTTGATGTGTGTCCTGTTGCCTTATTTCCTTCTTGCCTTTACTTGCCCTAGGTCAGAGACATGTCCACTACCCAGGTCATAGCACTCCTAGCCTATTGATAAGACTACTTCCGCCTGCATCTCTCCCAGTAGTCTGATTTCCATTGTCAGCATAAATGTACTGTCAAAGCCTGTTTTTTTGTTTTTTTAATCTAAGTGGTTAAAAAAAACGGTTGGAGGCTCCACAATGTAATGTAGAACACACCCCCCCCCCCCCCAAGGAACCTGAAGAATTAACAGAGGAAACAAATTTTCAAGAAAAGATGAGGAAAGAAATAAGTGGGATAAAGGGTTATATCCCACCCCCCTCCCAAGTCAGGCTGTAATTGCTAGACGATAGTGAGATTTGAGGTTGATCGTGACGAAAGCTGCTATGATTTGTTGTCTGCTCTCTTGCATTTATCCAACCTTTTCACTCTGTTAGGTCCATTTGTGCTTCTCTTCTGCAAGTATTGAACTTAACTTCTAGTATGTGTATTCTGAAATTCCAGTGTAGCCAATGTGATCTCGTGTATTCTAGCAGATCACTGAGAAAACACACAGCGTAATACAAGGTTGTCGTTTAGTTCAGTTTTCTTGCTTTTGTGCTTTCTTTAAACCTTGGTTGTGAAAAACTAGAAAATGGTAAAAAAATGATTTTTTTAGTGGCTGGTTGTAGACTGTGAATGTTGTTGTTCAAAACACTTGGCTGTATAAATGGTTGGGTTTTTGTTGTTTTTTTTGGTGCTTTAAATCTATTTTCAAGTGGAAGAAAATTGGCCCCTTTTCTTGTCACTTAATTTATTTTGTATTGAAACATTTGACAGTTTTCTTGGACTTGATTACCAAAGGCAACGTTGCTTTATTTTTTTTTTTTTTTTTGATGTACTCAGTTTGAAGTAATGAGGACAGAATGAATCAACTTATTGCTGATACCATTTTTCTTTTTATAATTTTCTTTGAAAATATAACATTGCTCTTTCTTGTTGAATTACACGGTGCTTTTAATAATTTCATGTTCAGTAATAGATTTTTTTGCCATGCAATGTTTCAGTATTTATTTTGGGGGCTTGAAATGTCTCTGCTTTATTTTGGTCAATTGTGTGATTGGTTTACTTGCATGTAACTATTTCAGGGAATGCTCACATTTTTGCACCTTCAAACGAGGGATAATGTGTGTGTGTGGCTTGTGGCCTGTGTCAGCTCTTGATCATAACACTCGTAGGACAAGGCTTAAATCATGTCTTGAACATTATCTCCTTCATGTTAAATTTTTAGACAGTGGTTTTGCCTGATAGACTTGTTTATAGTTACGCAGTTAATGTCCTAGACTTAATTTGCTCCCAGGCCCATCCCCACCCCCATCCCCCAAATGCCACCTCCCTATTTCCTATTATTCCAGGGTCAGTGTTAATTTTATAATGTGCATTATCTTGAAATGTATTGCATTTGAAGCAGCTTTTCAATTGAATTTACTCCCATGAAAGGGTGAACTGGAAACCAATAGCTTGTAAAGTTATTTTGGATTGGCAAGTATTATCAGTGGTCTCCTTGTTCCGTTTGTACATTTCAGTTAAAAAAACCCCCCCCCCCCCCCCACCCCCGTTTTTTTGTTATTGCCTCAAAACCCAGTTAAACTTGTAGAATCCCAACTGGAAATGTACTTCTGTAAGCCAATTTGATGACTGTTATTATATGTGATAATCGAATCCTATTGCTCGCTGAATGAGTGAAGAAAATTGCATTTTCCTTTTAGAGGATCACCAAATGTTTCCTGTAACCAGTATTGGTTCTATTTTTTCCTGTTCATATCTGTGTATAAATCATTTTGTAAAGTGGTGAGCACACACCACTGGCACTTGACGACCCAACTGACTTTTCCTGAGAAAAAAAGCTTTTCGTGGTTGCCATTAACAACCTGAAGTGAGATGAAATGAAAGATTTACACAACTTCAAAACTTGCAAGCTGATGTTTTGCACGTGTGTTTTAGGGTGTTTACATTTACACCACTTTAAGTCACAGCAGACTTCTCTGAGTGAAATTTGGGCTGCTCTCCTCCCCGGGGGAGAGCGTGTCGCCATGAGCAGTGCCACCTTTTTTTTTTTTTTTCCTTTCTGCAACTGTATTTGTTTCCTATCAGAGTGGCTTTTATCTACAGATTTTTCCCAGGGACAATCTCTTGCTGCGTTGGGTTCTTTTACATGCGCTAAATAGTGTAATACACGGGACATTGGTTTATTGTCTCATCAGAAAGACTAGCTCTCGGACCACCACTCATGGTCTAATGGATGGGGGAAATTTTTGGGCCCAAACCAGATTTGAACACCGCGACCCAGACTTTGTTTTCTAGACAGGCACGTTACCTCTAGACCACCATCCACAACTTTGCACAACTCCTTTAAATCTTGCAAGCTGTTGTTCTGCACATATTTTATTAGGGCGTTTGTACTTCTGGCTGTAAAGATAACATGGCTAGAATAAAGCTTTTTGCCACTTCTGTGTTTTAAAAAAACAATTGGAATGAACATGTCATTGTGGCCACGAGATATTTCAAATGTGAGAATTTAAAAGCTAACAAGTCAGTGGGTGGGTATTGTCACTGCTGGTCAGAGCATTGGGAAAAGCCTACCTCCCTCTTCAGAAAAAAAGAGGCTGGAGTGGGGTTGGGTAGCCGGCTCGCAGCTGAAATACATTTTAGTATGAATGAAAAACACATTTTAGTATGATTGAAAAGCGTATTGCCAAAGCTTGATGAAAAGAAATGAAATTAAACTACCAAGGTCTTTGGTCATAGTTCTGTTTATGAATGACTGTGGTTGCAAATGTAGAATGCGTACAAGATGTGACACGTGTACACCTTTTTTATCTGTACTTCTCACGCTCCCCTCTTTTTGTCTCTCACTTTACTCTTAATTTCCTTTGTGGGGGTGCGGGGGCTCTTTCAGTATAAATAGCATAACCTCCTCCTGGAAATTCTGTGGTACATAGACATTTCCCCATTTCTATCTCTCTCTTTGTTTGTCTTAATCCTTATCTTTATATAATTTCTTGTGCTTATTTTCTGCCTTCCCAGTCCACTCTTCTACCTTTTTTCAAGCAACTCTTTCAAACAATTTTCTGTTTAAATTATATGATTCTGCCTGTGTTTTTTGTTCTGGTGACCAGGTAGTGATACTTAGAGACTGGGATGGGCACAGGATGTCCATTCTGCAGTGGTATTTGTCCATGTGGCACTTTTTGTGTATATTTTTGTACTAAAAGATATTTGTTATCCTATTTTAAATGTTTATTTTTGCAATCTGGGGATGATAAATTAAGCGGAATGGCTGGTGTCCTCAGCAAAGTCTGGTTTATTTGCCTTAAGGAATTTAATATTTTAGGTACAGTCATTTAGCTTTTTTTTCCGATAGTTGGTGTTAGATATTTGAAAGTATTAGGAAATATTGGTTTTGAACCTGAAGTTGAAAGTTACTAGAGCCACTGAAACTGAATGAGGTGACAGCCCTGATATGGCTTTCGTGTTCGGTACGGCTATAAACATGATTACGATTAACAGAAATTCATGTGGGTTACAAGTCTTACATGAAAAAGCAAATTGGAAAAAACATTTATCACAGAATACAGCACAGGCTGAGTGTATATGACCATGACCTCGCACTCATTACAGGAAAATACCAATACCAATAACAGCACTTTCGCTTACAAAGGTTATACACCTTGCAGGGTTAAAAGGATTTCAGATTTAAGGCAGGACAGATAGGAGATGAAAACAGAGTGAAAATCTGAGGTTTGAAATAGGCTTGTGACCACATGAATTCATTTTATTGCGCGCGCGCAGCGCGCGGGCGCGTGCACACACACACACACACACACACACACACACACACACACACACACACACACAACACAGATGACATAATTCACAAAACTGCATACACATGGGGACTGGATGTAAAATAAAAAAAAGCACGAGTGCTTATTCTAATATCCTCGAAATAAAAGAATAATTAAAATAAATGAATAAATTAAATACACACACACACACACACACACACACTCACAGGATAGCCTGGTGGTCAGAGTAATGTGCTTGTGATCTGCTGAACCAGGTTCAAATCTCGTTCAAGAGGATTTTCCCTCTGGAGTTAACATCAGTGCCAACTTTACTCCCCCCAAAAGTGCCCGTGAGACTATAAACTTATAAACCCAGGTCCCATGTGAGAACGCATGCACAACATCTTGGCATACCTTAAACCTGTTCCGCTTTTAGGAAGAGAAGGCCATTGAGTGCCAGTGAGAACAGAAGACAAAATTTACAAAACTGCATATAGACAGGGACTGGATGTAAAAAAGCACATGAGTGCTTATTCAACTATCCTCGAAATAAAAAGTAAACAAATTTTAAAAAAAAGAAGAATAAATGAATAACACACTCACACTTTGGCGGCACATTTAAAAGATGTAGGGACTAAAATGAAGTCATTGAAGTTTATGCCACAAATGCTGCTCTTCCTAAGGTTTGGCAGATAATAGAATATTATGGTTGTGTGGCTAAGCTATCCTGTCTTTAAACAAAAGTAGTGGGCCTACAGACTGTATAAACCCAAACAAACCACTTTACAGCATTTTTAAAATACTGTTTTCGAATCATGACCCCAAACCTATACTCTGAAACACCTCTTTACTCCTAAACTTGTTGCTGTTGTTGTTATTGATGCTCTTTTGTTGTTGTTGTTGTTGTTTTGTTGTTTGTTTTAATTTCAGTTTGTATTGTTAATGCTGTTGCTTTTTTTTTTTTTTGGGGGGGGGGGGGGGGGGTTGCTCTTTTCCTTTAATATGCACCAGCACTTTTCCTTTGTTGTTGTTGTTCTTTTTTTTTCTTTCTTTTTTTTTCTTTTAACCATACATGATATATAAGCCCACTGTGTAGTCTTCTGGTAGTGTAGTAATTTATTTTTTTCTGGTGTAAGCACAAAAAGCTTTTAGTATCATGTCTTATTGTATTTCTGTCTTTTATGCTATTAATGCTCTTAAATCCAGAAATTCAAGGCACATTTGTGCCAAAAATCACATGAGAACTTTATGAGTCAGGAACTAGTCTTTTACGAAAAAGAGCTTTTCATTTAAGGGATGCATAGATAAGCACTGTTAGTGTGTATCAGTTCATATGAAAAACAGGATTGTTTGTTTATATTGCGGTATTGCAGTATCTACACTTCTCTTCTGAGGAAGAGCTTCCAAAACACAGCGTGGAAACAGGCAAGGATGGTGATGCACAATTTTCCAAGTTTTTTTTTTTTTATATTCAATTTATTGATTAATTGATTTGTTCATGAATTTGCATACTTTTGATGTTATGAAATAGAACAGATAATTATATCATTTAGTGGTCCCATTCGGCAATGTTGCTGTCAAAGGAAGGTAGTTGCTGTAAATTGCGCAGAGGCAGAATGAAATAGTTTTCCTTTCTTGTTTGTAGACTAAAAAATTATTTAAAACCAAAACTAGTAAAAAAAAATAAAATAAAAAGAAAGCCAAAAGAGAGTCGAACCAGTGAGTGGTAGGTTAACAGCATATCTCTACGATGATAAACCACTGCACTACGGACCTTCCTGACGAAATCTCTGCCTAGGAGCAATTTATTCTACACATGTGGCCAACTTGTCGGTGATGACATAGGCCTAATAGGGAATTCCCGATTTTCGTCACTTCTGAAGTCATTCATGATGTGGGCTTGGTCGCATGGGATGGGAGGAAAGGAATGTTGTTGTACTGCCCCAGTGCACTGTGGTAGAGCATTATTGAGGCTCACACTTGTAAGCTGAGTATACTTGTGTCATCCATGCCACAAGCCATACTTGCCCTATTTGTCCCAAACAAAACAAAACAAAACAAAACAAAAAACCTCAAACAATACCAATATTTCAATGCTGCGCCCATAAGATGTTTTCCTTTATTCTTTTTTCCTGAGGATAATGGAGAAAGTACTCATGTGCTTTTAAAATTTTTTTAAATGTGCTTTTTTAAAAATTTGAACGTAGTTTTGTAAACTTTGTCATCTGTTTTGGGGGGGAGTGGAGTCAGCACTGATGTGACTGAGATTCGAACTGGGTCAGCAGATCACCAGCGCGTCACTCTGACCACCAGGCTATCCTGTCTTGGGTTCACACAAGATATCCATTAATATCTCAAAAAGTTCAGGGGGGGGGGGGGGGGTGATAGTGGCACTGGTGGGGTAGGGAGGGGGGGAATCTCCTTACACAGATGGAAGACAGGAACCCTTGGCCTCAGAATATTGTTGAGTCTGGTACTCTACTACTGAGCTATCTGGGTCTTCCATCACCCCCCCCCCCCTCACACACACGCACACACACACACACTCACACACACACACAAACACACACACACACACACACACACACACACACACACACACACACACACACACACACACACACACACACATACACTTGAGCAATTGAACCGAGGGGAATATGTATCTGTTATCCTAGAGATGTGTGGAAAGTGGTCCCCATGTCACACTACACTGCATTTCCTCAGTCACACATCAGGGGATGGGTGGTGTAAAGGTATGGTCAGAACATTGCACTGGCAATTTGACGACTCGTGTTTGATTCCCAGTCAAGGAGATTTTTCTTCTGGAGTTAACATCAGTGCTGACTCCACTCTCCCCACAAGTCCTTAGGATGTGTGAACGCACGCAGAACATCTTGCGCACACGTTCAATCCTATTCCGCTTTTCGTAAGAGTAGGCCATTGTGTGTTGGTGGGAACAGATACCAAGATTTACAAAAAACTGCATACACACGGGGATTGGATGTAAAAAAAAAAGCACAAGAGCGCTTATTCCATTATCCTCGATATAAAAGAATAAAATAAATAAAAATGATAAAATAAACACACACACACACACACACACACACACACTCACACACACTTGAGCAGTTGAACCAAGGGGAATATGTATCTGCTATCCTAGAGATGTGTGGAAAATGGTCCCCATGTAACACTACACTGCATTTCCTCAGTCACACATCAGGGGATGGGTGGTTTAAAGGTCCGACACCTGACAAGCCTTGTACATAAACTCTACATACCCAGGTCCAGCATGCAAACACACGTAGGCCTAGCAGGATCTTGTGCACACCTTCATGGACCATAGACATCCAGCTTTTGCTAAAAAAAAAAAAGGTCAGATGTGGCCAGTGGTATGGATATTAATACAAACATGTCGTCAGCATGCAGTAGACAGGCTAAGTGATGGTCTGAATTAATGAAAAATAAACTTGTGATTTATACTGTGTTGTTTTTTTGTGGTGATATCAAGGTCATAGCAGATTTAGGGACTGTACCAACCAACCAACCAACCACTACCACCACAAAAAATAGCCGTTGACTGTCTTATAAAGTGTAAAATTTAAAAAAATAAAAAAACAACTACCCCCACAACATCCCCCCCTCCACACCAGTAGGCAGGATCCCATAGACCACTGGGGCACTATGATACCCCCCCCCCCTCCACCAAGAGGGAGCTAAAACCCCCCCCCAGAAAAAACAGACTTCAGAAGCGACAAAAATCGGGAAAATCCCATGTCACCACCAGCCGAGTGACCAGGTCAGTTGGAATAATTACTCTGTCAACACACACTTGTACAGGAAGGTCCGTAGTGCAGTGGTTTATCATCGTGGAAACATGCTGCTAGTCTACCACTCACTGGTTCGACCCTCTGTTTTGCCTTTATTTTATCCTCTTTAAAAAAAAAAAAAAAATTCTACCATAAATCAATTACTTGAATCCAAACCTTTTACCTACAACAAGAAAAGAAACTGTTTCAAGTCTCTTCTCTGAGTAATTAAGACTAGTTACCTCCCTTAGGCAACAACAGTAAAGCAGAACAGTTGCTTTAATTAAAAAATTTTTTTTTTAGAAACCATTTCACCACCAAGAGCAAAGTCTGTGATCTATATCCTAAGAAGACTATGGGATGAATAGATCTTTAAAACATGACAGGTTTTGTATAACTATTCTAGTCTATAAGATTTCTAAACAATATCCTAGTAGGTCTGCCAATAGTAGCAGGGTGTCCGTGCAAGATGCTTTTTTCAGGCACTGCAGTGTTCATTGGGGGGTTATTTTGAGGGGGGGGGGGGGGGTAGTTGTACACAGTACCAATGGCATCACTATGGAAAAAATTTGATGACATTTTGCAGACAAGAGTGACATGGACAGTTAGAACTACAAGGGAAGTGTGCCTTTGGGTCAGATATTTGAGACTCTTTCAGGGCAGGTTTTAGAGTTATGAAGAAGAAGAATATATATGTGTATAATTCACCACACTCAAAATCACAGGCCAGCCAATCCCCCTCCCCTCTCTCTCTCTCTCTCTCTCTCTCTCTCTCTCTCTCTCTCTCTCTCTCTCTCTCTCTCTCACACACACACACACACACACACACACACACACACACACACACACACACACACACACACACACACACAGGAGCCTGGACTATGCACACTAGTTAATTTATAATGGAGGAATACAGCTGTGAGTTATAAAATATTGTTTGTTGATTACATTAAGGTCCCAGCGAAAGTTACCTGATTGAGAAACTGTATCAATCAACCAACCACCACCACAGCCACCAAGCAACTCTTGACTGTCTTATAAAGCATATAAAAACCCTATCCATATCCATAGGCATAATCCCAAAGACCGCTGGAGCACCAAATAACTCCACTCAACCTAGACAACTAGACAAATATTTTATTTTTTATTTTGCAAATTTAATTTTTTTTATAAAAAAATAAAAAAACAAACAAACAAACAAACAAACAAACAAACAAACAAACAAACAAACAGTCCTGGTTGATTCCTGTTCAAGGGGATATTTTCCCCTGGAGTTAACATAAGTGCTGACTCCACTCTCCCCAAAAGTCTTTTGGATGAGACTATAAACAGAGGCTGTGTGCTAACGCATAACATCTTGGGCACACGTTAAAACCTGTTCGGCTTTTCGAAAGAGTAGGCCATCGTGTCCCATGGGAACAAATGACAAAATTTACTAAACTGTATACACAGGGGTGTTGCAGGGTGTTGCAGCACCTGCAACACCTCCTACTAGCCACACAGGATCCTGAAGCATGGAAAAAGATCTCTGTTGCGTCTTCTCTCATGTCCCCCCTACGTCCTTTGGACATGGGACTGAGTGAGTGAGTGATACACAGGGGACTGGATGTAAAAAGCACATGTGCTTACCCCATTATCATTGATAAAAAAAAGAATAAAGAAATAATAATAATAATAATAATAATAATAATAGTAATAAAATAACAACAATAATAATAATAATAAATAATAATAACAACAACAATAACAACAACAACAACAACAGACTGACCAAAAAGAATGGCTTCAGAAGTGACAAAAATCGGAAAAATCCCATGTCACCACCAGCCAAGTGACCACGTCAGTAGGAATAATTACTCTGTCAACACACACTTGTACAGGAAGGTCCGTAGTGCAGTGGTTTATCATCGTGGAAACATGCTGCTAGTCTACCACTCACTGGTTCGACCCTCCCTTTTGCTTTCATTATTTAAAAAAATATATTATTTAATTTTTTTCTATCATAAATAATTTCAATCCCAAGCATTTAGCCCACAACAAGAACAGAAACTGTTCCAAGCCTGTCTCTGAGTAATATACAGTAATTACCTCCCTTAGACAACACTGTTTTTAAAAGCAGAACAATAGTTTTTGGTTTAGTCAAGTCAAGTCAAAAACACTTTAATCATCCCTGAAGGGCAATTAGATTACTGACAGGCATATTGATACGAAATTTATTGATGATTTCTTTTTGTTAATAAATCCTTACACCATGAAGAAGAAAGTCTGTGCTTTTTTTTTCATGGTAAGGAAATGTGCGGGATAAAAAAAAAAGTATTCTTTAAATTGGACAGGTTTTGTAAAAACATCCTGTGAGATACAGATTACTGAACACTAGTCTTGTAAGTCTGCCAATAGCAACACAGTCTCTGTGAAAGATAGGTTTCTTTCCCCTCAGACACTGTAGTGTGTGCGAACTGTAGCCCCGTGTGCGAACGCACGCAGAACATCTTGCGCACACGTTAAATCCTGTTCCGCTTTTCGTAAGAGTAGGCCATCGTGTGCCGGTGGGAACAGATGACAATATTTACAAAACTGCATACACACGGGGACCGGATGAAAAAAAGCACATGATTGCTTATTCTGTTATCCTCGAAATAAAAGAATAAATAATAATAATAATAATAATCTATTTTGGAGTCTTACACACCCACGTTGAAATGACTTCGATGAAAAAAAAAAAAGACAACACTATGTAGTTAACAGAGATCAATCATAGCTGCGTGTGTGCACTCATGTCAAATATCCAGGCCTAACCCTCCCGGGTGAAATTATGATGACAGGCAATGGTGCAGAATTATCCTTTTCTTCACTCTGAAAATGTCACTGAATATGTTAACTATTATATGTTAACTATTCTCCAGTCGATTTGAAAAACGCCTGATTTTTTTTTTTTTTTTTTAGATAATTCTTAAAGGTAGCTGTTAATTCTGTGAGTCTGCTATCTTTAATTAATAATAATTATTATCAACATTTTGGCATACTTGAGTTTGTACGTATTGTAACTCGGTCTAGATTAAATGGCCATATTTAGCAGAGTTGTTTCCTTACTCCTTTTGTCAATTTTCGCTTGTCATAGTGCTTGTTCTTTTTTTTTTTCTTCCCCCCCCCCCCCCCCCCCAAGGAATACGTTTGTATTTCTGTTTTCCGCAATCAGTTTCCCTCCCTCTGTGTGTGTGTGTGTGTGTGTGTGTGTGTGTGTGTGTGTGTGTGTGTGTGTGTGTGTGTGTGTGTGTGTGTGTGTGTGTGTGTGTGTTTCAACAAATCAGCCTTACAACAACTGTTCTCATGTTTCTCTTCCCTGCAACAAGATATTCTATACCACTCAACATATACACAACACAAAGAGATGACAAGATAACAAAAGACAAGCTATACACAGACACAAAGAGACGTAAAGACATATACACAGACACAAAGAGAAGACTACACAGAAAAAATATACATACAGCACACAAAGAGACGTACAAGACATATACACAGACACAAAGAGACGTAAAGCATAAAAATATACAGAACCAGACACAAAGAGACGTCAAGACATATACACAGAAAACAAGAAGTAAGACATATACACAGACACAAAGAGACGTACAAGACATATACACAGACACAAAGAGACGTACAAGACAGAACAAAGAACGTCAAGACAAAACACAGA
>CM060329.1:49724781-49737281 GCA_030674155.1 Stramonita haemastoma
ACACACCACAACACAATACCCAAACAACAACAACAACACACACCACACCACACACACACACACACACACAACACAACAACACACCACACACACACACAACACAAATACACACACACACACACACACACACACACACACACACACACACACACACACACACCAACACACCAACACACACAACACAACACACACACACCACACACACACACACACAACAACACACACACACCAACACAACACCTCTCTACTCACAGTAGTATCGATCAGTTTTGGGGCACGGTGGTTGGGCCTTCGTTGTGTAATTAAGGCAGGCCACGAGAGGACAAGAGAAGGAGGAGAGGGAGGGGGGGAGAGAAGAGTGGAGGGGTGGGGGGGAGGGAAAGATGCATTGGGCGTGTGAGCCAAAGTGGAAGGAGGGAGAAGAGGGAGGGGGTAGGGGTTGGGGAGAGGGAGAAAAATAACATGCTAGCAGACAGTCTGGAACGAGCTTGCAGAAAGAATGCTACTATATTAATACAATCTAAAAACATTGCTGGTTACTGCTAAAAACTGCACCCATACACACAGACGCACGCAGACAGACAGACAGACACAGACAGACACAGAGACCATGCACAGACACAGACAGACAGACACATACACACCGTGCACAGACACAGACAGACAGACAGACAGACAGACAGACAGACAGACAACACACACACACACACACACACACACACACAACACACACCATACACACACACAGGCAGACAGACAGACAGACGGACACACACACACACACACATACATACACACAGAGGCAGCAGACAGACAGACAGACAGACAGACGGACACACACACACACACACACACACACACACACACACACACACACACACACACACACACACACACACACACACTACAGCGTAATGGAAAAAAGTAAAAGGAGTCCAAACTTGTTTCTGCTACTACAACTGAAACCACACGTTAATCTTGGTTTTTAGCCTGTTGTTACAGAAATTGAACATTTTTTCTGTTTATTCTAAACTAACACTTGATAATACGATACAATATGAAAAACTGTACAATACAGTCTACCTACATTTTTGCTGGTTACCTCTTCACGGTCTAAAAATTGTTTGTTACTAGATTGACTTCAATTCACACAGTCTAAAAAAAAAATTGCAGGTTACAAGTTCACATTCCAAAAAGAATTGCGTGTTACTTTTACTTAATAAACAAAACCCAACCCTCAAAACAACAACAAACAAAAAGAAACCAAAACGACTTGCCAGTTACTTATTTCAAAACAGATTCAAAACTCTGTGTAATACACTTTATACTACGAAGATGTAAAACTCGTTAGCTTCTGTATCATAGTCAAATGCTACAGCTATTGTACAGTCTCAAACGTGCAGCGTATTTCATTGTATCATAGAATCGGTGAAGCTTGCCACTTTACCCCTGCTGTATTGGTGTCTGCTTATGACGTATGTATATTGAATAAACAATGTTGAAACAAAAGAGAATGGGTGTTGAATCACCAAGGACTGTATTGAACTGGTTGCAGAATGTATAATGTGTATTAAATGAACCAGAGTGCCTAGGACTGTGTGTAGGCAGATGATATAGACACAGACACGCCCAGTGTACGCATTATATGCCTAACGTGCACAATCGTGTTACACACGCACAAGCACACACAGAGAAACACACACAAGCATAAACACACACACACACTCACACACACACACACACACACCACACTCACACACACACACACACACACACACAGAACGAAAAACAAAATTTTCAAGTTCTGCGTCATCGCCCACAATCCTTACAATTTCGCCATTTGAGCAGCAATGATCGAAAATCAAGGAAATGAAAAGAGAGAGAGAGAGAAAAAAAAACAAAACAAACAAACACAGAAACCCAGACACAGCAGCCAACGCAGCATGTCTTTGTTTTGGTTCCTGAAAAGATGCCGGGTGCAGCCGCACACTACGCAGCAGCAGCAGCAGCCGTTTGCATCATCACGTTTTGGAACTGAGGCGAACGCCCGCGCAAAGCAGCCTGCTCTCTTGCAGCTATTACACAATGCGGCAAGGCCTGTTTTATTTTTATTTTTTTCTCCTCAGGAGACAGCCTAGCCTGCAAGATCTGCATGTTAGGCTAGGCTAGGCCTAGCTGCGAAAAAGGTTGTTTCAAATGTTTGCAAGTAGCAGCAGCAAGGCTTTGTCTTAACTTCCCGCCAATTTGTGTGTACTGTACTCATTGACTAACCCTGTACGGACGGAGAGCTGGAGTACGAGAGAGAGAGAGAGAGAGAGAGGGGCGGGCAGGGGAGGGGAGGAGGGGGTTTAGAGAGGAGTGGGAAGGAACGTTGGGGGGAGAGGGGGGTTGAAGAGGATGGGAGTGGTGAGGGATTGGTACAGCCGTTCCCAAGCAGTGTAAGGGTTTGTTTGTACCGGCTGGCCGTCTGCACGCGGCGCTGGGGGGTGGGGCCTGGTGTGGAGAGGGGAGGAGGAGGACAGGCCCTGTGATTGGCTGAGCACCTTGTCCACATCAAAGCGCCAAGCGCTGTGATTGGTTGAAGGGGTCGGCATCCTGTGAATGCCGCGAACTCTGGCCGCGTGCCAACCTCTCCGGTTTGCGCACCAAAACAGACATATTGGTCCGCTAAAATATAGTTCTATGTCTGGTACAAATTATTATTTTTGATTTAACTTCTAAAACAATTTTTTAATATCTGGAAGAACGTTAACAAGTTTTTCTAATTACCGTAATTTTTCTGACACCAAAAAGTATTTTTTAAGCGAATGCCCTCCCGTGAACGAGAGGTTGCGAAAGTGTGCGCGGAAGGATCTTAAGGCCCACGGTAACCGTGGTTCAACGTTCATAGCAAACGCGTGAAGCTCTAATATCTCAGACCAAAACAGACGGTCGTGATA
Organism: Stramonita haemastoma; assembly: GCA_030674155.1. Taxonomy (NCBI): domain Eukaryota; kingdom Metazoa; phylum Mollusca; class Gastropoda; order Neogastropoda; family Muricidae; genus Stramonita; species Stramonita haemastoma. The sequence goes on from CM060329.1 coordinate 49,727,721, forward strand.
GTGGGGTGTTGTCCGTTGGAGATCTCGTGGATATTTTTACAACTTCTGGAGTACTTTGGATACTACTACTACTACGTATACTACTGACAGTGATCACTTGTGTGAAAATCATGTTTGGAGTCAGAGATGGAGTATATTCCAATAATGTTACCCGCCAACAGAGAGACAGAGCGGCAGACAGAGGTAAGTTTCTGATGTTTTGGTTTTTTTGGTTACAGATGTTTTGAAATTTGTTCGTTTTGAGGAATGACAGAAAACAGGGAATAAACCCCAGACTTAAGCTGTAGTAAGTCAGAACACAATCTTAACAGTTCACACACACACACACACACACACACACACACACACACACACACAACCACACACACACACCACTAGTGTAGGTTACACCCACTCATACATACCACAGTGTAGAAATTCTCATACCAAAATAAGAAAGAAAAAAAGAAAATGTACACTTGTTTGTAACACTCACAATCATACCTCCACACTTTTGTTTTTATCCTTTAACATACACCTTTACCTGTTTCTAAAAATGAGTTGATGAGTTTAGAGGTTAGTTAGTAAAGGTGTGTGCTGTGCTGGTTGCAGGGAGAGAGAGGCGACTAGAGCGAAGCTATGCAGTGGGTGAAGTCCTAGGCAGAGGAGGCTTCGGCACAGTGTACTCAGGATACAGAAGGAGCGACAATTTACCTGTAAGTATCTGTCTTGTTTCCATCAACCATCAATCATTGTCATTTTAAGTTGGTTTTTTTTTTTAAAGAAAAAAAAAACTTGAATATTTTATTGTACAGTAGGTTAACATCCTGTTGAGTTTTCATTAATTAAAAAAAAATTGGGGGGGGGGGGGTGAGTTTTTGATGGTGCTTATTCTTTTTTTAACATGAAGACTTTAAAAAAAAAACTTGATTTTTTTAACTGGATGTAGAACAAGTCTAGCTGACTTGTAGAAGAAGAAAAAAGGACATATGATAATTTCTTAGAAATTTGAAGGTTTTTTTTAATGCCTTTTAGACTTTCATGTTGTGTGATATTTCAATTTGTAGCTTAAACAAGCAAAAATGACATTGTATACTTATGTCTGTTCTTATGTTTTCAGGTGGCTATCAAGCATGTCGCAAGGGAAAAAGTCACCCTTTGGGGAAAGGTGAATATTTTTTCTTATTTTCATAGACTTCTCTCTCTCTCTCTCTCTCTCTCTCTCTCTCTCTCTCTCTCTCTCTCTCTCTCTCTCTCTCCTTGTAAACACTTGTGGTTTTGAGTGTTGTGCTTTGTTGTTGTTCAAATTCCTCAAATCTGCCAATGACTATCTCTTTCACGTCTCAACTTAAAGAGTTAATATGCCACTAAAAAAAAAAAAAGATCGTTTTTAAAATTGGCGACAAAAAAGATGCAGAAAAGTCTGCAATAGTAATCATGGGAGCTAGCTGAGCTGCCTGCTGCATAAGTTGTGTCTGTGGTGATGTCGTTGTTCGTTCCGGCTTGACTGCTGCCGTAGTACGTAGCCTACAGCTTGCAGCCAGCGCACGCCCACGTCTAAAACACAAGACTAGCAGCGTTGCAACACTGCCGATACGGCGAGGAGGGCAGATCGTACACAAGCACAGCAGCATCCATCCCTCCATCCTTCCTTCCCTCCTCCTCCCATCCTCCCGGCTCCCTCCCGAAGTGCTGTTATTGATTTTCCACTCTCCTCTCTCTCTCTCTCTCTCTCTCTCTCTCTCTGCGCGCTGCAAGCTTAGCATTGGGGGAGGGGAGGGGGTGGGTTGAAGGGGGGAGGGGGTAGGAGAGCTGAAGTCACCTTGTCTGCCCCGAGAAAGACCTAGTTCCATCGTGCCCTACATTGCTCTCTACCCTCCTCTCTCCTCTCCCTCCCTTTCTCCTCCTCCTCCTCCTCTTTTCGCCAAGCTCTTCTCCTCCCGTCTATTCATTTTTTTTTTTTTATTCGCCACACCTCTTCGTTTCTGCGTTTAGATCCCCGTTGACTCAGTGGGTTCGTGGCTCACGCAATTTTAGAGTAAAAAGACTTTGGGGGGATAATAGGAGAGTTGCGGCGCTGTTTAAAACTCTTCTGTGCGTGGCGTTAGAAAAAGAGCTTTTGATGGTGATGTGATTCTGTTCTCCGTTTTCTGATTTTTAAAAAGAGAAAAATTTACCGGGTGCGGGGCGGGTGTTGGTAGAATGGCTTCTAGGCTAGCCTAACGCTTGCAGGCTTCTGCAGCACTGTCATTGATCGGATGGGTGCCCGTGGCTAGCGTCTTTGTAGGTCACTGGAGCGTTAGGGGAGAGGGGGGGGGGAGGGAGGCGGAAAGAGAGTGCACGCTTAGAGTACAGTCGATGTCTTTAAAAAAAAAAAAGACGAGAATGAAGCAGGACTTTCCGACTCTTTTTTTTTTCTTCTTTCTTTCTAGTGGCTAAGGTTGGTGAATCGGGGTGATTCCATATAATGTAGAATTAGTAATTAGTAATGAACTAACTACAAGTTCAGACAATGTCAAGCTTAACTTTTCTTGATGTGTAGTACTTAAAAAAAACCTGTTCAAATTAAGTAACTTAGATGATTTCTAACAGAACAAAATCATACAATTTTTTAGCACGAAGTATTAAAGATGGGATGTCTGTGTGTTTTTTCAAAAAAACAGTTCGGCGACCAAAGCGTCCCCTTGGAAGTGAGCTTGTTGCGGAAGGTTCAGGGTGTACCCGGGGTGATTCAACTCCTGGACTACTTCGAGCTGGCCGACTGCTTCTACCTGGTCATGGACGCCCGGACTCTGTCAAAGATCTCTTCGACTACATCACAGACAAAGGCGCCCTGGAGGAGAACACGGCCCGCCAGTTCTTCAGACAGATCGTCACCACAGTCCAGGACATCAGTCGCTGCGGCGTCTTGCACAGAGACATCAAGGACGAGAACATTCTGGTGGACTTGGAGACTGGTCAACTGAAGCTGATCGATTTCGGCTCCGGTGACGATCTCCGTGACGGCTACTACACAGATTTTGATGGTAGGTATTTGACAGGTTGTAAGGAATGGGAAGAGTAGGTGTGAGTGAGAGGGGTTGTTTTATTTATCGGGGGAGAGTTGTTATTGTCTGGAAGTGAAGATTAAAAGTGTTGGGCTGAGTTTTTCTACTAGTGTGATACTTGGGGACAAGGTTAGATCTGTTAAACATGTAACTGTTTACTGTTAACCCATCTTCGACGAGGTTAAAAAAATCACTCGTAAAATCCCCAAACTTCTTTATAGTAGCGCAATGATCATACTGACGAGTCAGTCAGTTACATAACTTCGTAATCTGTCAGGCTTGCTGTACACATCATAGTAAAACACAAGCGCTGTCTGGAACTGCTTCCGCGCGGAACCCAGCAGTTAGTAGTCGTACGTAAGGAAGGAAGGAAGCAAGCATAGAGAGCTGTATTGACAAGCAAACAGCAACGGCAGGTACCCCCTCCCTCACCTTCCCTTCCCTCTCCCTCTCTCTGCCTCCCGTGTTGGCATCTTGCCACCGAGACCTTGGCTGACCTCTGTGGGCAATAACGTCTGGCGGCGGTCAGTTCACCCCGGGGTCACGCAGCGGACACTTCTGCTGCAGAGGAGTGGGGAGGATGGGAAAGGGGGGAGGAGGAGGGGTGGTGATGGGAGAGGGGAGTGGAGGGGGGAAGGGAGGAGAGGAACATACCGTTACAGACATGAGGGGGAAGGGAAACACAGGCACATTCTTTTCCTTGCAGCAGAGAGAAATGGTAGATGGAATAACGGTAACTTGTAGTGTGGGGGGTGTTTGTGTAGCTTTAGGCTGTACTAGCCTTGGAGGCGGTCTTCTCCACAAGTACAAAGGTTTCTTTGTGGAAGAGGGATTCTTTGTTTTAATTAGGGAAAGACACATCTTTTCTAATTAGGAAAAAACAAGATGAAAAAAAGACGACTTTTTCCCAGCATACTTATCTTTACCCTATACATGTACACACACACACACACACACACACACCACACCACACACACACACACACACACACACACACACACAGCCCCTTACAAAAACAAACCGTTACCTCATTTTCACAAGTACCAAACACCCTCTCTACAACAAAAAATCTCCCCTGCTTGTTTCAGGAACGCGAGTGTACAGCCCCCCTGAGTGGATCACTCTGCAGCAGTACGAAGGCATGCCGGCCACAGTCTGGTCCCTGGGAGTGCTGCTGTACGACCTCCTGTGCGGGGACATCCCCTTCGAGCAGGACCACCAGATCGTCCGCGCTGAACTCACCTTCAAGAGCGGCGTGTCCTCCCAGGCTCGCGACCTGGTCCGCCAGTGTCTGTCCCTGAAGCCCAAGGACCGGCCCAGTCTCCAGGAGATCATGGCTCATCCCTGGATGCAGGCTGACGTCACCTCTCGTCTGCCCATCGACAGCCGCCAGGAGGACATCGTCAACGCCAATCTGGACGCCATTTCTTTGTCTAGTCAAGAAAGTATATGACAGCACGGAGGAGAACTTTGTTGTTAAAAAGGAGACAAACAGCAAAAATACCGTACTGCTGTTGTTGTTGTTGTTGAGGATTATGAGGAGGAGAAGGAGAAGAAGAAGAAGAAGGAGGATGCCCCTCTTGGTCTGGAAGTCTCTTGCACGAAGAACGAGCTCCTAGGCTGCTGAAGAGGGTCAGTCTGGTCAGTTGTGAGGACGGACTCTGGGCGTCTGCTGCTGTTGGCAAGGTGTGTGCCAGGTGTGCAGGGCTCAGAGCTTTGATGGTTGATGTGATAGAGAGCACTGGAGGTGGAGGAGAAAGCCTCCACTTGGAACAGGGGGGCCTGCCTCTCTGGACTGTGGGTTGACGATCTGGGTTCTGGAGAGAAGAAGGCGTTTTGCTGGATGACGAAGACACCGGTCCTTCGCTGCTGGACTGAAGCGAGCTTGGGCTGCCCCTCCCTTGGCCCAGGTGTCTCCAGCGTCAGAGGCAGATGTCCACCAGCCGTTGCACTGCACTCTTAAGACGACGACGGGATGTGTTCCATATTTCCACTCATTCCAGATCTGTTGCGCACGTGTTGTGTGACTGTGTGTGTGCACGTACAGTTATTCCACTCCCCCCCCCTCCCCCCCCATCCCCCCATCCTTTCCCACTCCCTGGACCTGGACAGTTAGTCCCTTGGATGAGAGAGACTGAGTGACTGGTGATGCTGAAAGTGTCAAGGGACTGACAGTTTGATGCCATCATTGCGGGCAATGCCTTTCTTGCCAGTGCCTCATCATACCCCTCAGTTCCCGAACTCCCCCCCCCTACCCCCCACAGACTGTGGGAAAGTGCTGATGACAACAGGGACTGAGGGTTCATGTACCAAAAAAAAGCAGACACAGGCTGCAGCCACAAATCCCTATCTCCACTCATCGTGGAAGAATCATGTTCAAAAGGAAGTCCAAGGGCTGTAGTACTCTTCCACTGCCGTTTCAATGCAACAACGATCTTTCATCATCTTTTTCCAGTCTCTCCGCAGTCATTGGACACTTATCACTATTAATTTATTACGGACACTCAAATGCTACTATCGTCAAGAGCCCCGGCTCCCCATTCTGCGACTTTGGTGCTATTTATTCCTCTGGATACCGACCATTGCCTGACAATCTGGCAAAGCACTACAAACCTATACACACTTTCTTGGAACATTTTGTGGTACTGACATTCACATTGCAAGACCTGTAGAACAATGCATCGCCGAAGCTCAAATAATTTATTGAATAAATTTGCAAAAAGGCAGCATTTTGGGTGCAAATAAACCTGCACCCTCCTCCTTTCCATTCATACTGTGTGTACATGTTTGTATGCAAAGTAATGTGTGTTGTCTGAGGAATAATGGATGCTGGATGAAGCTTGGGGAATTAAGAACGCTTGACGAAGAAAATGAATTTGCGAGCAAGTGTCTTATTTATAATGAATGAAAGAGAGTGTGTGAGGAGGGGAAGAGGATGAGTTAGCAAATGAAGGTTTACACTGCAGCGAAAGGGAGTGAAATTGGAAGTTCAAGTCAAGTCAAATCTCAGGAATTTGTTATGAATGACGGTTGTTTGTTTGATTGTTTGGTTGGTTGTTTGTTTTACGGGTCAAGACAGGATTGTGAGGAATGGGAGTTATGTCGTTAGACTTAATCGTGTTGTGATGATCTAGTGAGCGGAATGATGATAATGTGCTGTTATACTTTTCACAACTGTTTTACATGTGAGCTTTTTTTTGCTGGAGAGGTGAATGAAAGCAGGTATAAGATAGGAGTAAAAGTTTGTCAATGAAGAGGATAGGGAACGAGAGAGCTGGATAGAGAGGAAAGGATGAGAGAAAGGGAGAGAGAGAGAGACTGCATGATAGGTTTTGATGTATGGGTTTATCTGATGTGTATGATGATGGATAAGTGATGTGTTGATGACAATATTCAGATATTATTGTATCTTACTTGACATCCCTATTGTCCATTCATTTTTAACATCTGTTTAGATCATTATATAATTTATTATCATCATCACCTTTGGTCGTTGATTGTTCCAGTATCAAACAAGTCATAGCCATATTTATTGTAGCTGTTTTATTATGTTTATGTCATTCACTTCAAGATCTGTGATTTTTATTGAAGCGTTTGCACAGGAACCTTATCATCATTCGTCAAGATTTTTTCTCTTGGGATTTAAAAGATAGTGGAGCACTGGATGAGGAAATAGATGATCTTTAAAGAGGGGTGGGATGGGGAAAAAAATAATGCTAGATAACTAAGGTACTTACCAGATTTGGTTATCGCTGACTTTCCTGAAGAAGTAGAGAGCTATCAAGGATGTGAAAAGTATCTTTATAAAATGAAAAGGGAAAAAGGTTTTTGATTTAAAAAAAGGACGTGATTTAGGTGTGGGAGGGTGCAGTTAGCCATAACTGGTAGACACTAGGTTGAAAAATACATCCACAAAATTCAAGGGGAAAGTTCTTTTAATCCTTGTGAGCTTCACTGAAACACAAAAACTGCAAAAGATAAACACAACATTGCTGCCTGGTTACGAATAACTTCATTACGTGTGCTCGTAAACAAAGGCAGCTGAAACGGACACTATTCAAATCTGTACTGTATTGATCATCATGATTGAGATCACATCATTTTCATTCATGTATCGTGCGCCTGTACATACATCATAGAGTAATTTATTACTGGTGTGACTGATACAAAAGTGACGGGTGTGTTATGGGTTGTTTGATCATTTTTTTTTACCATTTTGGTCATCTTTTTACCATTGTTTAATCCTCTCATTTATTCAGCTATTTATTTATTCATTCATCTTTTGTCTTTTCTTGTGGTCAAGAGTTTGAAAACCTTGTCAATGGACTATTTTCATTCATGTACAAAAGCTGTATTTTTGTAGTAAATTACTGAATATGGAAAAACTGACGAAGATGATTTGAAAAATAAAAAATACTGAAATGAACTACAATGTTTTGTGTATATTTTGTTGATTGATTGATGGTGTGTGTGTGTGTGTGTGTGTGTGTGTGTGTGTGTGTGTGTGTCTCAATCTGTCTTTCTCTCAAGTCTTTGTTTATTCTCTCTCTCTCTGTCTCTGTCTGTCTGTCTGTCTGTCTGTCTGTCTGTCTCTCTCAATGTACATGTATGTGTAAATCTCTGTCTCTCTCTCTCACTTTCAAAGTGACACAGACACACAGAAGTGTCAGTAAAATGAAAGACAACTGTTTAATGACCACACACACACCAAACCAAACCAAAGAAACCAACAACAAACCATGAAATAAGACAAAAACTTCATGGAAACAACGAATCATGAACAAACCCCTATTCATGAAGAATAACAGTAGAACAAACATCTGGTGGAGAACCATTTATTAACATAAGCAATGAATACCACTAAAGTGATAAAAACAGATGTTAGGCCTAGTAAGAACAGCTGCATGGGTAACAGTTTGCCCTCTATACTTACTTACCCAGGCTTTGCGCTTTAAAGACTAGAGTGCAACTCCATAGTCTTCCAAGACTGATGGGTGCCTACTACTACTGTAAGAACACAAAATCTTTAAAAAGCAAAGCAAACAAAACATACAGGAGTGTCACTGGTCAGTCCTGCAATTATCTATCAGTCGTGACGTGTTAAGCCACGCTGGATGACCACAGAGGCGAAATGAAATCAAGGCTCTAATTCTGACCTCGATGAATATGAGTATGATGTCCCAAAGTCCTTCACAGCTGTTAGTCTGAGAGAAAAAGAAGAGAAGGAAACGACACCAGAAACTAAAATGCCAAAAAAACACACCTCCCTCCCTCCTCACTCTCAACTCTGACTACAATGAAACATATTCTTTTTGTAAGAAGATAATGTAACTTACATGGAGACGATGGGACATAGTCTGCTATGATAATAATAAAAAATAGTCTGCTATAATAAAACATACCAACTACACCAGGTAGGTAGCCTACCAGTTGGCCTATCTTGAAACAGCTTGCTGAAAATAACATGCCAAAAGTTCTGAAAAAGATCATGATACCTACTCCCTTCCTCTCTCTGTCTGCCTGTCTGTCTGTAAAGAAAAGAAAAATCGTAGGGGCACTGCACAAATTTTTTCCAAGCAGTGTCTGTTGGGCAAAATGAACCTCTCGGAGCCTATCCCTCTCCATGAATAAGGTGCATGCTGGGTATGTTCGTGCTTCCATAATCCACAAACACTGATGACATGAATAACAGGATCTTTTATGTGCGTAGTTGATCATCTGGATGCGTTGACTATGAGGCACTGTCAGGTCTGCGCTTTAAGTTGACCAAGGCGATCGTAAAAATCTGAAGATGAAAGGAGAAGAGGCCTGTTAAACAAACCAAATCACATTTTGTTTCAGGAGAAAAACGGTTACTAAACAAAGAAAAGACAAAAACAAAACCAACAGCTAAAAAAGAGCCGACAATATCGTCTCTTACGCTACATACAATCGCAAAAATCTCTTTGTTAACGTCATAATGAAACAAAACGAGACAAAACAAAACGGAGGAACAAGATTTCAAAAGGAGAGTCGTTTTCTAAAATTAATACACCACAAGATATTCTAGTTTCATGTTATTTTTTGGCCCTTCCAAAATCCATACCTCTACCCCCAGAAATAAACCAGCATAAACCAACACTTCATTAATACTTTTGTTAATTCAGACCAAATTTGAATGAGTATCTATATTAGCTGTGAGATTGGTCTATCATTTAACACAGACCAGCAACACCTACAACAACAACAACAACAACAAGAAGGACGATGACAGCGACAACAACAACAACACGACATCAAAACAACAGGCCGGAGTCAAATTGTTCCGCTAGGTTTGACATCAAAGGAGACTGATGAATGGCTCTGTCTATTTACTGGTACAGTGCATTACATACATATCCGTGTTCATTCATATGCACAGTGTCAGCTCAAAAGTAATGTGCACGCAGGTACAGGCTACTAGCGCTACACTTTGTGCAGAGCGACCCTGCACGCGCATGCGAGTGCATACACATGCACACAATGCAAACATGCATGTGCCCTAATGCAAGCAACG
>CM060329.1:49744781-49747281 GCA_030674155.1 Stramonita haemastoma
GTGTGTGTGTGTGTGTGTGTGTGTGTGTGTGTGTGTGTGTGTGTGTGTGTGTGTGTGTGTGTGTTTCAGATTCCCTGATTGTAAATATGATTGGCATATCTCTGATGTTGATGATGTTTGTCAGTGACAATTGGCACATCTCTGATGTTTGTCAGTGATGACAGTGAAGTAGTAGGATTCCAGGTTCGAAGTTTAATTTCAAGGATCATACCGATGGTAACTCCAGGGGAAATTCGAAAAGTCTGTCTGTCTGTCTGTCTGTCTGTCTGTCTGTCTGTCTGTCTGTCTGTCTGTCTGTCTGTCTGTCTGTCTGTCTCTCTCTCTCTCTCTCTCTCTCTCTCTCTCTCTCTCTCTCTCTCTCTCTCTCTCTCTCTCTCTCTCTCTCTCTCTCTCTCTCTCTCTCTCAACAACAACAACAAAATCTGCTCCCCTGTAAACATTAAATGAACACAAGAAGACAGGGGAGACCCCCTCCCCTCCCTCCCCAGACCCTACCCCCCCCCCCCCCCCCCCCCATCTACCCCTCCCTCCTGGGGCGAAAATGTCTGGCGTCATTCTCTCCAAAACGTGTTCCTATGCAAACAGCGTTTGCGCAATCATTTAACTCTGTAAACCGCGTTGTGATCGAACAATCCATTCAATTCAATTATGCACGTGCAACGTAGACCTACGACACAAAATCAATACATTCACCGACTTTCAACCAAAAAAAAAAAAAAGAAAAAAAAAGAAAAAAAAAAGAAGAAAAAACTGCACCCAGTTCAACCAGCACAAATCATAGCCCCCCACCCCCACCCTCACCCACCCCCGCCCCCCACCTCTCCAAAAACAAACATTCCAAGCAAACGACGACGAGGTCAGGTCGAGTCCGTGTTGGAACATATGCAATTGATGGCGTAATGAGGGAGAAAATCATTGGTTGTTTGAGGGGTAGAGGGGCAAAAAAAGAAAGAAGAATGCCAATAATAGATAATAATGGAGGCTTGATCCTTGATGCGGGACATCGATCGACTGTGCCTGCACTGGAAGTAAATTCAGTGATGAGTGTCTTGGGTCTGGACAAGAGAAAATGTAGGTTATGAGGGTTGCAGGTTTTTTTTGTGTTGGTTTTTTGTTTGTTTTTGATGTTCCCATCGATTCTCCACTCCTTCCTCTTCCTCCCCCTTTCTCTTTTTTTTTCTTCTGTCTTCCGTATTGTATTGCACGGAGTTAACCCCCCGTGTTTGATAATCTGTTTTTATTGTTTGCTGTTTGTTCTTTCCCCCTCTCTCTTATCTGGAAATTAAAAGTTGACTTTGACTCTCTCTCTCTCTCACCTAGAAATAAAAAAAATTGACTTGGACTCTCTCTCTCTCTCTCTCTCTCTCTCTCTCTCTCTCTCTCTCTCTCTCTCTCTCTCTCTCTCTCTCTCTCTCTCTCTCTCTTCTCTCCATCCCATCTGGAAATAAACCTTTTGACTCTCTCTCTCTCTCTCTCTCTCTCCATCCCATCTGGAAATAAACCTTTTGACTCTCTCTCTCTCTCTCTCTCATCTCTCTCCTCTCTCTCTCTCCTCTCTCTCTCTCTCTCTGCTTGGAGGTAGGCAGGAAGATTATTTTGCTGTTCCTTTGTTTACCAAATATAACATTTCCATCCAAAACCATGCCCGTTGTCGGCCTACCAACAACGTTGAAGGTTACATTGGATGCCCTGCTCCAAGAAAATCAACTCACATCTTGGAAAATCGCTGGCAGTGGCAACAGCACAGTCGTTGTGCTACGACTGCAGGCCAGCCCAGCTAACAGCAGCAACATGGCGCAACAATGCACCCCTGCCATCTCTCACAGCTATAGAAGGAAGCCCCCAAGCCAGACTGACAGAGACAGGAGAAGGGCGGAGGAGAGGAGAAGGACAGCGCAGAGGCAAGAAGAAACGGAGGAAAGTGAAAATGTTATAACAGAGGAACATTCGCAAGGTTTATTTGTGCCCACACCTCCTTCAAGCTGCGCTGTGTTACGCACTGACACCCCCCCTTCTGCCAACAGCACACTGTCACTGCAAGGCGCACGTGAAATCCGCAAAGGGACAGAGAACGAAAAGCCCGCTGATCTGCAAAGTGACATTGACCTTGCGTCTGTGTTGACATCGGAAACTCCGGACTGTGACGATCCTCTCGCAAAACTTCAGGAAGTCGGAACCAGTGCCGATGCCGTCAAGGACTATGTGGCTGAACTGACTGATAGATCCTTGCAGCGGAGGCTAAGGGACACACGCAGGAACCAGGACTTTCGTCGAGTGTTCACCAGCAAACGGCATACGGACACGATACTTTGTGATAGTGACGATCTCGTGTTTCGCTTTCAATGGACTGATGCTGGTGACACCCCCCCGGACTTGTTTTGGTTCGTAAAGAGGGACACTAGGCTGATGACCCGTCAGGAAAGCGTTGTCTACCAGAAGCTGCAGCTGTGGTCCCTTGCCGACCGGGAGAAACTGAAAGAACTGAAAGATCGGATCAGTG
>CM060329.1:49752281-49754781 GCA_030674155.1 Stramonita haemastoma
CGAGCGCATTTTGGCTCATATGACAGACAACAACAGTAGCTGTCTGAGTGTTCGACGACAACGACGACGACGGAAAAGAAGAAGAAGAAGAAGAAGAAGTCCTATCGTGATGATCATAAAATAAAATTGAGGAATCATCATCTTTATCATCACATACAGACATAACAACAATGACGATGGATATCGTCAACGTCAACAAAACAATCACAACAACAAAACATAACAACAAAAAAAATAACAACAACAATAACAAATGACCAGATTTTTAAAATACAGATTATAATTAGGTGAAGCGAATGAGGGGTAGAGTAGTCTAAGAAAATTTAACATATATTACGTTTGTTCTTGATTTTTTTTATGAAATTTTGTCTCTTCTAGTCTTCTGATCTTTTGTCAGGCATTTCACACACACACACATAAACACACACACACACACACACACACACACACACACACACACACACACACACACACACACACACACACACACACCTCTCTCTCTCTCTCTCTCTCTCTCTCTCCCTCCTCCTTTCTCTCTCTCCCCTTCCCCATCTCTCTCTCTCTCTTCTCTCTCCTCTCTCTCTCTCTCTCTCTCCCTTCCCACTCTCTCTCTCTCCCCCCCCTTCTCTCTCTCTCTCTCTCTCTCTCTCTCTCTCTCTCTCTCCACTCTCTCCTCCCCTTCCCCTCTCTCTCTCTCCACCCCCCCTTTCTTCTCTCTCTCTCCTCTCTCTCTCTCTCTCTCTCTTCTCCCCACTCTCCTCTCCTCTCTACTCTCTCTCTCTCCCCTTCCCCACTCTCTCTCTCTCCCCCCCCCCCTTCTCTCTCTCTCTATCTCTCTCTCTCCCCCCCCCCCTATCCTCTCTCTCCTCTCTCTCTCTCTCCCCGATCTCCCCCCCCCCCCCCCTGCTTCTCTCTCCTCTTTTGCACTCGGCCGAGTTCAAACCCACGAGGTAAAACCTGAATCAGGAATCCTGAAATGACAGTGTACAGCGCTTCTCTCCGATCTTCTCACGATTATAATATTCCACTTCTGGAGCACAACACCTACTAGACTACTGGTAGTAGAAGTAGTAGTAAACATGTGACTGAAACATGATATAGTTAACTGCTCATGAGCTTGTGACTATTGCACACGACACACGACACACACACCACACAACACACAACAGGCACACACACACACACACACACACACACACACACACACACACACACACACACACACACACACACCACAGGCCCGCGCACGCAGCACCACACACACACACACACAACACACACCACACACACACAATGCACACACACATTCTCTCTCTCTCTCACACACACACACACACACACACACACACACACACACCACACCACACACACACACAACACACACACACACACACACACACACACACACACACACACACACACACACACACACGAAGACAAGAAAGCTTATCTAATAGTCATATAAAGTAGAACGGTGACCTACCTCTTGTATGTCGACCTGAAAAAAACAACAACACACCAAAATTGGAGAATCCGATGAGAATGGAGATTTACTGTATTCTAATTTTTTCAAAAAATAATACATGTGGAATTATGTAATGAGCCGTTTACTTGGCTCTCTCCTCTCTCTCTTCTCTCATCTCTCTCTCTCTCTCTCTCCTCTCATCTTCTCTCTCCCTCTCTCTTCTCTCCTTCACTTCTCTCTCTCTCTCCTCACTCTCTCTCATCTCCTCCTCCTACTCTCTCTCTCCCTCCCACACACACACACACACAAGCATTCAATTCAGGGTAGGGATTTTTTTTACCATCTCCCAGGTCAACTTCAAGTGCGTGTAGACCTGCCAGTGCCTTAATTCCCTTATGTATACACACATACAGAATATCAATTAGCCTATGTACATTAAAGAAACCGTAATTCATGGGCTACGGAAACACCCGAACATACCCAGCGTACATCCCCGAAGTCGGAATGCAGCTACCTTCACGGTGGGTAAAAGAAAAAGGTCGCATAGGTAAAATCTCACCATTGGTGAACATGGAAATTCTGACCAATTCTGACCGAAGAAGGAAAACACGACTGCACTGTTTCGCGTTTGTTAAAAGGATAATTGTGTCAAAACTTCATTGTTAACATTGTCTTTAACCCCTGAAGGGAATACTTTGAATATCTTGAAACTGAATCTCAGCCTGTGAGTCTCTGTGTTGGTCTAGTGTGCATACCTTTCTTTGTGTCTGTGTTGCCCCCTTTTTGGGGGCGTTTACTATGCAATACGTTGTCTTAATTAACCATGGAAAGTATTCAGCAGTTCCTTTTAACAATGTCTAATGTTTTAACCATGCAGCCGTTTGAACTGATTCTCAACATTTCCAATGTCATGATGCGATTTGATCGTGCCCTTGTACTATTGTCTTTTCTTACTTTCTTCATTCCTGTGTTTAGTCAAGTCAAGTGAAAAAAACTCAAATCATCCCATAAAAAGCAATTGCAACACTGACAATT
>CM060329.1:49759781-49760902 GCA_030674155.1 Stramonita haemastoma
GCTTTTGACAAAAAATGCGGCAATTATAAAGTATTGCCTTGTGGAGCAAATCAAGGACTGGAAGGGAATTAGGAGGGTGAAGAGATTGTACATTTCTCAGTCATATATCTCAAAACATTTGTAAAAAATACAAAAAAAAACCCGAAACAAATGTCAAGTTTCTTTTATGGCACGTGTATAAAAGTGCAGGAGGAGGAGACATACACAGCCTTGGAAATGACCTGAAGCAAAGCTGCTTTCCTTCCAGCAGCTGGCTGTTCTTCTCAACATCCCCCCCAGTTAGTTTTGTTAAATAGCCCATTAAACATCTGGATCCGAAGCTTTTGACTCCATTATACTCTATAAATGCCACGGAAGCTGCCAAACCGGGTAATTTCTAGTTGACTGATCCGATCTAATTCTAACAACTCTTCTGCGTTCAATGCCATCCCTGACATTAGAAGAAAAAAAAGAAAAGAAAAAAGAGCTAGCTTAAGATAAAGAGCAAGAGGGAAAGGAAGGAGAAGAAGTGATCTGCAGTTTAACGTCTATTCACATTAAGTGATTTTTGAAGAAGATGATGAAGTTAATGATGACATACAAGTTCGAATTTTAGTAACCCCCAGTGAAAAAATATCTATTTATTTATTTATTCTTTTATATCGAGGATAATGTAATAAACACTCATGTGCTTTTTTTGTTTTTTTACATCCGTCCCCGTGTGTATGCAGTTATCACATCTATATAATATATATCTCTAACTCAGCTCTCTATCTCACGCTGTAGTGTTAACAGAAATATAAAAAGCGGGGCGAGGGGGCAGGAAGATTATTCCTAACAGCGAAGACAAAAGTGCATGTATACATATATGCATACAGGAATGTCGACGTTAAACCTGAATGGAAGGAAAGACAGGACTGCCAGCCAGCCTATTCACACACACACACACACACACACACACACACACACACACACACACACACACACACACACACACACACACACACACACACACACCACACACACACACACACACCAACCACCACACACACACACACACACACACACACACACACACACACACACACACAACACACTTACAACACCCCCCCCCCCCCACACACACACATACACACTACGTA
>CM060329.1:49763502-49781002 GCA_030674155.1 Stramonita haemastoma
CACACACACACAGACACACACAAAGACACACACACACATACACACACACTATATTCAAAAGATCCTTAAAAAACACTTCCAAAAAATGGTCATTTCTAGCTTCACGAAGAAGGCTGTGTGATACTGGCACTGCCATTTTCTCTGGGGCACTGTGCCCTTCATAATTATTCTGACAGAAAGGAACCATTCTACCATTATCAGCACACATCCACACACACCACCCCCACACACACACACACAACACCACACACACACACACACACACACACCGCACTACACCACCACTCTCTCTTGCTCTTCTTCTCTCGCAACCTACACACACCACACACAACACACAACACACACTACAACCACACACCACACACACACTCTCTCTCTCTCTCTCTCGCTCTCCTACACACACACACACACACACACACACACACACACACACACACACACACACACACACACACACACACACACACAACACACACACAATCTCCCCACACACACACCATCACCCCCCTGCCCCCCCAACACCACACCATACCCCCCACCCCCCACCCACTACCACCATACCACACACACACACACACCAAAACATCAAAGTTAATTCATTCACCACAACACAATTTCTTTTAATTTTTTTGCAAGATTTTCGCTTCCTAAATGTCAACGCCTATCGATTCAGACGGCAAAACTTTTGACCGCTCATCATTACTATCTCCCTCCCCCTCCCTCCCTCTCCTCCCTCCCCCTCCCTTCATCTTTTATCCCTCCCCCCCCCCCCCCCCCCCTGTCGTCTTGTGTGTCACTACTGCCCCATTTTTTTTTGTCCTCTGCTCTTGCGTCACAGCTTTCTCCTCAAGTGATTTCAAAGCAGCAATTCCTCCTCCTACTGTTTCTCTCTATGATCTAGTCTCTTTGAGTGTGTGTGTGTGTGTGGTGGTGTGGGTGGGGGGGGGGGTGGGGGGGTGGGGTGTGGGTGGTGTGTGTGTGTGTGTGTGTGTGTGTGTGTGTGTGTGTGTGTGTGTGTGTGTGTGTGTGTGTTGTGTGTGTGTGTTGTGTGTGTGTGTGTGTGTGTGTTGTTTTGTGTTGTGTTGTGTTGTGTGTGTGTGTGTTGTGTTGTGTGTGTGTGTGGTGTGTGTGGTGTGTGTGTGTGGTGTGTGTGTGGTGTGTGTGTGTGTGTGTTGTGTGTGTGTGTGTGTGTGAAGTCTTGTGTATTCTCTCTCTCTCTCTCTTACTCTCTTTCCATCTCTCTCTCTCTCTCTCTCTCTCTCTCTCTCTCTCTCTCTCTCTCTCTCTCTCTCTTCTCTCTCTCTCTCTCTCTCTCTCTCTCTCTCTCTCTTCTCTCTCTGTGTCTGTGTGCCTCTGTTTGTGTAAACCCTCTTGTGTATTTTCTGTTTTGTTTGTTTGTGTTTTGAAATTGTTAAATTCGAGATTTTCTCCCTAAAAGACCAAGCGGTTAGGTTTACAGGATTAATGGCTGTTGTCGGGTTTTTTGTTTCTTGTGTTTGTTTGTTTTGCGTGAAGAAGAGAAGTATGCACAAATAAGTGCGTATGCTTGTGCTTACATTCTGAATAAGAATCCATGTGCTTTTATGCATGCCTATCGTTCCGCATGTGTATCCAAGGTACGTGTGATACAATGACATCTCACCCACCAACAGGGGATATTCTGCCTATATGCTCACACCCACACATGCTCAACCATAGGTATATGCGTGTGGTAGTAACGCAGCGTATGTTAGTACACAACATATACTAAACATAAATGGGTATGTTTAGTGTGTTGATGTTATTGCGGTGTGTTGTCTAATTACCAAGTAAGTGAATGGCAATTAAGCAGAAAAGAACAGACATAGCACACAGGACACAACACAGACACAGACACAGAACACAGACACAGACACACACACACACACACACACACACACACACACACAACACCTGTTAATATAGCACATGACGCAAAACATACACACACAACACACACACACACACACCTAGTTTATATGGAACGATGTAAAATCGAAGACTACTGAAGATTACTACTGCACAAATATCAACAAAACCACCACCATCTCCCCACCATCACCCTACACACACACACACACACATACACCACACACACACACACACACACACACACACACACACACACCACACACACACACACACAACACACACACACCCCCGCCCTACCCACATCCGCTCCCATCTCTATCCCCATAATGCTTACTCTATCGACATAATAATGATGTGAAAGCGGTAATCCCTAGTCTTGGGGGTAGGTAGGGATCAGAAGTTTAATCCTACCATCCCCTTTCCCACTAGATCTTTCCTTTGCAGTTAAGCAATAAGTAGACTTAATCTCTGCGACTCCTGTTTGACCATTTGGCCCCGACCTCACCAAAAAGTTCTGTCAGTTATTTGTGTCAGCAAAATGCTACACCGACAGTAAAATGTTGTTATGCTATTTAAAATGGTGACCTTTCGCGCGCCTTGCTTCAGTACAGTCTCCCCTTCACTTAGCTAAATATGGGTACCTACCCTTTGAGGTCAGGGAAGGTAAAGCAGCGAGGAGAGAAGGGCGCCGTTCTCAATATGCTGGCGCCTGGAGAAGCTGAGGTCTCAGACATCTCACTTTTCAACGGCCGCATAGATCTAGGTTATGGGAACACCGTTACTGCCGTTACCTTTAGCGTTGCCTTCAAGATGTTACGCTGAGGTTCTCTTCATCCTAGACAAGCTCTTATAGCATGACAATACGTACGCTCCAGAAAAAGAGAAATATTATATGCTTTAGAATTTCCTTTTTTTCTATCATCTCTTTGTTTCTGCTTGTTCCTTATCTTCCTGTGACTTCCTTCTTGTCTATTTTCTGCCTTCTTGCTGTCTGAGTGTTGGCGAAGAAGAAGAAGAAGAAGAAGAAGAAGAAGAAGAAGAAGAAGAAGAAGAAGAAGAAGAAGGAGGAGGAGGAGGAGGAGGAGGAGGAGGAGGAGGAGGAGAAGAAGAAGAAGAAGAAGAAGAAGAAGAAGAGACGCGAGAGTTTTTGTTTTTTTTGTAAATTGCTGTTAGTTGTTGGGCGTTCCCTAGATTAAAAAATCCAACAAACAACCCCTGAGGAGTCACCCAGAAGATGCACTTTCCCAGTTTGGGTGTTGGTCACGATGCTGTGTCAGGGTCTGGCTCCCTGTCGTCTTTTTTTTCTTCTCGTTCCTCGGTTAGAGCTTCGAGGTTGTTAACCAATGGTAAGATATTTGCATACACGACCGTTTTTGCCTACCATGATGTAGCCACATTTCAAATTTAGGGATATATGCTGGGTATGGTCGTGTTTCTGTAACCCACTGTAGAGCTGACATGAATTACGGGTTTTTTAAGTTGAATATTTAATCTTCTGCGTGTATGTATACAAGAAGGAATGAAAGCACTGGCAGGTCTTCACTTGAAGCTGACCGGGAGATCGTAAAAATCCAATCCTTAATTTACCAGACGCCCGAAATTCGAACCCACGACTTCATGGACTCAGGAGTTAAAGTCAAGTGGTCTTCGCCACTGGGGCTATAGCCTCTGTCTCCCTGTGGTCTGACACCTGTCTTTGTTGTTGCTCATGTGCTGAGCGTCCCCCAACCTGACACCCTGATACTGCACTTTTCAAGTCTGGTGGGTGTTGGTCAACAATTGTGTCATCTTTCTCCCTATAGTCTGAAAACAGCTGGGGTCATTCTCCCCCCCCCCTTCCCCCCCTCTAGCACTCTCATTGTACCTCATCCTCTTGCCACACAGGTGTACCCCTCCCTCCCTTCCCCCCCCTCTCTTCTTTCATCTACCATCCTGCTGCTACTTGCCTTTCCTGAAATCTTTTCATCTCCACACTTCCTTCCTTGATCTTCACCTGCTGTGACCAGACTGTCTGAGTGGACTTGGAGAGTCACAGTGTCCAGCTCTACAGTAGCAGGATCCCCAAACACTGCCCCTCCCTCCCCTTTTCCCTTAATCCCCCCTTTCCATGAAGTCAAAGAGGGGTGGATCTCCTGTGTCCCTCCCTCTTTTGACGAGGAGGGTGGATCTGTCCAGTGTCACTACTCCCTCTTTTGATAAAATGGGTGTCTGTTTTCTTTTGTATGGATGGAGTTTGTCTTGCTGCCACCCTCTCGTTCGGTAGGGTTTGTAGTGTGTTGTGTGTGTGTTGTGTGTGTGTGTGTGTGTGTGTGTGTGTGTGTGTGTGTGTGTGTGTGTGTGTATAGTATAGCATGTTCTGTAGAATTCGAGTTCTATATCCTCTCTCTTAGTAGTGTATACCGTATTCATTATTGGTATATATGCTTTTTGTTTCTTTACTCAAAGAGTTATATGAATAATACTATATGTTAATTGTGAATCCCCCCCAAAAAAAAAAAAAAAACCCAACAAAAACAAACCAGCCAGCACCTCGAATTTGATTCAGTTTGCAGTTTTTCTGTGTATGCCTATGTGTATTTTTTGCCCATGAAAGTGAAACTTGTGCAGAAATTTGCCAGCCACACAGAACTTTGATTTAGCCTCTCACCTTAAAGACTACAAAATCTTCTGTGCTACCCCAAAAGTCTTACAGGATAGATGAGCTGAGTATGAGGCAGAAGACTAACAGTACCTACAGCATCCCTCGTTTTGCCAGGCAGACTAATTCTTGTGCTGCTGTGGTCACTTATCACAGCGGCTTAATGCGTGTTACAGCACTAAAATATTCGCTTTATTGTGTCTTTTTTGTTGTTTGTCCCCCCCCCCCCAAAGACTAGCAACCAAACCACAGCATGGACAAGTGGATGAAGAAAACAGGTCTGACTTTGGACAGGGATTCTAAACTTAGATTTATCATTTTCATTACGAGGGCATAGCCACGAGACCAAGGAATTGTCCCTTGTTATTTCTTGTGGCACAACTTTGATCAGCACGTCCTGGGTTGGCGACTGATATTGTAGGAGTGTGGTGTTATTAAGTGGTTTTCTCATAGTTAACTGTTCCCATAACACACTGCACTGAATTATTTCAATATACTGGGTTAATATTGCATAAAGTCATGTGCTGAACCATTTGCATAAAGCATTGCACTAAACCATTTGCAATAAAGCACTGATCAAACCATTTGCATAAAGCACTGCATCAAACCATTTGCAATAAAGCCCTGCACTAAACCATTTGCATAAAGCACTGCACTAAACCATTTGCATAAAGCACTGCACTAAACCATTTGCATAATGCACTGCATCAAACCATTTGCATAAAGCACTGCACTAAACCATTTGCATAAAGCACTGCACTAAACCATTTGCATAAGGCACTGCACTAAACCATTTGCATAAGGCACTACGCAAAACCATTCATAAAGCACTGCACTGAAATATTTGCATAAAGCACGCACTAGAATATTTGCATAAACCCCTGCACTAAAATATTTGCATAACCCCCTGCACTAAAATATTTGCATAACCCCCTGCACTAAAATATGTGCACAAAGCACTGGCTATGGACATTGCACAAGGCATGACACCAAAACAAAGAAGCAGATTTCTAACCAAGGTACTACGTAGTCTGCCAAAGATGGATTCCCCCTCCAAGCCATGGATTCTGCTGACTAGACACATGCAATGTCATTATCATAGTCTACCTTCTACACGAAAAACTCTGGAAATAAAGTAAGACAAAGAAAAAAGACCCTATAATATCGAACGGACAGAAGAAACAAACAACTATAACTATCTATCTAGCCTCTCTCTCTCTCTCAGTCCAGACACACCACACAAACACATACCCCTTTGCAGGCAGACACACCGAAAATAGGAAGCCGAAGTTTATTAATAGACTCACTTCCATCCGTGCCCCCCCTTCTCCCCTCCCCCTTTTCCCCATCTCTCTCCATTCCCACCTCCACCTTCCCCTTCCCTGACACAGTGTCATCTCCACCCTTCCATCTATTTCTGGTGACAGGCGCATGTTGTGTCCTTATGTGGTTATTGTCGTAAAAATGGTAAAGGTGTCCCATAACCTGTGTGGTCGTAAGGGAGCGAGGCGTCAGAGACCTCAGCTTCTCTTGGGGCCAGCATATTGAGGGCGGCGCCCATCTCCTCTCCCTCGCTGCTTTACCTTCCCTGACCCTCAAGAGAGCAGGTACCCATTTACAGCTGGGTGAACTGGGGGGGAACTGTACTGAAGCCAAGGCACGCTTATGGTCACCCATCCAACTGGTAACCACGCTCGATGCTGCTTGGCTGGGGGAAAGCGAGCGCTCTGACCACTTAGGAGCTATCCAATGGATCGTCTCGAAACAGATGAAAACTCCGTTTATTGTTATTACTTTTTTAAAATTGTGTTTTCATGTATGTTGATACAAAAAAGATGGGCTAAGCAGTATAAAAATAACTTCAAGGCATCTAACTGGTCAGAGCGCTCGCTATCCCTAAGTCAAAGTTAAGCAGCATAAAGCCTGGTTAAAAGTTGGATGGATGACTGTTTGCGCGCCTTGGCTTCAGTACAGTCCCCTCCCCCCAATTCACCCAGCTGTAAATGGGTACCTGCCCTCTTTAGGGTCAGAGAAGGTGAAGGAGAGGAGATGGACACCGCCCTCAATTATGCTGACCCCTGGAGAAGCTGAGGTCTCTGATGCCTCGCTGCTCTCTCACGGCCACATAGGTTATGGGACACCTTACCTTTACCTTTGACAGGGTTCGTGTACAGTTGAACGTCTTAATCCACTTAACGACATGAACTCCATTTAACGACCACCTCAGAAACAGCAGCAGCAGCAGCAACAAGCAGCAAGTTTTCTTCCTCTTCCTCCCTTCCTCATCTTCCTGACCCGAATCTGCAACCCCTACCCCCCCACCCCCTTGCCCCCACCCACCCCTCCCCCCTCATGCCATCTCCCCCTTCCTATGCCCCCAGCCCCCCCCCCCCTCCCCCCTTTTCCTGCTATTGAAAAATCCTCCGCAATGCGCAACAAGCCTGTCGTCGCCTGTGTCTCTGTGTCATCGATCACAGTGCGTGTCGATGACTATCATGCATTGGGTTGGGGTGTTGTTCTGTTTGATGTGTGCGCGTTTTCAGTGTGTGTGTGTGTGTGTGTGTGTGTGTGTGTGTGTGTGTGTGTGTGTGTGTGTGTGTGTGTGTGTGTGTGTTGTGTGTGTGTGTGTGTGTGTGTGTGTGTGTGTGTGTGTGTGTGTGTGTGTGTGTGTGTGTGTGTTCCTTCATATTTGTTTTTTTGTGACAGAAGAAAAAATACTATGTGAGGGGAGTAGGAGTGGGGGGTTGGGATATCAGAGAGAGAGAGAGAGAGAGAGAGAGAGAGAGAGAGAGAGAGAGAGAGAGAGAGAGAGAGAGAAGACAGACAGAAGACAGACAGACAGACAGACAGGACAGACAGACAGACAGACAAGACAGAGACAAGACGAGAGACAGAGAGACAGAGAGGGAGGAGACAGAAGAGAGAGAGACAAAGACAGACAAACAGGACAATGTAGACAGAATAGACAGAACAAAAAGAAAGAGAGTCAGAATGAATTAATAATTTTTTAAATAATCATACGCAATGAGAAAAGTTTGTTTCGTTATTTCATAGGCAAAGCGTTGTTTTACAGTTTGTCCTTGTAAACACACATGCATCAAAATCATCAGCAAAATGTAGGAAAGAAGCGAGAGAAGAAAAGAAAACAGACCAAAACCAAACCCACACACAATACTAATTAGAAACGCCCAGAGATATACACACACAGCGTCAGAGAGAGAATTACGACTGAAAACAAGAAAAGAACCCCCCCCCCAAAAAAAAAAAAAAAAAAAAAAATCTGTAATGCGTTATGCTTTTGAGTGTTGATTAATTTGTCAAATTATGAATATCCATACTATAATTGGGGCGGGATAGCTCAGTGGTCAGAGCGCTCGCTTTCCCCCAGTCAAATAATTATTAAGCAGCGTCCAGCGTGGTTGCCAATTGGATGGGTGACCGTTTGCGCGCCTTGATACAGTACAGTCCCCCAGTTCACCAGCTGTAAATGGGTACCTGCCCTCTTTAGGGTCTAGGAAGGAAAAGCAGCGAGGGAGAGGAGATGGGTGCCGCCCTCAACATGCTGGCCCCTGGAGAAGCTGAGGTCTCTGATGCCTCGCTCCCCTACTATACGACCACAAAGGTTATGAAACACCTTTACCTTACTTTTTTATAGTATAATTAAAATCATGAAAAAACATACGAAAAATTCTCGCTGTTCATGATTACACTGTATACGGCTGAATCCGACTTCTAATATCTCCGAAGTCGGAACGTGACTGCCTAAAATAATGGTGGGCAAAAAAGGTCGCATACGCAAAAATGTCAATCTCAGAGCTTTAGCCAAGAAACAGGACCCCCCAAAGACAAGCAACAGACAACAACAAAACAAACGAAAAACAGACAACAAACAACAATAACAAAACAAAACACAAAAAAACAACAAGCAAGAATAACAAAGCAAACAAAAAAACAATCAAACAACAACAAAAAACATAAAAAATCCAATAAACAAACAAACAAAATCAGAACGTTAAGTTGAGAAACGCCTAACAAACACCAACAATGATAACAAAACAACAACAACAACAAACAACATATCTCCTCCTTCCCTCCCTCTCTTTTACGCCAATAAGAACAGCACAAGACAGGATGTAACAACAAACATCATCAATAGTATCACTGTCTGTCATCTGATCACTTCCCTCCATCAAGGCAATCTGCTCTCTCAATCAAACAAAACAGAGACTGGTATTGCGATCCTAATCATTCATATCAAGGAAAAACAACAACAACAACAAAGAGATGAGAGAGAGAGAGAGAGAGAGAGAGAGAGGAGAGAGAGAGAGAGAGAGAGAGAGAGAGAGAGTGGTTGTAGTGTAGTAGTAGTAGGTAGTAGTAGTAGTAGTAGTAGTAGTAGTAGTAGTAGTAGTAGTAGTAGTAGTAGTAGTAGTAGTAGTTGTAGACAGAGACACAGAGAGAGAGAGAGAGAGAGAGAGAGAGAGAGAGAGAGAGAGAGAGAGAGAGAGAGAGAGGAGAGAGAGAGAGAGAGGAGGAGTGAGAGAGAGAGAAAGGTATCAGAACACACACAGAGACAAACCTAAGACACAGAGACACACAGAGACACACAGGGACACACAGAGACACACAGAGACACACAGAGACACACAGGGACACACAGAGACAAATCTAAGACACAAAGATACACAAAAAGATACACAGACACACAGAGACACACAGAGACACACAGAGACACACAGAAATACACAGGGACACACAGAGACACACAAAGACACACAGAGAACAAAGAGGGAGGGATGACAGTGACCTAAGGCGCAGGCAGTAGGCTGACATGATGGAACTAAGAGCTGGAAGAAAAAGGTGAAAAAGGAAAAGAAGGAAAGGAGCAGAGCTAGGGGAAGAAAGGAAGAGAGGAAAAGAAGAGGGGGAAGGAGGAGGAGAGGGAAGGGGAGAGAATGAATGAATGAACGAATGAACGAATGAATGAATGAATGAATGAATGAATGAATGAATGAACGAATGAATGAACGAATGAATGAACGAATTTTATTTGACAAAAGCTACAAGCCCATCAGTCAAAGGGGGTTAATAAAACATGAATAATAACTCGAAATCCAGACAAATATCAACAACTATTTTTAGTTATTACTTATAGAATCTATTTGGTTCATAGTCTGCTTGCGTTTTTCTAGAGCCTGAGTTACATATATTGCTAAAGATATCATCTCGGACATATTATTTGAAGTTAACACTTTTTGTACACGACTAGTGGACCTGTTGGTTGGGTTTGTCAAAAAAGTAACTTTTTGACGAATTTCTTTGTAAGCTCGACATGTAAACAAAAAGTGCAATTCGTCTTCTTCTTCTTCTCCACATGCTGGACATGGATTAATGTCTGTCTCCTCTGTAATATACCATTGTCTACAGTTCAATAGACCACATAATCTCAGTCGAAATTTCAGTAGATTGCTTCGAAGCCTCTTATTAGTTAACGATATCAAATATTGTTCTGGACCAAACGCATCTTTAAATGAGCTATACCAATGGTATTTTTCACTCGACATTAACTTTTCGTGCCAGTTTTGATGGAAACAGAGAGGAGGAGGAGGAGGAGGAGGAGGAGGAGGAGGAGGAGAGAGAAGAAGAAGAAGAAGAAGAAGAAGAAGAAGAAGAAGAAGAAGAAGAAGAAGAAGAAGAAGAAGAAGAAGAAGAAGAAAGGGAAGGGGAGAGAGGAGAGAGAGAGAGAGAGAGAGGAGAGAGAGAGAGAGAGAGAGAGAGAGAGAGAGAGAGACAGAGAGAGAGAGAGACAGAGAGAGAGAGAGACAGAGAGAAACAGAGAAGACTGAAGACTGAAGACTGAAGACTGAAGACTGAAATGATTTAATGACGTAAGCCTACAGCTCTTATCAAAGCACCAAAAATCGCCCCCCCCCCCCCCTTCCCTACACACAAAAATGCACAAACACACCACACAACCCATTACGACATAAATCTAGGCATACATCACATAGCCTACTGCAATAACTATGATCTCGCTGGCAGTATATGAATGGAAGAGGCCACCAACCCAATTCTTCATAACATAATATTGTATCTGCTAAGGTCTTCAATCAAAAATATTAATTTGACATTATCAACCATAGTCTTTATACAACTGCAGCCATATAATGCTTTTACTGTATGGTACATCTGCGTTTCAAACCATGATAGATGTATCTAGCAACATTATATAAATGTTCGGTGTCACTTAAAATGCCCAAGGATTGCTTTCCAAATTTCTTCTCATTGACAAATGACAAATATTTCTGTCTCAAATCCTCCGTAGCTTTACACATAAACAAAAAATGTACCTCATCTTCCAATCGACACTTACACATAGGACAGGACAGGTTCGGGATGAGGTCATTTGTGAAACGTTGCTTATGAATATTGATGTCAGATATACCAAGCCTGAAACGAATCAAAGAGTCTCGAATCTTTTTGTTTTTTATACAGTCGAAATATGGTTCAATAGATAAATCTGTTTTAAACAATCTATACACAGAATATCTGCCACGCTCCATGATTCGCTCATGGCATCCTTGCTTCCAGCAATCAGACAAACGTTCTTTATACACACGTAGAAACCATTTCACATGTTCCACCCCTTGATTTAGCCAAACAAAACCAAATCCAAAGATACACAAATTCTTTTCAACATCTGAGACCCAGTTGCCCTTGCGATTATCGTTAATATTAAGGAGCATGTTGTAGGCCTTTCGTGGCAGTCTTTCATTTTCCATTCTAGTGAGACGGATCCAGAATCGAATTGTACTTACTTTTGCATCTATCCATATAGGTTGTCTACCAGTTTCACTATAGACCATGTTATTAGGTGTTTTAGACGAAACATTCAGTAGCTTTTTAAGCATAAACAAATGTACTGTTTCGATACAGCGTTCGTTTTGTGTTCCCCATAGCTCAGACCCATAAAGAAGCATAGGTTTTATTTGGGAGTCAAATAATTTGAACACAATAGGTGGTGTAATTTCACCTAGGGCCCACATACTTTTAAAAATTTCAATGACTCCTGCCTTACCTTTTGCAATTTGTTTATTTAGTGAATGTGAAAAGGACAGTCGAGTACTAAGCCATATCCCCAGGTAGTTATATGCGTTAACAATTTTCATTTCTTTGTTCTTGTATAACCATCTTTCCCGGCTGGCAATGTAGCCACCATTTCTGAAGACAACAATATTTGACTTTTCTAGATTTACTGTGAGTTCAAGTTTATCTGCATTATCTGCTAGCAAGTTCAACTGATGTTGGAGACCTACAGGTGTAAATGAAATGAGTGCAACGTCATCTGCAAACAGTAAGATGATTAGTTCATAAACATCTGGAAACATCTGGGCACCGTGCTTTCCCTTGTTAAGAACATCCTCAGCTAATTCGTTTATAAGTAGTGAAAATAGTAAAGGGCTGTTTATTTCCCCTTGCTTTAGGCCCTTCTGCGAATACAGAAAATCAGTCACACCTTCACCATTACTACACCTGATACGATATTTCACAATCTGGTACATGCTCTGGATTGCATAAAACATTCTACCACTGAGACCATGTTTTAGGAGAATAGGCCAAAGCTTTGCATGCGAAATGAAGTCAAATGCTTTTTTAAAATCAATAAAAGCAACATACAGCTTTTTGTTCTGTGCAAGGAATTTTTGGATAACTGCAAAAAGAGTAAATACATGATCGATTGTAGAGTGGTCCTTTCTAAAACCTGCTTGTTCTTCCCCTATACTTTCATTCTCTTCTATCCATGTAACCAGGCGCTTGTTAAGTACATAGGTGTACAACTTACTACATATATTTAAAAGGGATATTCCCCGATAATTATTTGGTTCATTTATGTTTCCCTTTTTATGGAGTGGCTGAATAATTGCTTCTGTCCACAAATTAGGAAACTGCCCAGTAACAAAGGCTTGATTAAATACAGTGGTTAGAAAAGGTGCTATGGCCTCAGCAGAGTAAATGAACACTTCTGGAATCAGAGTGTCCGGACCACCAGCTTTATTACATTTTAAATGCCTAATAGCCGCCAAAACCTCATCAGCCTCAATCACTCTATTCAACTGTAAATTAAAATCTGCACTCTGGTCACATCCATCCTGCATTATTTGTTTGCTTTGAGGGCTGCCTGTTGTTGCATCCGATACTGTTGCAAAATGCTTCAGCCAATCTTCTTTAGATATGATATTTCTTTTCTTATTTCTTTTTGAAGAAATTGACTTTAAAGTAGACCAGAAAGTTTTGGGATCATGCATACTATTCATTATCTTATTTTTCATATCATTTTTGTAGGCCTCAGATTTTCTTCTTAGCAACTCTTTATACTCTTTTCTCTTTACAAGATAGTCATTTTTATTTCCATCACAATAAATTGTTCTATACTTTCTAAGTGATTGTTTAGTGATTATCTTAGCCTTTCTGCATTCTTTGTCAAACCATTTCTGTTTTGGTCTCTGGTCAGTAATTATAACTTTCTTTTGCATGCAAGATGAAGCTTCTACCATAACTGATGTAAACATACTTACTGCTTCATTGATACTAGAACTGACAAACGTTGCCGCTAGCGCAAGCTTATCTTTACATTTTAAAATGTTCTGTTTAAATATATCAAATTTCCCAATATCCCATACAAGCTTCTCTATAACAATGTTTTGGGTGCTTGGAGAATGAGAAACAGGAACATTCCTGCTCCTAATGTTACATGTTATTGGCATATGTAGTGAGTAAATCTGTTCTCCAACATTCATGTTCATTGCCAAATCAAAAATCGCACGTGATATAATGAAATAATCTATTACGCTACTGCCCATGCTAGAAATAAATGTATAATGACCTTGTTCGTCCCCTTGACAATTACCATTAAGAAAACACAGTTCATAAAAAGAGCATAAATCTAACAGCCTTCTACCAAAATCGTTCTCTCCCTGATCTTGGGAATTTCTGTATTGTACTGTATCTAGATTATCTTTCCATTGTTTGGAAGTATAAAAAGACTGCTTTTCGATTGGCTGATTGTTTGCCGTTCTGGCATTAAAATCGCCAGAAATAATAAATGCAGCATCCTGATTGTGCTCAATAATCTGGAGCAGGCATGACTCAAGAATTTCAATACCATCATTAAAGTCAGTAACTGTATAGTAAGGTGAGTTTATAGGTGGCAAATACAAAAACACAAGAAAAATGTTATGGTCACTTTCACACAATTTTTTTGAAAGTTTTAGAATAATAATATTGTTACTATTAAACTCAACTCTTTCAACAAAGTTTTGAAAGGCCTTTTTAACCAAAACTATTACACCACCAGACTTTCTGCCTAAGTTTCCTACCTTAGTTGCAGGCGAAACATACATTACAAAATTTGAAAATACATTTGTTGTAACATCGGAAATAAATGTTTCCACGAGACATACAAAGTCGAACTTATTTACATATTGAATAAAATCAGCATCATTAAGCTTTGAGGCGAGTCCTCCAATATTATAAGACAAAAAAGAAATGGAAGCTACTTCAGCACGCATTGGGCCTTGACCTCCATCCTATCTTTTAGCTCCTGCAGCAGTAGTCTTTCTTGTGACATTGGTCAGATTTCTTTTTGTTCTTTTACCAACTTTTTTCGCACTTGTGTTTGCTTTGGGCGCTAGCCAGGACTGGATACCAGGTTGCTTGTAAGTACAAGCACGTTGACAACGCATCTGTCTTGGTGAAAAGGTAGTTGCCATGGCATTCAGTGTTGATGTGGCTACGTCAGGGCTTTTGTTCCTTGATGGCTGGCAGACTGGGTCCGGAGCATTTTCAGCTGGCTCAGGCACCTCACCCTCTGTGTCTCTGGTCGAGGGCACGCATCTGACTGCTTCACTGTATGTGTTGTTCCCTGGACATACTGGTAATTGCGTTCTGGCTGGCTCGTGTGCGTAGTCAGCTTGGACATCAGATGGCTGAGATCCTGGCGTTGTCTTTTCTTGTGTGGGCCTTTCCATCATAAGCACTGGATTAGTGACAGAAAAGGTACGGTCACTGGGGAACGCAGAGAATGGTGGCGTTTGATCAGGCAAAGTCTGTTTATCCCGTAGACAATGGCTAGTTGTGGGGTCTTCCTTGCGCTGGTCCAGATCTGAGGAGGCACTGCTGTGGGGCTGTTGCTGGCTGGTCAAAGTCCTTCTTTGTAGCTGGTCTTGTCCTATGCAAGCATGCTCCCACAACTGGTCCTTTTCCAGTGAGTCCACCTCTGTGGACCGGTCCATTGCTGTTTTCTCTTGCAGTTGCTGCTGAGATGGTTCAGTCCAAGGCGGGTCTAGTAGTACACTTTCCATGTGCTGCTCCCTTTCATGCTCATCATGGGGTTGGCTCTGTGTCCGACACGTACCATCAGGGCCCTGATTTGTGTTCACGGTGCTGTAAGACCCGGTTGTCATTGTCCCTGTCTGGAGTTGGCTCTGGGTTGGAAAGTTGATCTGGGGTTGATGCCTTTTCTGACTGGAACCTTCTCTTTCTTGGTTCATTCCTAGCCCAAGTTGGCATTGATTCTGGTCTAGAAAACTGCCTTCTTTGGGTTGAGATTTCCTTGATGCCATGTAGTGATGACGCTGGGGCTGATATTGGTCTGGAGGGATACATTTCATTGTCTGGCTCCTTTTGGGCTTGGGCATGGAAAACTGCGACCTGAAAATGCATCCTTCTGGGGTAGGCTTTGCTTCAAACTGGCATCAGGATGTCTTTGGTCTGAAGAAACAACCTCACTGGGCTGGAGTTCACCTGGCATAGCATGTGTCTGGTTTTGTCCCATCAGAACATCTTTCATAAGTTGCCCTCTTCTCTGTTTGGTGTGGGTCTGCTTCTGGTTTGATGGGATGCCCTCACAGGGTCTTCTTCTCCCGTGTCTTCCATGAGGCTGACTCAGTGAGGCACCTTCCCTTGGTAGACTACCTCCATGACTGGAGTGTAAAAAGTCCTGGTCTTGCAAAACACTGTCCTGGAACCCCCACCCCCCTGCCTCAGTTCTGAGGTGGCTTGGACTGGGCAGAACACCCTCCCGTGACTTGTGGCTCCTTGGACTGGGCAGAACACCCTCCCATGACTTGTGGCTCCTTGGACTGGGCAGAACACCCTCCCGTGACTTGTGGCTCCTTGGACTGGGCAGAACACCCTCCTGTGACTTGTGGCTCCTTGGACTGGGCAGAACACCCTCCCGTGACTTGTGGCTCCTTGGACTGGGCAGAACACCCTCCTGTGACTTGTGGCTCCTTGGACTGGGCAGAACACCCTCCTGTGACTTGTGGCTCCTTGGACTGGGCAGAACACCCTCCCGTGACTTGTGGCTCCTTGGACTGGGCAGAACACCCTCCTGTGACTTGTGGCTCCTTGGACTGGGCAGAACACCCTCCCGTGACTTGTGGCTCCTTGGACTGGGCAGAACACCCTCCTGTGACTTGTGGCTCCTTGGACTGGGCAGAACACCCTCCCGTGACTTGTGGCTCCTTGGACTGGGCAGAACACCCTCCTGTGACTTGTGGCTCCTTGGACTGGGCAGAACACCCTCCCGTGACTTGCGGCTCCTTGGACTGGACACCGGCAGGCTCCACTTTGATGTGTCACTCTTTTGGGACCAACCTCCTCCTTGTCTGGCTTGAAGCTTTCTCTGGTACATCAGGGCGCCCTCTCTAGACTGGCTACACCCTGGTTCGGATTGGGGACAGTATTCTTCTGGCTGGCTTCTCCCTGGTCTGGCCTCAAGCTGACCTGGTGGAGCATCCTCCAGGGGCTGGTTCCTTCCTGGCCTGGTGAAGGATTGATGTTTTTCTTCTGCAGTACTTTTGGGCAGACTCATTTCAGGTCTGGTGTGTGAATGGCCTATCACACCAGGACAGTTCTCCTGTTGATAGCTTGTAATTGCACCAGCTTGTGTCCAGTACTGACTTGAACAAGCTTGTTTGCTAATATGGCTTCCTCCTGTCCTTCCTCGGCACTGGTGTTGGCTTGTGCCAGTCTTCCCCTTGAGCTGGTTTCCTGATTTGGCTTGGCATTGGGATTGGCTTGGTAGAGTACCTTTCTTGGATTGCTCTTTCTCTGACCCACTGCATTGCTGGTTCTGGCTTTGAGAGGCACTCCTTGACACTTGTTTTTTAGGCATTCTCTCCACAAAGCTACCTGTGGCTTGTCTGGCTTGGGGTTGATGTTTGTTTGCAGTAACACCATTCTGAAGCTGTCTCTCTCCCGGCTTGGGAAGAGATTGGCTCTGGTCTTGGGGGGTCTCCTCCATAGGCTGACTCTTCTCTGTCCCGGCATGTAGACGACCCAAGGAATGATTCTGCTCCAGGTGAACAAGTTCTGGATACCCATTCTCCAAGTCCAGGACACCATGGGGGTGATCTGGTACGGGAATATCCTGGGGTTGGCTATGGTTTGGGTAGACATCTGCCTGGACATGGGTCTTTCTCACTCTGGTCTGTGGATGGCTCATGGGTTGCCTGGTTTGGGGTTGTTTCCACTCTGCATGAGTCTCTTGGCTCTGTTGGCTTGTTTTTGGTTGAGTGCGATACTTGCCGGAGAGAGGGAGAACACCCTTCCCTGGATGTATCTGGTCAGCAGAAACAGCTCCTGTGGGCTGACAAGGGTCTTGGTGGGCAGTCTTCTGACATTGGAAGAAGTCCATATCAGCTGCTGCAAACGGATGGCTTATTTGTTTGAAGGTATGTTCCTGACACTGTCCCTGGCACACGTGGAAATCATTCCCTGCCTGTGGTTGGTTTGTAAGAACACTTGTCTGTGATGGTCTACAGTGTGCACAAGGATTTTCCTGTTGATGCTGTTGATCTGCAAGTCCACTTTCCATGTTGAGATGGGCCCTACCGAGATCAGCACCCATGAGATTCGGATCTAATTCCTGGTCTGATTCCTCTGGCATCTCATCTTCTGCTGTTTTCC
>CM060329.1:49788502-49801002 GCA_030674155.1 Stramonita haemastoma
AGACACACAGAGGAATCAGAGACACAGAAGACACAGAGAACATAGACACATAGAGGGAACAGAGACAAAGGAAACAGAAAATAGAGACACAGAGGAAATAGAAAACAGAGACACACAGAGGAAACAGAGACTGTACATACAGACCCGGTCACAGAGTCAGACAGAGAAAGAGAACAGATCTATAAAAGTGACGAAGTGACCCCAAAGTGCAAACTAGGACTGTCAGGGCAGGACAGGGCAGGACAGAACAGGACCTATATTTGTTAATGGTTGCAGGACAAAAAGGAAAGCCGGAGGGATGGAGGGTGGGGTGGGGATGGGGGTAGAGGAGCAGGGAGGAAGGGAGGGAAGAGGGGACAGACTGAGCTAAAGCGGAAGAAAATGGCAGGGACATTTTTTTTAAAGTCCAAAATAGAATGGGGAGAGGGGACAGGAGACTGAAAATGATGAGATGATGATGATAAAATAAAACTACAACAACAACAACAAACAAAAGAGATGATGAAGACGACGACAACAACAACAACAACACCCAACAAAGAAACAACACACAAACAAACAACCCCTCCCCCCCAAAAAAAAAAAAAAAAAAAAAGAAGAAAAAGGAGAGGGTGAGATGGGGAAGGAAGGCAAGAACAGAATTGAGTCGTTTTTTCGTTTCTTTGCTTGTGTGTTTGTGTTTTTTTTATTTAGCCAATTTTTTTCATTATTCCTTTACAGATTTTTATGTCAGACAATATTGTATTACCCTAACCCCCCACCCCCCACCCCCATCCACTCCTTCCCGTCTCCCTCAGTAGGTTGCTTTATTTTTTTCGAAAAAAAAATCGTTAACATTTCTTATATATTATTATTAATGTACAGCTTCCGATGTCCTACAATAAGGTTTTAGCCTCCGTCCATTCCTCCCCCCCTCCCCCTACACCCGACCCCCCTCCATCCCCCCCTTTCCACCCCCATGTTTTTCTGGTTCTCCGGGGGGTCTGGAACATTCTGAAAATGGATGTTGTGTATCTGTCTATGTGGTTTTGTTGGCCCATTTTTCTTCTTTGTCAACAACATTTGAATCAAGGACTGGGGTGACAGACAATATGCTTTTTCTTTCTTGTGTGTATGTGTGTGTGTGTGTGTGTGTGTGTGTGTGTGTGTGTGTGTGTGTGTTGTGTGTGTGTGTGTGTGTGTGTGTGTGTGTGTGTGTGTGTTTGTGTGTGTGTGTGTGTGCTGTGTGTGTGTGTGTGTTGTGTGTGTGTGTGTGTGTGTGTGTGTGTGTGTGTGTGTGTGTGTGTGTGTGTGTGTGTGTGTGTGTGTGTTGTGTGTGTTTGTTGTTGTTGTTGACGTGGCTTGTCGCTCATAGTTTTGTTTTGTTTCTTTTCGTTCATGTTTTGTTTTTTTTTTGGTGATTTTTTTTGTTTTTTTTTTTCCTTGTTGTTTACGTTTCCTTTAAGGATGTGTTTTTGTTGTTGTTGTTGTTGTTTATTTGTTTTGCTTTCTTGCTCAGCATTTTAGTACACCAGATAGTATTTAGTAAGTAGAATTTTTTGTCGTTTTTTTTGTTTCTAAAATTCACATGGTGAATGTTGTTGCTATTGTCTTCATTATTCGTAATATAGAACAGCAACATATCTTCATTATTGTTGAAGTCACATACGCAAACATCTCACCATTGGTGAACCTCCGAGTTTTAACCAGGAACAAAAAAACACAACAACAAACAAACAATTCACGTTCAATAAAAAAAAAGTTTAAAAATAAGTAGGGTAGGATAGGAAGGGTGGGCTGGGGTGATGAGGTAGGTTAGGGTAGGGCAGGGTAGGGTAGTGGAGGATGGGGTGGAGTGGAGAGAGGAAGTAGGGGAGGGGAGGGGAGGGGGGAATGGAGGACAACCTGATTACGGTCAGGGGAGATAGTCTAAGATGGCCACAGTTCTTGGCCTTTACACGTCGTCTGCCAACCACTGGTGCAGCTGCACACAATTTAAAGAGATTTTTTAAAAAAAGAAAAGAAAAAGAAAAGGTAGAATGAAAGTGTGAAACGGCATGGAAGAAGGTGCCCCACTAAGGTGAGGAGAAAAGAGGGAAAGGAGAAAAGGGGGGAAAAAAAGAAAAAAAGAAAGAAAGAAGAGAAGAAAGAAAGATAGCAGTAGAGATGGGTCAACAATGGCTGGTTGTGGAGATGCGTCAACAATGGCTGGTTGTGGTGGTCATTCTCTACACATTGACACCCACACCTCCACCCTTCTCCTTTCCTCCGTCCTTCCCTCCCTTTCCCCCACCCCCCACCTCAATCACCCCCATCCCATTTCTCTTTTCTTCTCCACCAGTGCCACCACTTCAGAGGATATGACAGAAAGTAGCAGTAGGCACCCATCAGTCTCGGAAGTCTGTGGAGTTGCGCTCTAGTCTTTAGAGCGCAAAGCCTGGGTAAGTAAGTAAGTATGGAGGGCAAACTGTTACCCATGCAGCAGACCCCCCCACCCCCCCCTCTCCACGCCACTGGAATGATCCATTGGAAAGGCAATGACCGATACGAGTGGTTCCAGTACTGTCGCAGGGGCCACCAGATCGTTGTCATATACAGAAAATAATGCTGAACAAAAACAACGACAATAACAAAACTGAAGTAAACAAAACACAATGCCCACTAAAAACACACCAGAGAGACAACAAAAACAAAACCCCTTACAATACTCACCTCAGACGATAAGGTAAATAACAGCAACAACAATAACAACAATGATAACAAAATCCCAACAAAAACATCTAAAAACAACAACAAAACCAGAAACGCAAAAAAAGGGGGGCGGAGGGGGAGCTGAGAGAGAATGGGAGACATGGACAGAAGTCGGTCACTTTTCTTTTTTTATATGGTTGTTGTCATCATTATCATTTCTTCGAGAAAGTCTGATGACATGGTAATCATGTGCAATCTTCTTATCCCCGCCCTATCCTGTCAACCCTAGTCAGTCACATTATTTTCTTTTATCAATAACTTTTTTTTTGTTATTTATCTTATTGTTCTTGTTCTTGTTTTTGTTCTTCTTGTTCTCCTTGGTGCTGTTGTTGTTGTTGGTCTTCTTCTTCTTGTACTTGTTGTTGTTGTTGTTGTTCTTCTTGTTGTTGTTGTTGTTGTTGTTGTTGTTGTTGTTGTTCTTCTTCTTCTTCTTCTTCTTCTTCTTCTTCTTCTTCTTCTTCTTCTTCTTCTTCTTCTTCTTCTTCTTCCCCCTCCTCTCCTCCTCCTCCTCCTCCTCCTCCTCCTCCTCCTCCTCCTCCTCCTCCTCCTCCTCCCACTTCTTTGAGTAAAAAGCATCCCATGCCATACACAACACAGTTTTATCCTCTCCCTGCCTCTCTTCCCCCCCTCCCATCCCCTCCTTCTCCTGTCCCCTACCATCTCCACTCCCAGGTCCTCTCTCCATGGGGTCTGGAACATTCATTCTGAAAATGGATGATGTTCTGTCTTCGGTCTATGAACTGTTTCTGGCCGATTTTTCTTTTCGTCAATAAGATTATCACCGAGGGCAGGGGTGACAGACAATAGGCTTGTTTTTGATGGGGTCTCTCTCTCTCTCTGTGTCTCTCTGTGTCTCTCTGTGTCTCTCTGTGTCTCTCTGTCTCTGTCTCTGTCTCTGTCTCTCTCTCTCTCTCTCTCTCTCTCTCTCTTCTCTCTCTCTCTCTTCTCTCTCTCTCTCTCTCTCTCTCTCTTAAATATTTTTTCCTTTTCTTTCGTTGTTGTTTGTTTGTTTTGCTTGTTGTTTTCACTTTTCTTTGAGGTGGTTGTTGATATTCTTTCTTTTGTTGCTGTTGATATTGTTGTTGTTGCTATAGTGTTGTTGTTGGTTGGTGGTGGTGGTGGCCGGGGGATGGGGGGGGGGGGGCTTGTTGTTTGGATGGTGAGAGTTTTGTTGTTGTTGTTGGTGATGGTGGTTGGTCATTTGTTTTGTTGTTGTTGTTGGTGATGGTGGTTGGTCATTTGTTTTGTTGTTGCTGTTGGTGGGCTAGCTGTTTCTTGCTTTGTTTGTAGGTGGTTGTTTTTGTTGTTGTTGCTGTTGTTGTTGTTGCTATTGTTGTTGTTGAATTGCCGGTTTTGTTGATTGCTGTTGTTGGTGTCGGTGGTGATAGTGGTACTTGTTTAAGTTTATGGTGGTTAGTTGGTTTAGGTTGGTGGGGTGTTGTTATTGTTGATTATTTGTTGCTGTTGTTGAATGATGGATGGAGATGGGTCGAGAAAGAGAAGAAGGATGAGAGTGAGAAGAGAGAGAGAGAGAGAGAGAGAAGAGAGAGAGAGAGAGAGAGAGAGAGAAGAGAGAGAGAGAGAGAGAGAGAGAGAGAGAGAGTACCACGCACAAGAAAATAAAACAAACAAAACAGACAGAGATGGAAAAGAAAGAGAAGAGAAACGTCCCCCCTCCCCCACCAAAATAACTCTCACAAATGCCATTTGAATGTAAAAAAAAAAAAACAAAAACGCCCACCCTACCTCACACAAACAAATCCACCCCCCGACAAAAACAAACACCATACAAACAAACAAAACCACCACAAAAACCCCTAACATTAACAAACAAAGTATAAAGTTCCGCATTTCGATGCAGTCAGTGTGACATATGACAATGATGATATGACATATGACAATTGCATAACCCTAATCCTTTTTTATGCTAATATTCCAGCTTCATATTGTGTGTGTGTGTGTGTGTGTGTGTGTGTGTGTGTGTGTGTGTGTGTGTGTGTGTGTGTGTGTGTGTGTGTGTGTATGTGTGTGTGTGTGTGTGTGAGTATGTGTGTGTGTGTGTGCGTGCGTGTGTGGTGTGTGTGTGTGTGTGTGTGTGTGTGTGTGTGTGTGTGTGTGTGTGTGTGTGTGTTGTGTGTGTGGGTGTGGGTGTGGGTGTAGGTGGGTGGGTGGGTGGGGGGTATCCTTTGTTGTGCATCTCTAAAGTACACTTCTTTCTTTCTGTTATACAGACTGTTGCACAATGCTTATATCTCTTCTTATGTAAATATTTCTGCCTGATAAATGTTTTTGTTTCTTTTGTGTGTGGATGTTTTTGGTATTTTTGTATCTTTTTTTTCTCTCTCCAAAAGCACTTCTTAGGTCTCTAAAAGTGCATTTCTTTTTGTCAGAAATTACGGCCTTTTTTGGGTTTGTTTATTTTTCCATTGTTGTGTTGTATTTTGGAGTTAGAACAGTGTAGAAAATAGGCAGTTACTTTCATCAAGTGAGAGAGAGAGTGTTGAGAGTGCTCGTTCGGTGAGCGAGAATGAGCGAGAGAGCGTGTGAGTGCGTAGTGAGGTGTAGTGTGTGAGCGTGTGTTGGAGTGGTTAGGTCGTAGTGGTGAGTGTCGGAGGTGTCGGTGAGGGTTGGTGTAGGTGTGTGTGTGTTTGGTCATGAGTGTGTGTGATTTGGGGGGAGGAAGTGTGGGTGTGTCTGATGTGTGTGCTGTGTGTCCGCCTCCCGTATGTGTAACTTAGTATGTGTCTGTGTACTCGTGGTCTAGTGTTCTGTGTGTGTTGGTGTTTTTATTTTTTTATTGGGGGGGACAGTCGGGGGGAAAGGTTTAGGGTGGGTCGGGGTGGGGGGTTGGGGTGGTGGGGTCGGGGGTGGCCGGTGGGGCTGGGGGGTGTGGTTTTTGCGGGTGGTGGGGGGGGGGGGTGGTTGGGGGACGTGGGGGGTGTGGGGAGTTTTTGGGTGCTGGGCGGGGGGGTTGGGTTTGGTGGCTAGGGGGTTTGGTTATTTTAGGGGGTGGGGGTGGGTGTGTTGGGGGGAGGGGTGGGGGGTGTCTGTGGGCGGGGGGGTGGGGGTGGTTTTTGGCGTGGGTTTTGCTTTGTGTGGTTGGGGGGCTTTCTCTGGGCGGGTGGGTATGGGTTGGGGGGTTGGGGGGTTTTTTGGGTTGGTCAGGGGGGGGTGGGTACAAATTCCTGGGGGGCGCGGGGGGGTGTTTGTTATTTTTGTTGGGGGGGTGGGTTTGTTTGGCCCTGGGGTCAGGGTGTGGGCGCAGCCGGGGGGGGGGGGGCGGGGGGGGGGGGTGGGGTGTGTACAGTGCTATAGGGAGGTCAGGTTGGTGTAGCGGCGTGGGTTGTCCGGAGGGCGGCGGGCGTGATGGCCGGATTTATGGCTTGGCCCGGGTTGGTTAGAACTCAACGGTCTGGGAGTTCTGTGTAAA
The DNA here is from genome assembly GCA_030674155.1 of Stramonita haemastoma. Lineage (NCBI taxonomy): Eukaryota > Metazoa > Mollusca > Gastropoda > Neogastropoda > Muricidae > Stramonita > Stramonita haemastoma. The sequence continues at coordinate 49,794,663 of CM060329.1, forward strand.
AAAACCACCAAACAAACAACAAAAAAAACACACACCACAAACAACAAAAAAAAAAAAACAAAAAACACAACACACCCACACTCAAAAACAAACACAAAAACACTAAAACACAAAAAAAACAACAAAAAGGCGACAACAGGCCGCCTCCTCACCCTCCACCCCAATCCCACCGTCCTAACCCTTTCACCCACCTTCACCCTCCTGATATAGGAAATTTTAGTAGTGAGAATGATTAGTATAGAGGGGTGGGGGGGGAGTGAATCTAGGGAGCTTTAGATGGGCGAGGGGGGGGGCGTGTGGGCGAGTTTGTGGAGTCGCTCTTCATTTAAGTAGGAGGTGTTGGTGGTGTATAGGAGCTGAATGGTTCGTGGGTAGAGATATATTGGCAGTGATCATCTGGAGAGGTATAATTTAGGGAGGAAGGATATGTTCAGGTTAAGGGAGAGGTCGAATTCGAGACTGGTATGAGATTTTTTACATAGAGTGTAGCCGGAGTATAGGAGGTGAAGTGAGTAATGCGGAGATGCCCCCGTATTGCCTGCACACTCCGGACACCACTTCTGGCGCAGGGGCAAGGGGGGGAACGGGCGGGGGAAAGTGAAGTATGGGGTCGTTTTCTGGGTAATGTACAAGTGACTGCGTGTTACAAATGCCGAGGCCCACAGGTGCGGGGAGTAGAACGTCAGCTTGTGGTGGGTGGAGTGGAGGGGGCGCGAGCTGCGCGGAAGTCGCTGGGGGTTGGTGATGAGCGCGTTTGCTTGGGAGTGTAGGGCACGTGCGAGGGACATGAGGCGGGGCATGGGGGACGGGGAGGTCGGGGGGTGATAGTTCGCCAGAGGATAGAGGGGAGCGGGGGGGGGCGCGGGGGTATTGCGGTTTTTAACCCGGGTGGGGGGTTTATAGAGAAAAAGAATTGGATATTTTTTGTAACGTAACCCTACATTTTTTGGCTCGGTGGCGAGTTCTGGCCGCCAGCCCCCGTCGGTGCCTTTGTAAGAGAAAAAGTTATGGCGCAAAGAGATCATATGTATTGAGAGGGAAGGAGTGTGGGGGGAGTAGATGGGCGAGAAATATTGGTCTAATGGTAATGATGGTGGGTGGGAGATGTTGAGAGTAGGGATGGCCGTCTGCGTAGGGAAAGGTATGAATGAGGGACCGAATCATTTGACCCCACCGATCCGCACTCCCAACGAGACACCAGGTCCCCGATAAATTTTCCGCATCGTCGTGGTGGTAAGGGGTTGCGTGGTGACCTCGTTATCGATTTGGGTATGGTGCACCCCACCTTACGTTCTCCGGCGGGGTGAGTTAAGGGGAGGGCTGGGGGGGGAGGGTTGTAGGCGGCGTAGGTAGTATGTCGGAAGGGTGGATGTGATCTGTGTTTTTGTTTAGTGGTTTTGTGGGGGGTGTTGGGGTTTGAGGGGTAGACGGGGGCTGGTGTGATGGGGTGGGTGGAGTAGGGGGGCACGGCGGGGGGTTGGGTGTGCGGGAGGTGGATGAAGGGGGGAGGGTGGTCGGAAGGGGGGGGGGGGGATTTTGAGAGGGCGAGGGACGGGGGCCGGGGGTGGGGGGGGAGGGGGGGGGGTGGGGGAAGGTGCGAAATGGGATGCCATCGCGGACTGGAGGTGGTCGGGGACAGTGGGGGGAACGGTTGGGGATAGGATCCAGAGGTGGAAGGAGGAGTTTTGCTGTATTTGATGGCTAAGGGGGTAAGTGGGTGATAATTTTTCCGAGGGGTTTTGGTCGTGTCTGGGGGTTCACCTCTTTTGTTGTCGTCCTTTGGGTGGACTTGGTGTGTGGGTGGATGGATATGTGTGGGTATGGATTTTTTGGCTGTGGGTGGGTTGTGGGTATTGTGCTTTTTAGATTTCTGAGAGGGTTTGGAGTGGGTTATTGCTGTGGGCGTGGATTGGGAGTTTGATGTGGTAGGCCTGGCTGTGGGCGTTGGATTTTGTTGATGGTGTCAATGTGGGGTGGGTAGGATTTTTTTTGGTGTGTGGTGGTGTTTGGTTGGTGGGTTGTTGGTGTGGTTTGTTTGTGTTGGTGTTGGGGTTTTTGTGTGGGGTTGTGAGTTTATTTTTGTTTTGTTCGTTTGGTTTTTTGTTTGTCTGGCTGTGTGGTTCGTTTTGTTTTTGTTGTTTGTTGGGTGATGGTATGTGGGTTGGTTTGTAAATACGGATACGGGTTCTTTCACCTTATGCTCATTTTATATTATAAAGTATAATTTTTTATAATAAGGTAGTTGTTATACTTTATTTGGTTGGATGAGTTGTGACTTTAGTAGTGGCTATTGGTCGCAAAAGTCGTGGATACATGAGGAAGGTTATAAGTGAAAGGATGTAATTTGCTCGTTGACCTCCCTGATTCGTTCTGTTAGGACGAGTATAGACACGAGGGAGCGCACGTGGGTACAGGAGCAGGCAGCAATTGTTGCATAGTGGCCGCAAGAGAAATTTTGTTTGGGGTGTTAAGAGCGTGAGTCGGGGGGATTGTGGGGCTGGACTGTGTATGCGTTTTGTGGGTATTGTGTGCATGCGTTGCTGGGGCGGGGATCAGAGGGCGGGGGGGCAGGGGGGAGGAATGAGTCGGCCCGTGGATTACGTAGTTATAAGGACAGGGGGGATGTGTATTTTGGATAGTTTCCATAACGTAGTGTGTTCTTAAGACGAGCACGTACGTTCGTCACACACCACTTAAATGGGCATAGATTTTACATACACACAATCACAGCATTTGTTTTAAACATTTTTTTTTGCATTTTTATAATTACATTTTTTTTTTTTAAATTATTTGATTTTTTTTTTTTATATTTTTATTTTTTTTATTATGATGTTTTATCTGTGTATTTTATTTATGTTTTATTTAATTAATTAATTCTGCAACTGCCTAATGTGGTGGTTCCACAAAACAGCACAAGTCGATTTTGTGTTACCTTGGTAAGGTTTTGGTTGTTGCTGGTGTTCGTTTGCAAAAGTTTTATCAAGATGTTTGTTTCCGAAGTTTGGTTGTTTTTGGTTTATGTCTGTGTGTTGTTGGTTGTTTGGATAGGTGGGTTGGGGGGGGGGGTGAGCGGGGGGGGGGGGGGGGGTTGCCGGACCGTTCTGCGTGCATTGTGTGGGGGGGGGGGGTGGGGGTGGGGATTGGGTTTTTAGGGTAGGGGGGGCGAAAGAGGACGGGGGGGGGAGCGGGGGGGAGGAAGGGAGAGTGAGTGGGGGGTTGGGGAGGTTTGTTGGTGCGGTGGCTAAAGTCAACAGATTGACGTGTTTTTTGTTAATATATTGTTAAAGTACAGGAATTATTATTAATAATTTGAGCGTACAGATTGAATTGTGCACTCTGCTGTGGGTCTGTTGGGGTGGGTGTGCTATACAGCGGGTATCTGGGTGTGTGGGGTTGTGGGTTGGCCCCCCGGTATATGGTTGTGGTAGGGTGTTTGTGACTGATATGCCGGTGCGATAATCTGCAGTTAGATTTCCTTTTCATTGTCCCTCCTCTTTTGAGTTTAGGATTATTAGTGATTAACTGACGGATATTGTGGATTGGCGAGTTTTATTCATATCTTTATTATTATACATAGATAGGTGGATGTGTTGTAGTTTTTTTTGTTTTGGTTATAGTCTTGGTTAATTTCTTAATATTTTTTTTTTTTTTTGGGGGGGGGGGGGGGGGGGGGTTCTGGGGGCGTAAATATATTTTTTGTTAGTGACATATGGTTTATTTTCCTCTTTATGTTGATGGGGAAGGGTTTTGTTTTTTTTTAAAAAACTTGGATACTGTTTTAATACATTCGCTTTATCTCCTTAAGTCGGAATTCGAATACTTTTACTGGTGGGCAAACTGACGTGCAAAGACACAAAAATATCTCCAGTGGTGGAACGGCAATACCTGGGGGGAAAAGGGCCTTCCTAGCTAAGGCAATGAAAAAAAAAACCACCCAGAATCAGCCATTAAAAAAAAGAAAGAAAACGTTTTGTTTTCAATCTTCATTTTGTATGGTATAATGATGTGTGTGCTTGGGATTTGAATGAAATCATGAATCAATGAATACTATCAATCAATCTATTCTATCTATCGTCGTCTATCACCTCTATCTCTTTACCTTACCTACACTACCTATCCTCACTACCCCACTACCTACCTACCTACCTTACTACCTACCTACCCTACCTACCTACCGACCTACTTACCTACACACCCAACCACCCACCCACCCATCCATCCATCCATCCATCCTATCATCCATCACATCCATCACAGGCACATTAGATCATCTATCTTTCGATCTATCTATATATCTATCTATTCCTATCTATCTATCTATCTATCTATCTATCTATCTATCTATCTATCTATGTCTCTGTGTGTGTGGTGTGTGTGTTGTGTCGTGTGCGCCGACGACGCGTGCGCGCGTGCCGGACACGACCTTTTAAGCATTAAGGTGCATTTGTACCAATGAAGCAGTGATGGTGACGATAATATTAATGTAATGGCCACTTTCTCATTTTCTTGATTGCTCTTTTGTGTTTAATGTAACCAGTAATTGCAAAATTGGAGCCAAAGGCATTCTTTTCAATTAAATTTATGATACATTTTGATATCTATTAACCAACAAGGGTTGACAATAATCTACACACAGGGTGAAATTCATGCAAAAACACGCGTGAAACACACACACACACACACACAACACACACACAACACACACACCACACACACAACACACACACACACAACACACACACACACACACACACACACACACACACACACACGATCACACACACACCACACACCACACGCACACACTCAGGTTAAAAGCTTCTCTGATACCTTTTTTTCACTGAAGCGAACATGCCACGTGTTCAAATCAATGCGCTATTAGCTGCAAAAGTTGAGAAAAAAAACAAATCAACTGTCTCCAAACAATTTTATAAATGTTTTTGGTTCCTCCTTTACTTCAGTTTTTTGTGTTTTTATTAAATTTCTATTCTTCCTTTTCCATTCAGTTTAACTTAACATTGAATTTCTATTTCATTTCATTCTCTCTTCTTCTCTCTCTCTCTCTCTCTCTCTCTTCTCTCTCTCTCTCTCTCTCTCTCTCTCTCTCTCTCTCTCTCTCTCTCTCTCTCTCTCTCTCTCTCTCTCTCTCTTCTCTCTCTCTTCTCTCTCTCTCTCTCTTCTCTCTCTCTCTGTCTCTCTCTCTCTCTCTGTCTTTTCTCTCTCTCTCTGTCTCTGTCTCTCTCTGTCTCTGACTCCCTCTGTGCTTTCAGGTAAATGTTTTCGCTTGCACTTAACAAAATGGAATATATTGAAAATTGATTGGGGGGAAAAGATACTTGTCAGAGAAATGGGTTTATCTAGTTTTTTTCTATCCTGAGAGAAGTTAAACACACATAACTTTGACCTTCGATGACAACAAGACATTGGTTCGTATTACCAAGACAGATCAGACAACATACAGAGAAGAGAACAGGGAAAAAGACAGATACACAGAAGATAGGAGATAGACAGACAAGCAAACACACACACACACACCTCACGCGTACACACATGCACAGCACACACACACACACACACACGCTGCACACGCAGACACAGCATGCACACGCACACGTCACACCACACGCATACATGCCTACGCACGCGTATGTATGCACGTCACTGCATCCGCAGTCGCATCAGACACACTCTCTCCCGCATACTCTTTGTCTTCTTCTTCTTGTGTCTGCTGCTGTCTGTCTGCTCTCTGTCTTCTGTCTGTTCTGTCTTCTGTCTCTCTGTTGTCTTCTGTCTCTCTTCTCTCTGCTCTCTGTCTCTCTTCTCTCTCTCTCTCTTTTCTCTCTGTCTCTCCCCTTTCCCCCCTCTCTCTCTGACTGTGTTTCTATATCTCCCACTCTCTCTGACTGTCTGTCTTTCTATCTCTCCCACTCACTCACTCACACACAGAGCGAGAGATGGACAGAGACAGACAGCAGACAAGCAGACAGAGACACAGAGAACAAATAAATCTTCACAAACCATTACTCCCCCTCCCCACCTTTAATCTCTTACTAAACCCTTCACGAAACTCGTGCTACAAAATCGATCCCACTCAAAAACAAGTAAGGACAGAAAAATGTAGAACGACAAAACGTGCCCCCTCCAACCCCCCCCCCCCCCCCCCCCCAACGAAATCAACAAAAACAACCAAAAACCACCACCCCCCAAAAAAAATCAACACCCCCACCCCCCAAAAAATACCAAACTAAAAACTAAAAACCAAAGTTCTTCCTTCCCCCTTCCTCCGGCCCCAAACCAACAAAACAACAGGGAGATGTAGAGAAGAAAAAAATTCTTCGGC
>CM060329.1:49806002-49813502 GCA_030674155.1 Stramonita haemastoma
ACGAGCTAGAACTAGGGCAAGTCTTCTTCGGGTTTGCACGTGCGACGGCTATTGAAAACAGTTAAAAGTGCCCAGTGCAGTTTTCACAAAAGTTTTATTCATTATTGATTGGACAGAAAACGGTGTCACGAGGGCTTCCTGCCGACCCGTGGAATTGGGTCAAAGCTGCCATGTTTTGCGAAAATATTGTTTCTGATTGTTGATATAGCATTGGGTTAATCCTAGAATCCATAGGTTTTTTTTTTCTTCTCTGTCTCTGTGCATCCAGGATAAACGGTCTAGCGAATTCCATTGGTTGGAAAATGAGCCAGGAAAACATTTGAAGGGATGTGAGGAGGAGGAGGAGAATAGGGCAATGCAAATATTTTATTCCGTCATAAGCCATTACCCTCTTTTTCAAAGGACGGATAACTAGAAGAAAGTTACCATTAAAAAAAAAAGTTATTGAAATAAAAGGGCAGAGGAAAAAATAGTTATTTTTTTCCACCATTCAATGAGAGAGAGAGAGAGGGGGGGGGGGGGGGGGGGTAGGAGGTGGGATGAGGGGGGGGGGGTAACTCCAGTTGCTTTACACTGCAAAATGGTGCACCGTGTTTTTGTAGAGTGTACTCTTATAGTTTTTTGGACATATTTTTTTCAAATTTGTCTAAGGAATGGTTTATAGATTGAAATTTTGAGACGAGAGTCTCATCCCTGCACCTTGTAATTAATGTTAAATATCCACTACGAATGGTTGATACGAGAGAGAGAGAGAGAGAGAGAGAGAGAGAGAGAGAGAGAGAGAGAGAGAGAGGAGAGAGAGGGGAGAGAGAGAGATGCTAATCAAATCCGCTGTACAACAATGCTGCTGCCATCTTTTGTACTTTCATTGATAACAATAAGACAGACAGACAGACAGACAGACAGGCACAAGGGGAAAAGAAGAGGAAGATAAGAAAAGACAGAAAGAAAACAGACCACCATCATCAACATACAAGGCATAACAACCTCTACCCTTCCATCAAAGGAAAAGACTTCGAGGAAGAAGAGAGTCTGTTTTATTTTATTTATTCTAAAAAAATTGTATATATACTTTTTTTTTTTAGTAAGAAGAGAGTGTTCCTGTTTTAAATCAGGGCAAGACCTTTAAATAAAAACAGCTCTACTTACAAAACAGCAGCATCAGCAATTCCATCACCAACACACACACACACACACACACGCACACACACGTAACACACACACACACACACACACACGCACGCACGTACACACACAACACACACACCACCACACACACACACACACAACATTCCACACACACCACACACACTCCACACACACCACACACGCACACGCACACACACACACACCACGTACACACACACACACACGTAGGCAACACACACACACACACAACACACACACACACACACACACACACACACACACACACACACACCACACACATACACACATACACACACGTGTTCGCAAGCTGGCAGACAGGCAAACAATCAAAGGCTAAAAGCTAAAGAAGACAGAAAGAACCTTATGGGCAGAGGACAGATGGCAGAGAGGGGGGTGGAGGGTGGGGGGAGGGGTGAAGAGGTAAGAAAAATGGAAATCTGATGGGGGAAAGGAGGAGGAGGAGAGGTTAAAAAGCTGGCAAAAGTGCACATCAAGTACGTAACAGGTGTTAGCCTGTTTGATACGTGTGCACGCGCGCGCGCAAACACACACACAGATACACACACAGAGACACATATACACATACACACATATACGCACGCACGCACGCACACACACATAAACACACACAAAGAAACACACACACATACACAAACAGACATACACTCACGTACATACATACACACACGCACACACATACACATACACACACATACACAGACACAAACACACACACACACACACACACACACACACACACACACACACACACACACACACACGCAACACACACACACATACATACACACACACACACACACACAACACACAACACACGCGCGCGCGCACACACACACACACACACACACAGAGTTACACGTGCAGTGATCAAGAGATCGCCCAAAACCGATAGACTGCAACAGAGCTATATTAGATACAGAGGACAGTCCACACACCCCCCCACCCCTCCACCCAACCTGCTGAATCATCAAGAATGTTAATTTGCATTCGTGTGACCAATGTTGTATGCATGTATGCATTCATGCGTGCTGTGCATATTTCTTTGCGTGAGTGTGTGTGTTTGTGTGTGCGTGTGTGTGTGTTGCGTTCGAGCGTGTGCGAATGTGTGTATGTGTGAATGCGTGTGTGTGTGTGTGCGTGTGTGCATGCATCTATGTGCGTGTGTGTATATGGGTGCGTGTGTGAGTTAGTGTGTGTGTGTGTGTTGTGCTTTTGTGTGTGCATGTGTGTGTGTGGTGTGTGTGTGTGTGTGTGTGTGTGTGTGTGTGTGTGCACGCGCGCGCACCGACTCCCAACTCGCAATTTGAAATAAACGTCAGGTGGTTAATCTGATACTCCAAACACTGCCCCCCCCCCACTCTCTCTGTCTCTCCATACACACACACACGCACACGCACACACAGACACAGACACACAGACACACAACACACAGACACAGACACACACACACACACACCACACAAAACACAACCACACACACAGACAGACACACACACACGTTTTCATACTATGTTTTTGTCTTTCTTTTGGAAACGCAATTACATAACCTTAGTCAAGCCTGAATGTCAAAACGACAAAAGGCAGCTCAGTATCTTGTGAACACACGTTGATAGATGTGATTGTGTCATCAAGATGATCAACACTGGATGTGTACACTCCAAACAAAGGTGTCAAATATCAGTACATAGAAAATGTAGATATCAAATTTAGATTTCGCTGCTAGTATCGACCTCATTATACAAGAAAGGAAGAATGTCAATCTCCGTCTGTAGGTTTTCTTCATTGTCTTGTTACCTTATTTTGGTTTATAAAGTTACGCAAAAAATCCAACACCACCATTACCACAGTGTCATAAACAGAGCCTACAGTTCTGCTTTATTCCTGTAAAATGTGCGTTCTTTGTACTGTTTCCCATCTTTGGGGTAGTTTATGAACTTTGGTTGGTGTTTGGGTTTTGTTGATTTTATTATTTTCTCCTCACACTTTGTGCTGTGGAAAAATGATGACAGTTTTCCTAACTGCGCAGGAAGAAACCCCTGAAGTGTGTAGAGTTTGCTCTCTCTCTCTCTCTCTCTCTCTCTCTCTCTCTCTCCTCTCTCTCTCCTCTCTCTCCTCTCTCTCTCTCTCTTATCTCTCTCTCTCTCTCCTCTCTCTCTCCCTCTCTCTACCCCCTCTCTCTCTTAACCTCTCTCTCTCTCTTCCCTCTCTCTCTCCCTCTCTCTCCCCTCTCTCTCTGTATTACCTCTCTCTCTCTCTCTCTCTCTCCTCTCTCTCTCTCGTATACCTCTCTCTCTCTCTCCCTCTCTCTCTCCCTCTCTCCCCCTCTCTCCCCCCCCCCTCTCTCTCCCATCTCTCTCTCTCCCTTTCCTCCACCCTTGCCCCCCTCCAAGGTATCATCAAATCTTTTTCTCTGCATCGACCTTGTTAATATTATACTGAATCATGCACTGCAGGCACAAATGCTGTTGCTGTCTAAATGTATTGCTGTGTGGTGTTTTTGTTTAGTTGGGTGGTTTAGTTGATTGGCTAGTCGGTGGTTGGTTGTTTAGTGTTTTTTTCTCTCTCTCTTTTCCATTTAGGTCTTTGGGGGGAGGGGGGGGGGGGGGTCTTCTTTTTTTCGTTTGGTACAAGTTTACTACGATTTTATTTTTTACGATGCAAACTTGAAAAATAGTTACTTTTTTTCTTGACATTTTCTTTCTTTGCCTAAGGCAGCAGTTTGTTTTTGTACATACTTACAAGAAGAAATAGCTCTCATCATGCCATGGGTTAAAAAATGCGCTAAACGCGCGAAACATACAAAACATAAAGACTAGCACCCAGACCATCACTCATGGTTGAGGACCTAGGGAATTTTTTTTAGCTTTTAGCACGGGATTCAAACCACAGATCACTTGCCTTTTCCCCTCTGGGTTTTATGTCTATGTACAATTAGATGATTTAGACAAGGAAACGTTTAGAACAAAATTATTGATTGAAAGAGACGGGAGTATGCAAGGTCCTGGGAAAGACTATAGTCATCTTCCCTACTGTTGAATGCACTATAGGACTTCAGTAATTGCTGTTTTATATTGCCCGCGTGTCCTCAAAGCCATCAAACTTTCATCCAGCCAAACAGAGTAATTACTTCAATCCAAGAGAACTGTTAATAGTACTGAACATTTGGTCTGTATCGGTACATTTGAAACCCAAGGAGGCTTCTGAATCCAACCTCCTGTAACCTGACTCAGCCAGCCAAGCAATCAACCAATGCCCACCATAACAATCTGACAACGTAGACAAGTTCTGGGCGTGGCCTCTCTCTCTCTCTCTCTCTCTCTCTTCCTCTCTCTCTCTCTCTCTCTCTCTCATCTCTCTTCCTCTCTCTCTCTCTCTCCTCTCTCTCTCTCTCTCTCTCTCTCTCTCTCTCTCTCACATCCAACACCTTTCCTCTACGTCATCAGGAGCAAGAACCCAATAATTCGAGCGTTAACATTTGACTTAACTTTTTTTTCTTTTTGTTTCTTCCTTTTTTTTCTCCCCTCTTTGAGTGTTTTCTTTCATTTCTCATACCTTCCGCTGTATTTTTTGAATTTTATTTCTTCTTTTTTTTTGTTGTTTTGTTCGTTTTATTTTTCACTTCCATTCTGATGATATTGAATCCTCTTCTAACCATTACAAGCGGAAACGTTTACTGTTTGATAAGAGTACGTAGTCTTCTTGTCTTTTCTTTTTGCTTTATTTCATTCATATCGACAAAGCAATCTGGACGGCAAAACAAAAGTGTCAAGATGTTTTATGTTGGTGGGGAGGCGGGTGAAATACCAACTTCGTGATCTTCAGAGGAATGAGGTTACCTGATGAATTACGCACGTTATCGATAAGCCGAGGTGTCTGTTTTTTGTCTTTCTCTTCCTCTCTTTCGATCTCTCTTTTCTGTTTCTACTTACTGTTCTTTTTCCAGGTATATTCTCTTCTCTCTTTCGATCTCTCTTTTCTGTTTCTCTTACTGTTCTGTTTCTTCTTTTTTCTGTCTTCTGCAGTTTTTGTTGTCTGTCTGTTGTTACTCTCTCTTCTCTGTCTCTCTGTCTCTGTCTCTCTGTCTGTCTCTCTCTCTGTGTCTCTCGTCTGTCCTGTCTCTCTCTGTCTCTTCTCTTCCTCATCTCTCTCCAATCTCTCTCTCTCTCTTCTCTCTTCTCTCTCTCTCTCTCTCTCTCTCTCTCTCTCTCTCTCTCTCTCTCTCTCTCTCTCTCTCTCTCCCTCTCTCTCTCTCCTCTTTTTTCTTTCTCTTTTTCTTTTTTTCTTTCTGAAAGAAAGATGGGGCTTCTCTTTGCTTGAAAAGAATCAATGATGGCTTGTCTTGGCAGCAGAAGAGAAAAATAGCTGTAGGGTGTTGGGAGTTATCAGGTTCACAGACTGAACTGTGTCAGTGAGAATCTTTTTTGAGGCTGTTGGAATTTTTTTGGTTGTTTGATTTTTTTGTTTGTTTTGTTTGGTTTAGCTTACTTTTTTTTTTTCTGTGTACTTTTTGTTTCATGTCAGTAGGTCTGCCAGAAGGTTCTTAAGTCGATTTTGTTAGTACTTTATGTGTCTATTTTTGTTGTGAGATTTTTTTGTTTGTTTGCTGTATGTACTTTTTGATTTTGTTGTCTATTGTTCCTAAAAAAAAATTGTTCAAAAAAGTGAAAGCATGGGCGTTAAGTGTAAGCGTGACTGAGAAAAAAGAGAGGGGGTAGGAGAGGAGAGGGGAGGAGGAGGAGAGAGAGAGAGAGAGAGAGAGAGAGAGAGAGAGAGAGAGAGAGAGAGAGAGAGAACAAAAGTATTTTGTCAAGCACATGAAAAAGGCTACATCATGAAACCGTTTAAGTGTGGACCAACCAATATACTACCTCACAAAAACAGAAAATCAACCATGGAAAAACAGACAAAAAAAGTCCACTTTAAAAGAACCAAAGTAAACAACACCCCCCTCCCCCTACTCCTCAACAAAAAGCACCCTAACCATGTACTACAAATTTTCGACCAGAAACCTTTTTGTCGTGGCCCAACCCAAAGTATTCACCAGCATGGGTGCTTGACCTACTGCCGCCATCAAACACCATTTCTCTTTCCTCTCTCTCTCTCTCTCCCCCCCCCCCCCCCCCCCCCCCCCCGCATACTTCCGTTCACGTGACACCTGTTGACAGAGTGGCGGCCCTTTCATACTGGACAAAACCAATCAGAGCTGCTGGTAGATAAACTGAAGTATGTGACCAGCCAGTAAGAAACAACGATACTAACTGTTGCTGTCTGTGGTCCGAACTCATTGAGTAAGAAACAAGAGATTCATGATTCATTGTGCTCAATGTTGGCTTGGACAAAATATTCTTCGTCTTCTTTGTGGAACGCTCAGACAGCAACTATTGCTGTCTGTTATATGAGCAAAAATGCGTTGGGCTGCCATTTTGTACCTGACAAGTTAGGCCCAGACTTTGGTGTGAAAGACAATCGTCTTTTAAGTGTTTCTGGAAAAAAAGGGCAGGAGAATGGACGAAGAAGGCAGAAAATAGACAAAAAGGACACAGGAGGAAAAGTAACAAGGCAGAAAGAAAGAGGGAGATAGAAAAGAGGGAATTTCTTGCACAGAACTTCCAGAAGGTGGGGATGCTATGTATGCTGACAGGTCCCCGGCATCCACAAGGGGGGGGGGGGGGGGGTGAGGGGGCGCAACAAAAAATATTGTCAGTCATTCACTAAGTGGCAGGGCCTGTATTAAAATGGTGTTATGTATTAAGATGTCCTATGTTGAGATGGTCTTCAGCTATGACCCGTTCCTGATATCATAATATGCACTTTCCTTTAATCAGATCCAAACACAAATCCACTGAAATCAGAAGTATCACTGCCTGAATGGCGAGGTCCTTGGAAAAAGAAACCGCCTCATATACAGCAAACTTGGGGATGCCTGGGGCCTGTCAGTATAAATAACATCCCCACCTTCTGGAAATTCTGTGCTAGAAATTTCCACTTTTCTATCCCTCTCTTTGTTTCTACCTTGTCCCTTCTCCTTTCCTGTCACCTCCTCCTTCTTGTCTATTTTCTGCCTTCTTGGTCCATTCTCCTGCCTTTTTTCTATCCAGAAAGACTTAAAAGATAACAATTCTCTCTTATGCCGAAGTCGGGCCTGACTTGTCAGGTGCTTAACGGCAGCATGACGCTTTTCCCCTCATATAATAGACAACAATAGTTGCTATCTGAGCGTTCAACGAAGAAGAATACACGCAAACTTTCCTTTCATTTAGTTGTGTTCTTACAATCGCACGGTGATTCCCATGTGGGATGAGTGAGTCA
>CM060329.1:49820885-49823385 GCA_030674155.1 Stramonita haemastoma
TGCGGGCATACCCTGCTCATCTCTGTCTGTCTGTCTGTCTGTCTGTCTGTCTGTCTGTTTGTCTGTCTATCTGTCTCTACTTCTTAAAGGTATCCTTATCTCTTTTTTTTGTCCAGAGAGGAGAGAGAGGAGAGAGAGAGAGAGAGAGAGAGAGAGAGAGAGAGAGAGAGAGAGAGAGAGAGAGAGAGAGAGAGAGAAAGAAGAGAGAGAGAGAGAGAGAGAGAGAGAGAGAGAGAGAGAGAGAGACAGACAGACAGACAGACAGACAGACAGAGACAGACAGACAGCTGACAGACAGAGAGAGACAGACAGACAGATGACAGACAGATAGAGACAGACAGACAGAGGAGAGAGAGAGAGAGACAGACAGACAGACAGGCAGAGAGACAGGCAGACAAGACAGACAGAGAGACAGAGAGAGATGGGGCAAGGTGGTGTGCGTGTGTACAGGTATAAATGTACCATAACAATGTTTATCAGCAAATTGTTGACACTTTTCCCTGAAGGTTGCGTGACGAATGTGCCTGTACACCGTAAAAAGGTTGTTTACCTCGGCACTAGATGTAGGAAAAAGATCAAAGAAAATATACAAAAAACGAATAAAAAGGACAAAAAAAGCACAAAAAGAAAAAAGAAACTAAAGAAAACAGAAAGTGGAGACGAGGGGTGGAGGAAGAGGGTGAGAGAGGAGTTAGAGGTAAAACAAAGCAATGAAAAAAACAACAACAAAGTAATAGGTCAAGGGAAAACAAAAACGAAGCAAAGTAAAGAAAATAAAGTAAAGGAAAGAAAAACAATCAATTGAAGAAAGAAGAAAGCAGGCTTGTTTATATATATATATATATATATATATATATATATATATATATATATATATATATATATATATATATATATATACACACACACACACACACACACATTTAAGTCACTTGTTAGTGTTAAATCCTGTTCCGCTTTTCAAAAGAGTAGGCCATTGTGTGCTGGTGGAAATAACTGACAAAATTAACAAAAACTGCGCTCTCAAAGCTACTGGATGTAAAAAAGCATATGGCTGATTATCCCATTATCCTTTATATATACGAATAAAGAAATAAAAATGTATAAAAATAAACAGCAATCGTTAATGTACCACAATGAAACAAACAAACAAGTTATGCATGTTTGCATACACCCCTCCACAATATATATATATTATATATATATATATATGTATATATATATATATTATATATATATATATATATATATATATATATATATATATATATATATATATATATATATATATATAATATATATATGTGTGTGGTGTGTGTGTGTGTGTGTGTGTGTGTGTGTGTGTGTGTGTGTGTGTGTGTGTGTGTGTGTGTGTGTGTGTGTGTACTTGTCCCCATAAGCATCAGATGTTAACTTCAGATGTTAACTTCTCATGGTGGGGGTTAAAACAAGCTGTAGCCTGATGCCTTTCCCCTGCTGTATTGTTGTCTGGCTATGTAATGTGTATAGTAAATAAGCAATGTTTAAACCAAACAAAGAAACAAGAACAAAAAATCAAACACAAGCAAACAGACAAAAAAAAAGAGAAGAAAAACCGTAAGAGAGGAACAGAAGAGGGCTGAGTGTTTGAAAAAAAAAGAAATGAGCACAAAAAAACCACCAATGGAAAAGAACAGAGGAATGGAATGGAAAACACACCACAGAGGAGAGGACAGACAAAAAGAAAACAAAAAAAAAACAAAACCCAGGAATAGAAGACCACACAACTTTGGGACGTAACAGATCCCGGACTCATCACCATTCTCATCACCATTATAGTACCTCCATCATCATCATCATCATCATCATCATCATCATCATCATCATCATCATCATCATCATCATCATCATCATCATCATCATCATCATCATCATCATCATCATTTCCACCACCACCACTATCACAGCTATCATCATCATCATCATTCCAATCTTTATTATCCCATCTCAACTACCATCAGTACTGTAAACTAGCATCAATAAAATGTAAACAAAAAAGGAATGTCTATGACTCTTTCACGTCACCCATCAGCACAGCTGAGAATGAGAAAGGAGGAAAGAAAGAAAAGAAAGAAAGAAAGAAGCCCATACAGGCTACACTCCACCGTTAGCTTCCGGGCCATGTGGTCTATAATGTGCTCATCAGAAAATAATTCTGCTGATTTTCACAGGTTAAAAAAAAAAAAGTATGAAAAAATTCACCGCTTTGTTGGGACTGAGGACATAGAGCAACACCAGGTAGTCACGAGAAAGTTGGAAAAGATCATCAAAATAAGGATTGCTTCTGTTCCTACAGTGTTGACCAATGGCATGCATATTGTGTGTGAGAAAGCTAGCAAGACGTCAAAGGACGGATGTGTCACAGTGTTTGCTAAATAAAAGGAAATGAAGCTTCCAAATTTGTTTAAAATCATGAGTTTTGAGTCAGAGGTTAATCTTTCACTAAAAGTATACTTTACAT
>CM060329.1:49833385-49838385 GCA_030674155.1 Stramonita haemastoma
GCCATACACATTCAATTCCATACTTATCAAAATTACTAATCTGCTTGTAGTTTATAGACTGATGCACATATGCTATTAGTCCTGTTTCTAATCTTGCTTTTGCATCCCTTCTAATTGTATTAAATCCTGGAATAGAAACAGTATCATTTGAAACTACATCAGACAAACGAGATTCTGAAAAACAAAAGACATGAAAACAATTGTCAGCATTGGAAAGGATGGGAGGTATATCAGATAATTTGTTAAGCAGGTGACAAGCATTGAGATAACCTGCTTTAAAGCCAAATTTGGTCAGCCACTTTCGTGCATTAGGATGATATGACATATTATTGGTATATTACTTTCTTGTCCAACACAGACAAACGCATATACACAGGCATATAAATTTACAAGTCTCAATTGTCGTCACAGGCAGACTTTTCACAACCTCACGCATGCACAAATCCCTAAAACAGATGAAGAAGAAAAAAACAAACAAACGATCACAAAATGAAGAATGTAGAAAGGGAAAAGACAATGTAAGTAGAATGAATACAATATGTATTAATAGAAAAGGAACAAACACGACTCAGATACAAAATGAAAGAGCTTAAATGATTTGCCACCACACACAATGAGTTGTGGCAGAGCGTATGTCAAAGGACAAAACTGTATAGCTTCTGCAGCTTTTCATCCCCAGCCCCCAGTCCGCGTAGTCATGTGGCCTGCATAACAATACACACCTCTCTAACACACATGCACGTCATGCACTCACGCAAGCACGCACGCACAAACGCGCACACACACACACACACACACAGTGATTATTGGAGGCACTAAAGGTTACCAACTGACAGGTTGTCTGTGACCTTGCTGAGCTGCCAGCTGTGTGGCAAGGTCCACTAGCTGCTGGCTGTAGTGGCCAGCAGGATGAGGAGGAACCCAGGCCCGTGGATCAGAGCTGTACAGTGGAGGAGGGTTCATCCAGGAGAAGCAAACCCCACGGGAAAATTAGCAGGTCTCTGCAAGATTTCTCTACTGTGAACATCATGGTGAGGAAAGTGGTAAGGGAGTCTGGGATAAGGGGCCTCTGGAGCCATGTAACTAGGGTTCGGAAGTGGAGGAGGGAAATATGAGGAAAATTGGGGCAGTGGGAAGAGTGGTCGTGAATCTCCACCAGTCTGGGGTTGACCTCTTCCTTCTGAGAATGTCACACTCCCAGTGGATTCCGGAGCTCTAGACCTTTGTGTGAAATCTAGAGGGTGACCAGCTTTGCTCTGTGTCACCTGGTCACTTCTTTCTGAGGTCAATGGTGGGAATTCATCCATTGATGTGAGTGGCACCTGTGATACTCTGACATTGTTTAGACTGTTTAATGCAGTTCTATTGTCGGGATTGTTCCTGAGTCTGGTGTTTCCATTAACAAAAGGATGGTTACGAAAATTATTTCTTTGTCTATTAATAGGCCCTGTGCTGTCAGAGGATTCTTGTGAAGGTAAATGGGAAGGTTGGGGGAGAATTTGTTTAAAGTTGATTGCCAAGCGGGCTGTTCCCTTGAAACTTGGATGAATAGGATCTTTGTACAGAGCTTGTCGAGGAGCACCATGTAAAGTGACAAAAGTTCTAAAATTGTCTATCATGTCTACCTGCATGCTTGTGCAGGCCGTGTAGAGGTTTCTGTTGGATGGTGCTATTGAATTATTTAATTGGTGTCTTCCTCGAGCAGGAAGAATGGAACTGATGGCAATGTAGGCTGATGGAAAGCAGTTTTTACATGAAGAAATGAGTTCATTCCATTCACGAACAGATATGGGTCCTCTAGGACAATCATTGACACCTGCATGGATGATAACTGTGCGAATTTGATCATGTTTCACTAAATTTTGCAGCCATTTGATTATGTCTAAAATTGAAAGTCCTGGAATGCATATCTTGAACAGTCTATTTTGCGTTTCTAACCTTTTTGGATCTATGTGTTTTAATACTGAATCCCAATAAGTACAGAGGAAGCCTTGGCAGGGATGGTCAGATTGTTTAATGTTTGTTCCACAGTTTTCTCTGCATCTGATTTTTTAGGTGAGTTTTCATGCTGAAGTGGATTTATGACTTTCGGAGAGGCAGGTATATCCTTTTGGGGATGGAAATCATGTTTTATACCCTCAGGGGTATCTTGTCCCTGATTTTGATCTGAAAAGACTTGAAAACGGTTTCTCACAGACACATTGATAATCTCTGTGCCTTGTTCATCTTTCTCATTACTAACAGCATGTGAGTTGGGGGAATGGTTAGAGCTTTTGTCATTCACTGTGGTGTGTTCAGGTGGGGAGAGGGCTGGAGAATCACTAGAAACACACTCCGATTCCCCATTGACCTTTTGGGATTTGTCTGGTTGACTCTGCGGAGGATTACATTGTGTATATGCATTCTTTACTGTACATGATTTCTGCTGTGTATGTTTTAGCTGAGAGGATATTGAACCAAGGCAGGATTTTAAAGTATGGTTTTCTTTAGTAAGATTGTTGAGTGTAGTTTGCAGGCTTGAGACACTAGTTTTTAAATCATCAATCACTGACTGTAAGGATTCTACTCTACAGTCAACATGATGTTTAAGTTCATTTTTTATAGAGACCTTTAAATCTTGCAGTCGAGACAGAAGGTTATCATCACATTCCGACTGACTATTCAGTATCAAGCCAAGACTTGTTTCTATACTCTGCAGTTTATCAGATAGAATCCTGCTCCCATCTTGAGATGGGCACAGGGTTCGTCTGCGATAGCGTTTTACTGATTTTGCTAGTTTTGGAGTCTGCTTTCGGGTCATTTTGTGCCTTGTTCTCCTAGAAACCGTGGGGGAGGGAGTTTCCAGCAGTTCCGAAACACACTGGTCCTCACCTCCATGAGAAACACGGTCACTCTCCACCTCACCAGTGTCTACCTGGTTTGCTTTGAAGGATTGTGGTAGGGGGGATACAAGTGAAAGGTCACACATATGTTCAAGCATGCTTTCATCAACATGCAAGAGGGTAGATGCTGAAAAAGGGGACGGGGAGGGAGGATGACTACCTCCACTCTGACCACACTCAGGAGCAGACAACAAGACGTCATTACGACGAGAGAGAGAGAGAGAGAGAGAGAGAGAGAGAGAGACAGACAGACAGACAGACAGACAGACAGACAGACAGACAGACAGACAGACAGACAGACAGACAGACAGACAGACAGCTCAGACAAACTGATAGAGACAGACACCGAAACAAACGGAGAGAAACTGAGACCCAGACCTACCAAACCCATCCATGTGAAGTAGTAGACAGACCCACAAACAGAAAAAAAAACAGACAGACAGACAGACAGATAGACAAACAAATCAACGCAAATGTATACAACCACACAGACACAATCATGTATAGGCCTAATACAACATCCAACTGATGGCGACGGCAGTCAAAGTTCAGGGCCAGTGGACGACTTTTGTCAGAAGACGAAGATGATGATGACAAAAAAAGCGCTTTGTCCCCATCACACTGCGCTGCCGTCATTTCCGGTGCTTCCCACACTCATATAAGAGACCGCTTGTCATTGGCTCATTCCAAGTGAGGCTGTTCACCCCTACACGACTTCCGTTTCCTATTTTTGCATGGATGCCCCTCCCTTCTCCCCCCCCCCCCCCCCACCTCTCTCTTTTTGTGTTCTTTTTATCTGTAGCAAATTCGGTGAGGTTTTTTTTTTTCTTTCTGTGTTTTGTTCTCGTGTTGTGTTGTCTCTGCGGTTCTTTCTTTAGTCTGAAAGAGAGGAAAGAAATGGAAAATGGATATTAGAATTTTGTACATGCATACAAACAGTTGTGTATGATATAAACATTTTATATCCATATGATAGCTTGGGGAAAAACCCTTCATGCCAAAAAAAAATCAGAAATAAAACCATTTTCAATCATTGAACATCGCATACATATTACTGCAAATAAAGAACCTCCGAAAATAAATGTCATTACAGAGACATTGGACCAAACTCAAATACTTATACTTTCTGCTATAGACAATAAAACACTAGCTCCACTGGATAACTCCAATGTAGGATATATAATATATATATATATATATATATATATATATTGTAATATGATAATATACCAACTTAATGACAAGCCAGCTATGGGGAAAAGGCGGGGTGGGAGGGACAAATTGTAAATGGGATGAGGGTTGAAGTATTCATTGTAGTTCGAAAATGGTACAAATCTCAGTGTGGTTATCAAGATGAGAAGGGGGGGGGGGGGGGGGTTACAGAGATGGTTATTAAGATAAGAGGAGTGGGGGGGGGGGGGGTAGAGGTAAGAGATGGTGTGGACCAGGTAGGCTTACAAAGCAACTATCGAAATTGGTAAAAGACAGCGTGCAGGACTGTAACGTGGAGGAAATAGAAAAAAAAAACCAACAACAACAAACACAACACTTCACACAGACAGACAGACAGACATGTGCACGCATACACACAACACACACACACACACACACACACACACATACACACCACAACACACACACACACACACACACACACACACACATACACACACGCACACACACACTTCATTTCTAAAAGGATCTAATAGGTGTCTTGGAGGTCCTGTCCCTTACTGCTGCTGCCTTCATTACAGAGACTGAGTTATTTATCTTCAGGAACCAAAACAACCCTCCCCCAAAAAAGCACAACAAAAAAAAACATGAAAAGGAAAAAATTCTCTCTCTCTCTCTCTCTCTCTCTCTCTCTCTCTCTCTCTCTCTCTCTCTCTCTCTCTCTCTCTCTCTCTCTCTCTCTCTCTCTCTCTCTCTCTCTCTCCTCTTCCCCACAGGCTTTTTACAGCCCTGATCTCACCAGGCCTAATCTGTTCTCCTTTGTGGAGTGAGGCGGACATGGTTTCATTTGCGTAGCGTTCCTTGCGGCGCTCACCGCAGGGCGCACCGCGCCGCGTCACTTTGAACTCTGTGCCTAGCGTCCATTCAGACCGCGCCGCGCTACGC
>CM060329.1:49856361-49861361 GCA_030674155.1 Stramonita haemastoma
TGTTGGAGATTGTTTTGTGTCCAGAAAGAAGAAGGGGTAAAGGCGGGTTTGAAAAAAATTAACAACAACAAAAACAACTCATTCCCCCTTACACACACCCCCATACATACACACACAAAACACACACCACACAAAACCACGCACCACAACAAAAGCAAAAACCAAACACACCCCACCCACCACACAACCCCCCAAAACAGAACGCACCACACACAACAAAAGCACCACCACACACACAAACAAAACAACACACAAAACACACACCCCACACAACAAAACACACAAAACCCCAAAAACACCTGCCAAAAACTGAAAAAAAAGCGAAAAAAAAAAAGAAAAAAAAAAACGCAGTTTAAAAAAAGGAAAAAGGGGGGGAGAAAAAACCTTGCTGTCATTTAACGAAAAAAGGCCCCCTCATATTCATTCAGGAACAACTGAAAGCGATTGGGGGTAATTGCCTAGGTAAAAAAAGGGCAGATTTCACTGAGTGACGATGCTCACGTGGGCCTGCCCGTTATGTATATGTTTTTTCCCCACAAACAAACCCCAACACACAAGCGCGTCGACGCCGCGGCGCAAACATACGCACGCACACGCTCGAGGGCGGGGGCGCCCACAACCCCAACACACACATGTATAACCCCCCACTCACCCACACTTACACCACACCCACAACACAATACAAACACACACACACACACACAAACACAAAAACACACAAAACACAAACACAAAAACACACCCCCAAAACCAAAAAACCCCAAAAACCAAACACACCCCCAGCAACAAACACACACAACACACAAACACACCAAAACACAACAAACAACCAACACACACAAAAAAAACACAACACACACACAAACACAAAAAAAACACACCCCACAGGTTTTTTTACCCTCCCAACCTGTCATCCCTGGGAAAAGAAAAAAAAAAAATTTACAAACACACTTAAAAAAAAAGACAAAAAAAAAAACCCCGACCCACCCTCACCTCCCCCCCTTACACCCCCACAAAAAAATAAAACAAAACAAAAATAAAAAAAAAAAAACCCATTTTTGGTTAAGAAAAAAAAAAAAAACCCCTCCAAAAAAAAAAAAAACCCCCAAAACCCAAACATTTTATAAAAAAAAAAACCCAAAAAAATTTTCCCCAGCGCAAAAAAAAAATTCACCCTCTTTTTTCCCAAAAAAAAAAAAAAAACCCCCCTTCTGGTTTTATTTCAGTTCAGCAAAAAATGGGGGGAATAACGAAAGAAAGGGAAAAAAAAGAAAGGAAAGGAAAGGGAAAGGAAAGAAGAAAAAAAAAAAAAGAGGGAGGGGAAGGGGGGGAAATTTAAACGAAAATAGATTCCGACCAGAAAGGCACGTTGGGGGACCAAGCCTGGGACCACTTCCCACAGGAACCATCATCACTCCATGGGTTCCCCCGGGAGACACCCCTCCCCCTTCATTCTTTTCACACCCACCAAAACGACGATACAAAAACCCCTTTGTTTTCCCGGCTCCCTTCTCCTCTTTTTTTTCTTTTTTTTTTTTCCTCCCCAGGTTTTTTCATGGGGGTGTTCACGTCTATTGTTTTGATTTTTACGGTGCGGTTTCATTTATTTGTATTCATTTTTTTTAATGAATATTATATAAATTACAACAATAATTATCTTATTTTATATATTTTTATTTAAAATTTTTAAAAATTTATTATTTATATATTATAAAATTATATTTTATAATATTTTAATATATAAAACAAAAAACCCCCAAACCACTTTCGTGGTTAAAAAAAACCCAAATTTCGAGTTACTTTGTTTTTAACTAAGACGCACGCAACAACAAATTAAAAAGTACACACACCACCAACCCCACACACAAACACCCCCCAAACACACACACAAACAAAAACCCCCAACACAACCCACCACAACCCGAAAAACAAAAACACCATCAATAATATTTTTCCAAATTTTTTTCCTTATTTTTTTTTCTTCTGTTGTCTGCTGTCTGTCTGTCGTGGGGTTTTAACGTCTCCCCAAAAAAGCTTCTTGATTGCTCTTTTTTACGCGGTCTTCCACTCCATTTTTTTTTTTCTCCATTTGATATTTGGTTCTCCCCTCCCCCCCCCCCTCCCCAGCTCCACCTTTCCCCTTTACCTTCCAGGTTTTTGATTTCACCCCCCCCCCTCCCCCCCTTTCCCCCCCTCCCCATTTCACTTTGGGCCCAAAAATCCCCTTGTGTCGCTATTTTTTTTTGTCTCAATGGATTTAAAACATTTAACTTTTCCCAAACGGACATCTTTTTTTTTTTTAGCTGTTGACTTCCCCTTTGTATCAACACACATAAAAAAAACCCCCAAAAGAATGGTGAAAAAGATATAATAATAAAAAATCAGTCGAAATTGAACTTAAAACGAGTTCTCCAATTTCCAGGAAAATTGGTTTTTTTTTACCCCCAGGTATTCAAAAGACTAAGGAACTTTCGGATTTGGCTTTTTTGTCTTGGGATTTTCTGTATTGCATTGGAGCCCACCGGTGGGGGAAAGGAGAAAGGGGTTTGCTTTTTTTTGGTTTTCTTTCATAGGAAGTTTCCGACCAGGAAAGGGGTTTTGACCCGTTGATTTTCCCCTTTGGCAAAACCCTTTCGAACCACAACCCTTCTATTGAAGTCCCCCGGGGAGGTAGGTGTTTGCACTTTGGCCCCTTTTTTCGTGTTGGGATTCGCCCAATGTATGTATGTATGTATGTTGTATGTATGTAGTATGTTGTATGTATGTATGTATGTATGGGAGTTGTATGTATGTATTATTAAAATTAAAATTAAAAATATTTATATTTTATTATTATTTTATATATAAATTTTGGGGTGTGTTGTTTTTTGTGAGTGTGGTGTGTGTTGGAGAGGGGAGAAAGAGAGAGAGGAAGAGAGAGAAGAGAGAGAGAGGGAGAAAAAGGGGAGAGAGAAGAGAGAGAGAGAGAAAGAGAGAGAGAGAGAGAGAGAGAGAGAGTCTTTTTTTGTCCCTGCTCCAATTCCCCCCCCTCTCTCTCTCTCTCTCTCTCTCTCTTCTCTCCTTTTCCCCCCTCTCCCCCCTCTCTCTCTCTTCCCCTTGCCTCCCGTCTATCTGGGCTCTCTGCCTTGGTCTTTGTGTGTCTCTGTTTGGGCTGTCTGTCTGTCTTTTGTCCCCTCCCTCTCTCTCTCTCTCTCTCTCTCTTTCTCTCTCTCCCCTCCCCTCTCTCTCTCTCCTCTCTTTTTCCCCTAACCCCACACAAAACCCCACACACACACACAATCACACGGGGGAAAAACACACACACAACACAAAAACACACACACACACACACACACACCAAACCCACACACCCAAAACACCCTTCCCCCCCCCCATCCCCCCCCACAACCAAACCTATAAGCCGATGTGGCAGAAAAAATGGTTTAAATTTGGGAAAGGGTCGGGGGGGGGTTGACCGGGGCGGAGGGGAGGGGAAAGGAAAACTTCACTTGTGCAGCAAAAGTGGGGCCCAAATAGGGGCCCAAAAAAAAACCCCCCCACGCTTTCCCCCGATCCCTAAAGATAACGTTTGAGTCTGCTGCTGATGCGAAAGAGAGAGAGGAGGGGGGGGGAGGAAGGTGGAGGGGGAGAGAAAAGGGGAGGAGTGGGGAGAGAGAGGAGAGAGAGAGAGAGAGAGAGAGAGGGGAGGGGGAAGAGAGAGACCAGACAGACAGGGCAGACAGGGAGGGCAGAGCGAGGGGCCCGACAGGAAAACAAAAGGGAAAAAAGGACGACATTTCAGACAGAGACCGACAGACATTGAGATACATAGAGAGGGAAGGGGAGTCAGAGGAAGGAGAGGGGGGTGAGGGAGAGGGGGAGGGGAGTGGGGAGGGGGGGGGAGAGGGGGACAGACAGACAGACAAAAAAGAGAGGGGGTGAAAAGGGGGATTGGGGGGGGAGAGAAGAGAAGGGGGGAGGGGGGGAGGGGGGAGAGCGGGGAAGTGGGGGGAGGGGGGAAAAGGAGGATTTTAGAGAGGGGGGGAGAGGGGGAAAAAGAGTTTATTTCTTTTTAGGGGTTTTTTTGGAAAGGGGGACTGACCCTAAAAAGTTTTTCAAAACCAGAAAACCCTTTCCCCTTTTTAAAAGGGGGGAAAAATGATTTTTTAAAAAAATTTAAAAAATGGGGGGGGTTGGTGGGGGTAAAAAGGGAGGGGGAGAGATAGGGGTTAGAAAAGAAAAGTGGGGGAAGAGAGGGGGTTTTGTTAAAAGGGGGGGGGAGGGGAGAAGTGGGGGTAGAGAAAAGGTGATTGGGGGAGAGGGGAGAAAAGAGATTGAAGAGGGGGGAGAAGGGGTGGGGGGGTGGGGGTTGGTGGAATTTTAAGGGGGGGGGGGGAGGGGGGAGGAGGGGGAGGGAGGTTTTGTTGGGGGGTGGGGGGGGAGTGGGGGGGGGGGGGAGGTTGTGGGGGGGGGAAAAAAGGGGGGGGGGGGACGAGTGAATGGGGGGAGGAGGGGGGGGAGAGGGTGAGAGATGGGGGGGGGGGAGTTGGGGGAAAAGGGGGGCTGGAGGGGCGGGGAGTGTGGGAAAGGGGGGGAGGGGGAGGGGGTTTTTTTGAGGAGGGGAATCCGGGAAATCGAACTCGAATGGGAAAAATTTAAATTTTCCAAAAAAGGGCCCTTGGCCCATTCTTTAAAGGGGGTTTTTCAAATGCTTTGGTTTTTTTGTTGGGTTTGGGTTTTTTTAAGGAAAAACCGGGAAAAAAACAAAATTTGGACCCTTTTTTACAGCACAACATCAGGGTTTCAAAGAATTTTACTTTCGAATAATAAAGTTTCTCTTTTTTTGGTTAAACTTTTCCAAATATAATGTGAGGCTGCGCACAACTTCAGGCTGATTTGGGGCCATAAGTAAACAGGTCTAAAAAGGGAATTTTGCCCTGCCCCCTATTTTTTTCAGGGATGTTTTCTTTCCTAACATCCTTGGAGAGAGTAGAGGGGGATGAAGAGAGAGAGAGGGGGAC
>CM060329.1:49863861-49871361 GCA_030674155.1 Stramonita haemastoma
AATCACATTGCGCACAGATTCAAAGTCAATGCACAAGGGGCCTGTGAGACTGGAAAGATGGAGAGAGAAAAGGAAAGAAATATACATACAGACAGGAAGAACACAACAAACAACAACAAACAACACCACCAACACTCACTCACTCACTCTCACTCAGTCCCATGTCCCGAAGGACGTAGGGGGGGACATGAGAGAACAACAACAACAACAACCAACAACAATCAAACAAAACACAAACAAACAAAAAAAAACCACAAAAAACAATGATGAGGTGGCGCTGCTCTTGTGGCGACACACTTTCCCCACGGAGAGCTACCCGACATTTCACGCAAATCTTCTGTGACTGAAAGAGGTACACAATAGGGAGGGGGCTCAAAGAGAAAAGGGAACGAAAGTAACTTCAACTCCCCAAAGTCGGAATGCTGCTACCTTAAATGGTGAGTCAAAAAGAACAGAAAGAAAAAAACAAACAAAAAGATCGGTCGTATAGCATGTATTATCTCACCATTGCTGAACCTTGTGAATTCTATCGGAGGCAGTAAAACACCAGAAATCCACTGATCTGAGACCATGTGGATCGGTGGTTTACATGACTGTAATGCAGTGGCAAATTTCAATCCGTGCTTTAAAACTCGAAACCCCTCTCTTCCTGATCCCCCATCCACTAGACCCTGTGTGATGGTCTGGGTGCTAGTTTTTCGGATGAGATGATGAATCGAGGCCCCATGTACAATACACATTTTCCGCCGACACAAAAAAGGTCCAGTTGGAAAGAGAATTGGCCCAGGTAAAATTCTGTAGAAAAAAGCTATTCGCATAGGGAAAATGCAAGAGTCATCATTATAATGTAAGACTTCTTCCAGTGTTGGTGCACTTTCAATCTGACAGTGCTGATTCTCATATAGGACGAGTGTCAGAGCGCATGCCTGATATAATCACTCTGAGTGACCCCCACCCCCCACCCCCTCCCTCTAGTGATGCCAGGGGCCTGTCAGTGTCAATAGAGTTAAGATAGATGGAGTCAATAGAGTCAATAGACGTTAGGTTTCTGGAAATTCTGTACCAGGAATTCCCTCCTTTCTATCACTCTCTTTGTTTCTGCCTTGTTCCCTTTCTTCCTACCATTTCTTTCTTGTCTATTTTCTGCCTTCTTAGTCCATTCTCGTGCTTCTCCCCCCTCTCCCGAAAGACTTAAAAGATGACAATTTCTTCCATGCCGAAGTCGGATGCCTGGGCCAAGTCAGGCACTTAACGGCAGCACAACGCATTGTAGCTCGATATGACAGACAACAGTGGTTGCTGTCTGAGCGATCAACGACGACGGCAAGAAGAAGAAGAAGAAGAAGAAGAAGAAGAAGAAGAAGAAGAAGAAGAAGAAGAAGGAGGAGAAGGAGAGAAGAAGGAGGAGAGAAGGAGAGAGAAGAAGAAGAGAAGAAGAAGAAGAAGAATAGAAGAAGAAAAAACAAAGGAGGAGGAGGGGGAGAAGAAGAAGAACAAAGAAGAAGAATTCCAAAGAAGAAGAATTCCAAAGAAGAAGAATTCCCAAAGAAGAAGAAAGAAGAAGAGAAGAAGAAGAAAAAGAAGAAGAATGAAAGAAGAAGAGAAAAGAAGAGAAGAAGGAGGAGGAGGAGGACAGGAGGGAAGAAGAATTCCAAGAGAAGAATTCCAAAGGAAGAAGAAGAAAAGAAGAACGAAGAAGAAGAAGAAAAGAAGAGAAGAAAGAAAAAGAAGAAAAGAATTCCAAAGAAGAAGAAGAAAAGAAGAAGAAAAGAAGAAGAATTCCAAGAAGAGAAGAAGAAGAAGAATAAAGAAGAAGAAGAAGAAGAAGAAGAATTCCAAAGAAGAAGAAGAATTCCAAAGTAAGAAGAAAAAGAAGAAAGATTCTGGATAACTCCAATGATGTTTACCGAGTTCTCGGAAACGCCCAACAACAACAAACAAGAAGAAGAAGATTAATTCGCTTCACCTTGATCTCTGACTCTCTGAGGGGTAGATTTCATGTTACACTCTAACGCGAATTTGTGAAACGCACTTCACAGCTTCTCGACTTTGCGCTGTGTGTGTGTGTGTGGTGTGTGTGTGTGTGTGTGTGTGTGTGTGTGTGTGTGGTGTGTGTGTGTGTGTGTGTGTGTGTGTGTGGGTGTGTGTGTGTGTGTGTTGTGTTGTGTGTGTGTTGTGTGTGTGGTGTGTGTGTGTGTGTGTGTGTGTGTCTGTATGTGTGTATTGTGTTGTGTGTGTTTGTTGTGTGTTGTGTGTGTGTGTGTGTGTGTTTGTGTGTGTGTGTGTGTGTTGTGTGTGTGTGTGTGTGTGTGTGTGTGTGTGTTGTGTGTGTGTGTGTGTGTGTGTGTGTGTGTGTGTGTTGTGTTGTGTGTGTTTGTGTGGTGTTGTGTGTGTGTGCCTCTGTTGTGTGTGTGTGTGCTGTGTGTGTTGTGTACGGGTTGTGTGTGTGTGTGTGGTGTTGTGTGGTGTGTGTGTCGTGTGTATGTGTGTGTATGTGTGCTTGTGTGTTGTGTGTTTGTGTGTGTGTGTGTGCACGCGCGCGCATTGTGCTGTTGTGCACGCGCGCACTGTTGTGTGTGTGTATGTTGTTGGTGTGTGTGTGTGTGGTGTGTGTGTGTGAAAGGCGGTCAGTGACCTCTGAAGATGGCTAACGATTAAGCCTCTATTGTTTCACAGCGGGTTGTGCAAGCTGAGGAATGAACGAACTTTTAAAAAAAAGAGAAAAAAAGAGAAAAAAATGGACAGATGAAAAGATAATATATTATGAAGAAAGAGCGAAGAAAAGAAAAAAAAAAAAAAAGGGAAAAGACAGAGAACTGAATAAAACCATGCAGAGAGAGAAGAGAGAGAGAGAGGGGAGAGAGAGAGAGAGAGAGAGAGAGAGAGAGGAGAGAGAGAGAGAGAGAGAGAGAGAGAGAGAGAGAGAGAAGAGAGAGAGAAAAGAGACAGAGAGACAGAGACAGAGAGAAGAGAGAGAGAAAAAAGAGAAGAAAAAGGAAAGCAAAGAGAGAGAGAGAAAGAAAAAAAGAAAAGGGAAAGAAGAGAAAGATGAAAAATAAAGGAAGAAAAAAATGACAAAAAAGAAAGAAAAAAGGAGGAAAAAATTTTTTAAAACCAAAAAAGTCAAGTGAAAATGAATACATCTGGAGACAGAAAAAGGGATGAAATTTAAAACACAACAAAGAAAAAGGAAGAAACAGGAAAATTGAATGAGCAGAAAAAAATGAAAATACAGAGAGAGAAGAATAAAAGAAAAATAAAGAAAAATAAGCGTAGAAGGAGAGGGAACATGACAGAAAGAAAGAAAGAAAGAAAGAGAGAGAAAGAAAGAAAGAAAGAAGAAGAAAGAAAGAAAGAAAGAAAGAAAGAGAAAGAAAAGAAAGAAGAGAGAGAGAAAGAAAAGACGTACAGACAAGCATACAGAACGAAAGACAGACACACAGAAGACGTGACATGCAGACAGACATACATACAGGCAGACAGACAGACAGACAAGGAAGACAGAAAAAAGAAAGATAAAGAACGAAAAATACCTTGAAAAAAATGCGAGGATGAAAAAAACTGAAAGGGAGGAAAATGAGAACAAGAAAAATGAGAGAGAATACATTAAGAAAAAAAAAACAGAGTGAGAGAGAGAGAGAGAAGAGAGAGAGAGAGAGAGAGAGAGAGAGAGAGAGAGAGAGAGAGAGGAGAGAGAGAGAGAGACAGACAGACAGACAGACAGACAGACAGACAGACAGACAGAGACAGACAGACAGAGACAGAGAGAAAGAGATGATGAGAGAAAAACTAAAAACGGAAACGACCATTCATTCACAGAGACTCCAAACTGAAAAAAAAGGAAAGATCCAGTAAAAACTGGGAAAGGATGGAAAGAATATAGGGAGAAAAGGAGTGAAACAAAATGTTAAAATAATAAAAAATAAAACGAAGATGGAGGGAAGGAGACAGAGAGAGAGCTGAAAGAATTCCCATTGGGATCAATCATACTAAACTGTAAAGCTCAAAATAGGAGAAAAAGAACTGTTCCCACTCTTTGTCATCAACGGAAAAAAAAGAAGAAAAGGAATGAGGTCGTGTTCGATACAATTCTGTTCCATTTCAGATGTCCAGCAAGTCTGATGCATTCTAATGGCAAGAGCAGGTTTGGATCCTCAGTAAGAGGGCTTGGAAAATAGGCGTGAGGAGTGTATGCACAGTTGTTCATGCAATGTGTACATACATAAACACACACATATACACACACACACGTACACACGCACGCAAGACGCACACACCAAATGCACGCGCACACACACAACACACACAACACGCGCGCGCGCGCGCACGCACGCACCGGCAGAAAATAACGACTTTAAAAAAGAAAGAAAAGAAAACAGATAGATGCATAGATAATATATTATGAAGGAAAGCGAAGAAATGAACAAAAAAAAAGAAAGAGAGAGGACTGAAAAACATGCAGGAAGAGAGAGAAGAGAGAGAGAGAGAGAGAGAGAGAGAGGAGAGAGAGAGAGAGAGAGAGAGAGAGAGAGAGAGAAAACATGCACATACCAAATACACACGCACGCACGCACGCACGCACGCACACACGAACGCACGCACACACACACACACATACATACATACATACATACATACATACATACATACATACATACATACATACATACATACATACATACATACATACATCACTCTCTCTCTCTGTCTCTCTGTCTCTATGTCACCGAAATTGAACACAGTTGCTATCTATCTGCTAAAACAAAACAAAAACAATCTTCTATCATCCCAAAAGCCAGAATCCAGCTACCTAAAAGATGGATGAAAAAGAAAACGGTCACATACACAAAACCCCACCATTAGTCAACCTGGAGAAACTCTAGCTGAGGAATGAAATCAAAACCCTAAAACAAATAAACAACAAAAAAAATCAATCTTCAGTTAGGACAGGGAGCTGACAGAGGGTAAACAGAAAGAAAAATGAACACTCCACCGCCCACAGCCTCAAACAAAACATGACTCTGGATGGAAAATAACGAAATATATTCGAGTTTAGAGGAATGAGGAAGACGGGAGGGGGGAGGGGGTGGTGGCAAGGAGAGTGGACGAGTGAGAGACAAAACAGAAAGTAAGCAAAAAAACAACCTCAAAACAAGACCCCCAAGACATCATCACAGATTGCCTCCGATTCCGAATCCAACTGACTTCCGGAACTTCTTCACTTCCTGTTCCTGTCCCTAACGCGAATACCAATACAGCAGTGAGATATTATTAATAAAGTTGTTGTTTTTTAAACCCAGTTAGATGCCTTGATGACAAAAATAAAGCAAACGCACCGCTTATCCAATGTACCATCTGGATATAAAAAATAAATGACTTTGAGTATGACTTTTACATACACACACACATGCACTGTACACACACACGTCTCCCTTCACATATACACTTAACCTCTCCCTCCCCCCTGTCCCACATTCTGAACTTGAAAAAACGCAAAAAAAGTCGAAAGAATGATAGTCAAGTAAAAGCAAACTCCAAATAGTACGGTGAAAGGTAAACTTGATGGATTAGGAGAGGAGAGTTAAGTGGAGCAGAAAACCTATTAGGGATTGATTTCGCCTATCTCTCTCTCTATCTACCCCCCCCCCCCCCTCTCTCCCCTCTCCCCCCCTCCTCTCCTCTCTCTCTCCTTCTCTCTCTCTCCTCTCTCTCTCCTCTCTCTCTCTCTCTCTCTTCAACGTCTCCTTAATCTCATCTCTCTCATTCTTCTCTCTCTCTTTCAACCCTCTGTACATCCCATTAAATGTAACATCTTTCATTCATTCACATCCACCTTCAATCATTCATTACATCAACTCTACTCTTTCTGAGTAGTGCGTGAACGACCCTTGACCAAAAGTTCGTGAAGACGTGTTTGTGTGTGTGTGTGTGTGGCCGCGCGCGCGTGTGCGTGTTTGTGTGTGTGTGTGTGTGTGTGTGTGTGTGTGTGTGTGTGTGTGTGTGTGTGTGTGTGTGTGTGTGTGTGTGTGTGTGTGTGTGTGTGTGGTTGTGTGTGTGTACACAGTATGTGTGTGTGCATATGTGTGTGTGGTTGTGTGTGCACGTGTGTGTGTGTGTGTTGGTCTCTGTCTGTCTGTCTGTCCTGTCTGTCTGTCTGTCTGTCTGTCTGTCTGTCTGTCTGTCTCTCTCCCTCCCACCACGATCTATACAATTAAAGATTCGGACACGGAACTCCGGACAGTATTAGATTAGGTTTTCCCTCCCACCAATTGAAATCTCCCGGGATGATTATCCTTGCCTGTCGTCTGAATTACACTGGAAAAGTTTTGGGGGAGGGGGAAGGGGCTTGTCGGTATTATACTCCCTCCATCTGAAATATACACACGTATATATATATATAGACAGACAGACAGAGACCCAACAGACACACACACACACACACACACACACACACACAGACACACAGACACACACACACACACCACACAGAGACACACACACACACACACACACACACACACACACACACACACACACACACACACACACACACACACACACAACACATACACACACACTGCGATCAACGACCTGTTGGTCAATCACACTAAAGTCTTCACTGCAAGAGCAGTCAAAAGTTCACGGACCTTTGTGTTTTGTTGTTTATGTCTTTTTGCTCATTTTGTTCATTTTCTTCTTTCCTTCTGTGGTTCTTCTCTTGATTCTGATACGTATTTAAAAAAAAAGTTTGTCTTCCCATCCATATAACACTAATCTCTGTGAGCTCTGCCTCTTCTTCTTCTTCTTCTTCTTCTTCTTCTTCTTCTTCTTCTTCTTCTTCTTCTTCTTCTTCTTCTATATCTTAGCAACATTTCTGTACTATAAATCTCTGTAACTTTCCTGTGGGTGGAATTTTTGTGTGAGTGGTGATTTTCATTTCTTTTATATCTTAATTCAGATGTATAGGTAGATGTGCTCCACCTTTGAAAAGGTGTTTCCACTACGATTGAAATTTGGTTACCTCTCTTTTTCTGTGTTTTTTTTTAACCCAGTTGTTACTTTTTTCCTTTTCCCCTTTTTCGGTTTTTTGTTGTTGTCTTTTTCGGGTTCTTTTTCTTTTTTGTTTTTATTTTCCTTTTTGATGTTCACTCTTTTTCCTTTCTGTAGTCATTTAGTCTTTCTCTTTGTTAGTTTCTTTCTGTATATTTCTGTCTTTCATTCTGAGGTCTTATCTCTCTTATTTGCGATGTATTTTCACACACACACAAACTCACAAAGATACATACACAGACACACAGACACAGAATCGACACTTCCGTGCCGAGGCCCTTGAGAGCGCAAAAGCACCCCTTAAATGAATACAACCGCGGAAAAAGAACAATTTGACAGACAGAAAGACAGACAGACAGAAAGACAGACAGACAGACAGACAGAGTGCAGCAGAGAGCTCTATCTGTGTGTGTGTGTGTGTGTGTGTGTGTGTGTGTGTGTGTGTGTGTG
>CM060329.1:49878861-49891361 GCA_030674155.1 Stramonita haemastoma
TTATTGTCTCATCTGAAGGACTTTGGGGGGAGTGCAGGAGGTACAGATAGTGAATCCTGGGCAAAAATCCCCTTGAATCCTCTTCTCTTCGGCCTGGTCATCAAACCCCAAGGGCAGCGGTTCTAACTACTGAGATTATCCTGCCCCCCAGGATAGAATAAGATGAACAAAAAGCAAAACCACCACCAAAATACAAACAAATACGACCGAGACAAAACACAAAAAACAACATAAAACAAACAACAACAGAGGAAAACAAGTCGGGAAGGGTGAGGGTGGAGGGGTTGGACGGAATTCCCGTGGAGACCAATCACACCATGCTGTGAAAGCTAGAACAGAAGAGAAAAGAATAGTCACCATCCTCATGTCAAAAAGGGTTGGGTTTGATCATACTATGCTTTGTTTGCTCCCGTTGTCACTGTCATAAATATGGTTGCATTTCTGTTGAGGGCAAGGAAAGGTTCTGATTCAAAGTCTCTGAGTTATTAAGTGTTTACACCTATTTGTGTGTGTGTGCGCGTGCGTGCGTGCGTGCGTGTGTGTGTGTATGTGCGTGTGTATGTGTCGTGTGTGCGTGCGATGCGTGTGTGTGTGTGAGTGTGTGGGGGGGGGGGGGGGGGGGGCTGCGTGTGCACACACACACCAGAATAGATCTAATTCTCACCATCAAGACTTGGTCCACTTAACTATAAAAACAAAAATCAAAAAACAACTTTTAAAATGAACTCTTTAAGTTTCAAAGAAGAAAAAACACAGCAAAAACAAAGGAGTAAAAACCTTCAAATCAAAACACCAAATAAAAACAAAGGAACCAAAAACAAAGAAACCCCCCAGAAAACACTGACATAGAAACAAAGATAGATGTCTTGCCACCATCTAAAAAAAAGAGGGGGAGGGGGTGGAGATGTAAAATATTTCACCCGAAACGAAACATCGTAACTGATTGCCTTCCCACCACAAATCCACTACATTTCTGGAACTTTTTTTTTATTACTTGCAGCCTCCCCCCCCCCCCACCCCCAATCCCCCCCTCCCCCCGAAAGAATAAGCAAAAAGACCACAAAAAAAGCCCGGAGAATGATAATAGAGTACGGAAGGAAAGGCAAATGGTAGGGTGAAGGAAGAAAGCAAGGGTACCCTGATGGATCAGTGAGAGAGAGAGAGAGAGAGAGAGAGAGAGAGAGAGAGAGAGAGAGAGAGAGAGAGAGAGAGAGAGAGAGAGAGAGAAGACAGAAGAGAGAAGAGAAAAAGACAGACAGACAGACAGACAGAGACAGACAGACAGACAGACAGAGACAGAGAAGACAGGAAGACAGAGATACAGAGAGTACAGAGAGAGAGACAGACGAAACGAAGCAGAAAACCACCAGGGATTGACTCTCTGGCTCCACGATCTATACAATTAAACAACCGGACACGGAACTCCGGACAGTATTAGATTAGGTTTTCCCTCCCACCAATTGAAATCTCCTGGGATGATTATCCTTGCCTGTCGTCTGAATTATCCTGAAAAGCTGGGGGCGGGGATGGGGGTGGGCGATGGGGGTGTCGGCGTTATACTCAGAGCGGAGTAAAAAAAAAAAAAAAAAAAAAAAAAAAAGGAAAAAAAAAAAAAAAAAAGCCCCCAAAGCTGCAAACACTGTGATCAATGACCTTCTGGTCATTGGACTCTGGCTGTGGGAAGAAACACTCAAAAGGTCACTGAGATTTGGGTTTGGTTTTCTTGTTGTTGTTCGTCTTCTTTTCTTGTTCTTGATTCTCTTTTCTTTTTCTTAAATTCTTCTTCTCTTCTTCTTCGCAATTCTTCTTTTCTTCTTCTTCGCATTCTTCTTTTTTCTTGTCTTGTTCTTGTTCTTCTTCTTTTTCTTCTTTTTGTTCTTCTTCTTCTTCTTCTTTTTCTTCTTTTCTTCTTCTTCTTTTTCTTCTTAATTCTTCTTCTTCTTTTCTTTTTTTCTTCTGTCATACCCTTCTTTGCATTTTTTCTCTTGTTTACATCTATTACTTATCATTCCTCTTCCTACTTCTTCTTCTCATCTTTTTGTGCTTTTTCTTTGCTTCGTCTTCTTCTTCTTTTCCTTCTTCTCCGTCTTCTTTGTCGTTTTTATTGTTATTATTGTTTGTTTTTGTTCGTTCTTCCTTTTCGCAATTCTTCTTGTTCTTCTTGTTCTTA
Organism: Stramonita haemastoma; assembly: GCA_030674155.1. Lineage (NCBI taxonomy): Eukaryota > Metazoa > Mollusca > Gastropoda > Neogastropoda > Muricidae > Stramonita > Stramonita haemastoma. The sequence goes on from CM060329.1 coordinate 49,881,032, forward strand.
TTCTTCCTCTTCCTCCTCTCATTTTTTGTACATCAATTTCTTGTTCTCCTCTTCCTTCCTCCTCCTCCTTCTTCTTCTTCTTTTTCTTCTTTTTTTCTTCTTCTTCTTCTTCTTCTTCTTCTTCTAATTCTTCTTCTTCTTCTTTCTTCTTCTTCTTTCTTCTTCTTCTTCTTTTCTCTTTTTCCTTCTTTTTGCCTTTTTTCCCTCCTTTTCCTTCTGCACTCATTACTTCTCATTCTTTCTTTTTTGTTCTTTTTCTCACTCCTCTACCTCCAGCACGCGCCCCAAAACAAAATACATGAATTCCACGATACTGCAGGTCTACGTTACTGAATGGCTGGCAGATTTCTGGGGTATGTTCTCTCCCTCTGTCTCTCTCCTTTTCTGGCCTCTATCTCTTTGTCTCTGTCTTCCCCCTCCCCCCCCCCAACTTCTATTTGGAATGGGAGAATAATGCAATAAACTTTTCTGTCTGTCTGCTCTCTCCCTCTGCTTGTGTGTTGTGTGTTGTGTTGTGCTGTGTGTGTCGTGTGTGTGTGGTGTGTGTGGTTGTGGTGTGCTCTCCTGTCTGTCTGTCTTGTTTCTCTCTCTGTCTCTCTCTCTTCTTTCTTTTTTTTTCTCTCCCTGTGTCTCCTCGTCCTGTCTTTTTCTCCTGATCATCTGCTGCTCCCTCCCCCAAGTCCTTCGTGATTTAGGGCCGTGTGCCGCACGTCGACTCTCTGCCCGTATCCTATTCGCTTTTCGTAGAACCTCGTGTGCCGTGACGTCATTTCCTGCTCACGACTGGTTCACAGTCTTTCATTCCTCGTAAAGATCTCCTACAACTCTTTCAGTTGACATTTCCTGTATGTACCTGTTAGGAGCTAGCCTGCCCCTTGATTCAATGGGAAAACAAATGGACAGACACAGTGCAGACAGGTCTGCTGCCAAATACCACTGCCCCTCTCCGTGTAAACTAAACATGATCATGCGCCGCCTGATCGATTGTTGCTGCTGCTGTTACTGCTGTTGCTGCTGTTTCTGCTGTTGCTGCTGTTGCATTCCCTTCTGGCTGTTTTGGAAAGTTTTCTTGGCTGTTTGTTTGTTTGCCTGTCGGTCAGTTGGTAGACTATGCTCTTCGTTGGTTTAATCTCCTTTTTGTGTTTCCACTTGTCTGTTATTTCGGCAAGCCTGTACTGTCTATGTTTGTCTTTGTGTCTTTGTCCACTGTTTCTGTCTCTCTGTCTCTGTCTGTCTGTCTGTCTGTCTCTGTCTGTCTGTCTGTCTGTCTGTCTGTCTGTCTGTCTCTCTGTCTTCTCGTCTCTCTCTCTCTCTCTCTCTCTCTCTCCTCCCCTCTCCTCCCCTCCCCTCTCCACTTTGTCTGCACCGTGTGTGTGTGTGTGTGTGTGTGTGTGTGTGTGTGTGTGTGTGTGTGTGTGTGTGTGTGTGTGTGTGTGTTGTGTGTGTGTTTGTGTGTGTGTATGTGTGCGTGTGGTGTGCGTGCGTGCGTGCGTGCGTGCAGTGCGTGTGTATGTGTGAAGAACAAGAACAAAAACAAGAAAATAACATCCTTTATTGCCATTGAAGCCCAGACGGTCTTGGAGACACAAGTAAACAAGTTTGGAGAGGAAAAAGTTACGGAAGATGCTACTATCAAAAACCTACTTTGTAATGGCCCTTGAAACTCTTCAGACTATAGTAAACCGCTTGGAGTCAAGTTATCAATATACACTCACTGGAGTCGTCCAGAGAAACAGTCAGATTGCTACAATGTTTTCAATCGATTTCTGCGTTAATCACAAAGTAACACACAAGCATCCGCAAAATTGAATTCATCCTCCTTAACTCCGCACACATCACACAATCTTTCACCCCGGTAGGGATGCCGGGGGCTGCCAGTATAAATATCATTCCCATCTTCTGGAAATTCTGTGCTAGGAATCACCTCTTTTCTATCCCTCTTTTGTTTCTGCCTTGTTCCTTTTCTACCTGTCACCTCCTTCCTTGTCTATGTTCTGCCTTTTGGGGACTTTTTCGGTTTTGGGGGGAGTGGAGTCAGTACTGGTGTTAACTCTAAGGTAAAAATGCCCTAAAACGGACACCTCCATGGTAGCTCAATCCTGGTACAACGTTTTGCCCACTAGGCTATTCTTTTCCCCTCCCCTCTCCGTGTCAAGAAGTTCTTCCAGTTTATAGTTTCATCCAAAGAGAGTAGAGTCAGTACCAGTTTTATTTTCTTCGTGTGGAAAAAAATCCTCCTGACCTGAGCAGAGATTCGAACCCGAGGCTCACCTACTGTCAGATCAGGAGCACAAGACTTTTTAGCACAATCCACTCCGCCCTCTTTAAAAAAGCAAACGGCGAAACGTTAGCGACTAGCTGGACACACTTTCAACCTGTGCCCTTTTCACGTGAAAATCAGTACGAAAAAAAAATCAAAGCCTCCATCACAATGGTGAGATGAGTTGCTTTCAATTGGTCATCTTCACTCGGCCAGATCGCTGCAGTGGGAACCACTTCGACTGCTGGGACGTTGGTCAGAAAAGGAGAAAAAAAAGTTATGCCTTTTTTGCGACAAATATGAATCGACAGCTTTCTGTCAGCACAAAAATGTAAGTATTCTATGCAGTTTAAAGTAAATGATAAATAGTTAAAGAACATGAAGTATCAATCAACGTGAAACAATAAAAATGTAAACATTTGCTACATGGAAATCTAAATACGAAATGGAATGGAATCCACCAAAATCTTAAGAGTTTGGTTGACATAAGATTTTCAAAAATGTTCACATCAACTTTTATGAAAAACTAGTTGTAAAACAAGTATTCCGAATCCTGGTCAAAAGACCGTGAACACCAATAGACAAGAGTGGCAATGCTAAAATCACTTTTGTTGAAATGGATTTATTCATGGCGCCTACTACCAAACCCCCCAGACTGTTAACGACACTTGCAAAAGTTGTATTATAAATTGGTATGGAATGATAAACAAGACAAAGTAAGCAGAAAAAAAATCACACTAGTTTCAAAATGGCATGGTTGGGTTTTCAGAACTGTAAACATTTACAAATTTACTAAAACTGACATGGCTACAAAAATCGAGACAAGCAGTCAAAAACGGAAGATTCTTGCAATATTAACTTTACAATTCTTGAAAATATTATAAATATGGTCTGAAATAGGTTAAGAATTTTGAAAAGGAAAATGTTTTCATGTTTTGTCAAGACTTCCACCCCCCCCCCCCCCCCCCCTTTTTAATATAGTTTTTTTTGTTTGTTGCGGTTGCCTGCAGACTTGTAATGAAATAAAATGTCTGACTTGAAAAGGATAAATATTACAATTTTTTTAACGAACAGTTCCAGAACATGTACGCACATATGTTCTACACATAACAGCGCATTTACTTGTAAATTAAGTGCAGCCACCATGCCTTGATAAGGAACTTGCTAAAAACAAAACCACCGCCAACAAAATTATCTTTATCACAAAAAAAGTGACCGTTAAGACATCCGTATTTTTTTTTTTAGGTTGATGGAGTCGAGCTGACAAATCTTTCACCCTGATGAGCATGACAGAAGATGGGGAGATCCCTGACAGAGCCCCAGCCTTCAACAGGAGTCTGCTGCAACCTCATAGGAAGAAAAGGTGAGTGAAAATAGTTCGTGAGATATGTTTTAAGTTCATCATCTCTCCTCTCTCTCTCTTCTCTCTCTCCCCTCCTCTCTCTCTCTCCTCTCTCATCCTCTCTCTCTCTCTCTCTCATCTCTCTCTCTCTCTCTGTCTCTTCTCTCTCTCTCGTCTCTCTGTGACTCTCTCTCTCTCTCTGTCTCTCTTCTCTCTCTCTCTGTCTCTCGTCTCTCTGGTTTGTCTCTCTCTCTGTCTCTTCTCTGCTCTCTCTTCTCTCTGTCTCTCTGTCTCTCGTCTCTCTCTCTCTGTCTCTCTCTCTCTCTCTCTGTCCTGTCTGTCTGTCTGTCTGTCTGTCTCTCTCAAACCTTATTTCTTTTTACATGCATACATGGAGTGGGAACTACTTTCACCAGCTCTTGAGTCATTGAAAACAAATCTACACTCTTTTTGGTTGATGGCTTATTTGGGTGTTGAAAAATCTGCTCTAGATAGGGTAAACAGATGTAGTAGTTGGGAATTATTTATGCTTGCTTAAAATATGGAATACAAACCTATTTTTTGTGTATAAAATAGGTAGCCTAGTAGTTAGAGCGTTGCACTAGCCATTTGATGGTCCGAGATTGAGCCCAGGTTAGAGCCACCACCTGTTCAATGGGGTTTTCCCCTGAAGTTATCACTTCATTCTCTCTCACTACCCGCCCCCCCCCCCCCCCTCCTTGAAAGTCATTTGGATGAGTCTATAGACCCAGATCCCTTGTGCAAAGTACGCAGAACATTTTGCGCACACGTTAAAACCTGTTCTACCTTTGACAAGAAATTCATTGGTGTCAGTAAGAACAGATAACAAAAGTTGCATTAAAAAACCCCGCATGCACACTGGTGTCTAGACATCTCTCTCTCTCTCTCTCTCTCTCTCTCTCTCTCTCCTCTCTCTCTCTCTCTCCTCTCTCTCTCTCTCTCTCTCTCTCTCTGGCATGAATTATGGGATCTTTAACCTGCATCTTCGTCATGTGTGTAGATATGAAGGGAACTAAGGCACCCATTCGACGGTTTCCGCCCCCCCCCCCCCCCTTGAAGTTAACATCAGTAGGGACTCCGTTTACCTGAAAGGGATGTCGGAATAGCTTTGTTGGGAGGACGGGGTAGCCTAGTGGAGCGTTGCGCTTGCGATTTGCTGACATGGGTTCAAATCCCGTTCAAGTATACCCCCCCCCCCCCCCTGTAAAAAAAAAGTCAGAGTGAGACTATAAACCGTGGTCCTGAGGTCAACGCACGCAGAACATCTTGCATCTTGCCCACACGTTTAAGCCTGTTCCGCTTTTCGAAAGAGTAGACCATTGTGTGCCGTTGGGAATAGATGAAAAATTTTACAAAACTACATGCGCTGCAGAAAATAGCATTATTATTGTTAGTCAGAATACCGTACCTACTTGAATCGTGACAAAACACAGAAATTTAAGACGGCTCTGTATTTTTTCAGGTTTCCCAGATCAACATGGCACAAAGCTACCACTCCGGCACATAGAACAGAGGACGAAGCGACACAGCCCAGACCTTCATCACAGTTCTGCAGTTCCACATGTGAAAAATCGGTGAGTTTTTTCTATAGATTTAAGTGCATCATGTCTGTCTTAATCAGATAGATCCTTTTACATATCTCAGTCGAGGGCACTAGTTTTTCCTTACCTGCTTAAACGTGGACAAGAAACTCAAGTTAAAGTAAATAAATAGCTGCGAAAAACTTGTCTACTTGTGGCAGACACTATCAAATAAATTTGTTTGCAGCACTATCAAAATAAATTGCTTGCAGACAACCTATCAAAAAAATTTTTTGCAGACACCTCAAAATAATTTGCACTACGGGGGACAGGAAGCCAGGTGGTTAGAGCGCTGAGCTCGCGATCTGACAGCTCCGGTTAAACCCCACCGAGCGCTCCTTCAGGGGATTTTCCCCTGGAGTTAACATCAGTGACGACTTCACTCCGCGGAAAGTCCGTGGATGAGACTATAAAGCAAAGTCCCATATGCGAACGCATCAGAACACATTCTTGCAAGCGCACAGAAATTTAGAAAAAACTTGTTCCACCTTGAGCAGGCCATGAGTGCAGGGTAGAAACAGATATGTACAAAACCGTATGCACATGGGGGCTGGACTTGACTTTAGAAAAAAGATTAAAACCCCATGAGTGCTTAACTATTATTCTCGAAATGAAAGGACTGAAATAGTGTGTTTTGAACTAAATCAAGGATCACAATTTAGTATTCGGAAGCAACCGGATCTCTAACTCTTTTTTCGGAAGAGTGGTGGTGGTGGTGGGGTTTTTTTTTTGGGGGGGAGGAGGGGGGTGCTTTTCTTTGGGGTGTTGGTCGATGTTATAAACCGAGGAATTGTGTGTGTATGCATGTAGAGCATCTTGCGCTCACGTTATAAACCTTTTAAGCCTTTCGGAAGAGTAGCCCGTTTTCGTGCCGGTAGGAACGGATGACAAAATTTCAAAATCGTATGCATATTTAGACACCACACCCGAATTCGGAATGCGGCTGCCTACATTGTGAGGGGGGTGGTTAGAGCGTTGAGCTTGTGATCTGATAGCCAGGTTCGAGCCACCACCGAGACAGCTGTATGACGGGATTTTCCCCCCTGGAATTGACATCTTTACTGACTCGCTTCCCCGAAAGTCCTTCGGACAAGACAGTACACTGAGTTTCCGGGTGCCAACGCATGCAAAACACCATGCATAGCAAATCAAAGCCTGTCCTGCCTTTCAAGAGAATCGGCCATCGGGTGCCATGTGAAACAGATTAACTAAAAAAAAAACGCATGTTCACTGGTTTTGTTCCGATATATTCCCCAAAGCTGAATGCGGCTACCTGAATGGTGGGCAAGAACGGTCGCTTACGTAAGATCCTCAGCTTTGGTGAACCTCAGAGCTGTAGTTGAGGATAGAAAAAGGCGCAGGATAGGAAAAATAGTTTGGCTTTATGTGGTGTATGCTAAAACAAAATGTTTGTTTTTTTGTCTCTAGATGGTTGATGGATGCTGGTCATTGTGAACCTTCTCACCAGAGAGACCGGAGACGCCAGCGCTACGATATTGGATTACATGACCACTGGACTTGTTTCCCAGACCACTTTGACTTGACTTACTTGACTTATGTCAGACTGATGTGGATTAAGGGTTCGGAACGGGAGATAAAAGAAGTGCTTTGAAAAAAAAAAAACCTGAAGGGCAAAGCCAGTGCAGGGCCTGGCATCTTCGCTCTGGGATCCAGGACATGGACGCATGTTACTCTCAGATCCCACTGGGTTGAAGCAGTTTGGCTGATGGGAAACGCTCTGGAACTCCCGTACCGAGATTTTGCGAAAATGTTTGGGGGTTCTGTATCAGGCTGATTCGCTTCAAGGGACCAGATGCGTTGAAAGAGGGAATTGTGGCCTTCGCCGATATCCGCTTTCCGACATAGACTAGGTAGGAATGGTGAGCCTCCGGTTCACGACTGAGGTCTTGCACACTTTTCAGACGTGTCGATTCAATAACACGTGTGTGCACCGCGTTCACAAGTGACTCTGTCACTTTCCACATTCCCTGTGCTGGAATCCTCACAACTGTGTCCCCGAAGTTCTGCCTGAGCGTGTTGATCACCGAGTTTGAAAACTCCAGCCGTTAAGCCTTCCCCACAGATCACAAAAGTGGGTGGCCATTCTTGGCTTAGGACATGGATGTTGATGTCCTGGAAAGGCACAACCTGTGAACCCTCGAACCCAGTGCCCCTGAGGGAAAGGGACACAGCGGACCCCCAAACACATGAAGCACTTTCTGGACCTGCTGGGTCTCTCCCTTCTGGTCCTGGTTCCGAAGTCCTGACATAGGTGTAGGAAGTCTGACGTCATGGGGTTCATCTTAAGTTCTCTGTCATGTATATCCAAATCGTGGCTGCCACACGTGTCAAGACCTCAGGTATGTAAATTCACTGATTTTTTTATCGTTTTATTTTAAGTAAGGTGGTTCTGCTAGAAAAGCTTTAGTGTATGCTGCTGCTTCTCGCTAAATGCTAACGACAAATGTAGGATCTTTTCAAACTCATAATGCCCCTATGGCGATGCTAGGAGCCTGTCATAAACAGCATCACATTTTGGAATTCTGTGTTAGGATTCCTCTTTTCTATCCCCCTCTTTCTTTTTGCCTTCTTCCTTTTTACTGAACCTCCCCCCCCACCCCACCCCCTATTCATGTATATATTTGTTTGCCTTCTTGGTCCATTTCCTGCCTTTTTTTTACCAGAGAGACTTAAATAACAAACCTCTTTCACACCAAAGTCGGATGCGCTGGACCTGACTTGTCGGGCTAAGTGCAGTGCACCGCATTTTCGCTCACTTGACATTACGGACAATAATAGTTGGTCTCTAAGCGTTTGACGGAGAAAAAGACTCCCTTGGTCTTTAGCTTGTACGTCTACACAAATGGATGTAAAACTGAAGAATACAGCAGACCTTGATGGAAAATGTTTTTTAACACACGGAAATAGGAACAGAAAACTTAGCCACTTTTAAGTGTTGTCGAAAGTGCAGTAGAAAAGAAAAGAGAAAAATACACCATAGATGAAAAAAACAACCCAGCTTTTACATACATGGTTAGATTGATCTACTAGTCTACATGAATTTCCGTTACTTCTGTGCTACTGGCTAACAGTTTCGAACTTTTTTTTTTGCCCCGATCTTTGCAAATAGTGAACAACAGTTAAAAGTAATTTTCCTGGTCATGGACAATATCTAAACACACATTTTAGTAATATTAGTCATGTTGGTGTATTTCAAAATAATTACAGAGGAATTTCAGTCTTTGATTTTTGAACTGACAAGATTATCAATGTTGCTGATTGATCACTACTGTTTTCAGGGAAACGTGTACCCAGAACCAAACAACAAGAACCAAGCAACAAGAACCAAGCAACAAGAACCAAGCAACAAGAACCAAGCAACAAGAACCAAGCAACAAGAACCAAGCAACGAAATCAAGCAACGAGAATCAAGCAACAAATATCCAGCGACCTGCCAAAACAAGAACCAAACAACAAGAACCAAGCAACAAGAACCAAGCAACAAGAACCAAGCAACAAGAACCAAGCAACAAGAACCAAGCAACAAGAACCAAGCAACAAGAACCAAGCAACGAGAATCAAGCAACAAATATCCAGCGACCTGCCAAAACAAGAACCAATCAGTCGTCACAACAAGTACCATGAAGCAAGTACCAAGTTACTGTGCCAACACAAGTATCAACTGTGCCAAAACAAGTACCAAGGTACTGTGCCAACACAAGTATCAACTGTGCCAACACAAGTATCAACTGTGCCAACACAAGTATCAACTGTGCCAACACAAGTATCAACTGTGCCAACACAAGTATCAAGAAACAAGTACCCAGCAACCTGCCGAGACCAGCCCGAAGCACTCTGCCAAACAAGTACCCAGCAACCAACAATCTGGCTGATGAAAACAGCAATTCTCGATTGCAGGTAAGAATTTTGGAAGTGCAACTTTGGCAAATTGTCCTTCAAAAAGTCGCGCATATTCACATTCACATACAAGAGCATCACCAAACCAAGAGCTTACTGTGTGCTTAACCGCAGTAATGATTCACCTTTTATTTTTACACGAGTCCAGCTGGTAGACATGAGTAACGACACACTTTAGCTGAACCACACTCTGAAGCTTTAGTTTATTTTATATGTTTGTTTTTTTATTTTAAACTTTTTGTTTTAGCCTGAATCTCTTTTTTTGTTTCTTGGCAAGAGCTCTGAGATTTTTGCGTATGCGACTGTTTTTTTTTTGTTTTTTGTTTTTACTCACCATTAAGGTAGCCATTTTCCGACTGTGGGGAATTTTAATCTGAGGAATCTGTCTGATGCTTGTGGATGTGTTTTGTCATTTTTGTTCCCAGCACAGACACTTTTGTTCTTTTCAATATCAAGCTTGTTTTCATCTCCCTTTAGTTTCCAACAAAAGTTTGTGGTTTTTTTCATTCTTCTTTCAGAGCTCAGTCGACACATTCCGACTTCTGAGCACCACATTTCACAGTACAGGTTATATGCTGGGTGTGTTTGTGTTTCCGTAACCCATAGACCGCTGACACGAATTACGGGATCATTGACATTAATATTGGATTTTCTAAATGTGTATAAATTATACACGAAAGGAATTAAGGCACAGCAGGCCTGCACTTAAAGCTGACCTAGGAGATATGGAATATTCTTGTTTACAGATAATTAAAAATTTGTCGATATTTAATATGATGCTTTTTGTATTTTCTTTTATATGTAGATTCTTAGACAATATTTCTGTGTTACTGTTAACAGGAAAGCTGCTACCACACCCATCCTAACCTTGATGAGCTGTTCTGACCAGGTGGAATCAAGGAGTTGTCTGCCCTCAGCCAAAGTCTAGGTAAGGTAAAGAGGTTTTCTTCCGATTATTTCCCTTCCTGCTTCTTTTATTCATTTCTATTAATTTGGGACGGGCTAGCCTAGTGGTTAGTGCGAACCACCACTAAGGCATCCGTTTGTGGGGACTCGACCCCCCCCCCCCCCTGAAGTTAACATCAGTACCGTCTTCATTCCCCTGAGAGTCCTTCCGATGAGACTGTGCAAATTCATGCAAATCATCTTGTGCCTACGTCACAAAAAAAAAACCAAATCCGTTTCACCTTAGACAAGCAGGCCAATACG
>CM060329.1:49893861-49895849 GCA_030674155.1 Stramonita haemastoma
CTTGGGTTTGGAATGAATTCGACCACTCGCAGAGGTAAGATCTCACCATTGACGAACTTCGGAACTCTAGCCGAGAAACAAAAGGGGAAAAACACTTGACAATAGCAAAAACTGGAAATTGGCGGACCCCGAAGTCCAATACTTTGCCTGAGCTGTTGATAAGACCGGTAAATATAGTGTAAAGCTCCACACTGTTGCGAGATGTGTACCGCTGTGTCCATAGCACTATGTTATTTTGTCTGTGCTATCGTGTCCACATGATTATATTCTAACATTTAGACCGACCAGCTGACAGATAACCCTTACCCGCTACTAACTCTTTAACGCTAACCCTAACATTAACCTCAACTCTAACCCTGGCCCCACATGTGGACACGATAGGCAGGTAAATGACTTGGTCTCTGCTGACACAGTGCCTAATCGTTTGGTTTGAAGTTTGAAGCGGATAATTGAATAAGCACTCGTTTGCTTTTTTGTATGCAGTCCCATTATACATTGTGTTGACAAACGTTCCTACTAGAACAAAAAAGGGCCTACTTTTTCGAAACGCGGAACGAGTTTTAACCTTCCCCGTACGTCGCCTCGGCCTCGACGCGCTGTACCTCCTGGGTGTACAGCAACCCATACTTTTATTGAAGGCATAACCCGCTCCCATATCTCCTGGGTGTGCAGACACCCATACCGTTAGTGAAGGCATAACCCGCTCCCATATCTCCTGGGTGTGCACACACCCATACCATTAGTGAAGGCATAACCCGCTCCCATATCTCCTGGGTGTACACACACCCAGGCTGTCTGAAAAGGAACTAAACCTCTGCCTTTCCTTGCTTGAATCACTAAGCTCTTTCCCTGCATCCTGGTTGCATAGCAACCCCATGACTTGAAGAGCCCACTGTACATCCTGGATGTTGAGTAACCTAATCTGCATACAGGGGAGTCTGCCTTTATGTGTAAGGTTTGTAAGAAGGGAGAGTGCTCTTCCTACAAAAGATCTAGTACTTGAGGTGCATAAAAGGTATGCACTCAAAATATGCTCGTATGCACTGGAGCTATCAGTAAAGAAAAAAAGGGCTTGTTACTTTACTGTGCACCTGCATAGATTTGCAGTCTTATGCCGTTGGTTTACCACTGAGTTGATAGTCAATAATAATAAAAAATAAAAAATAATAATAATAATTGTTATAATAATAATAAAAATAATAATAATAATAATAATAATAATAATAATAAAAAATAATAATGATAATAATAATAATAATAATAATAATAATAATAATAATAATAATAAAAAATTTAAAAATAATAATAATAATAGTTCATCAAAACATCTTGCACCCCATGTACGATCCGTTCCGCTTTTCATAAGAGTAGGCAATCATGTGCTGTGGGAACAGATGACAAGATTACAAAAAAACTGCGTACGCCCCGGGGGCTGGACATAAAAAACCCCAAAGTGCTTATTCCATTATCCTTTATTATAAAAAAAAAATAACTGAATAAAATAAAATATCATAATTATGTGCACAGATGCACACGCATACATACACACATTCAAAAAATATGTGCACACACACGCACATGCACACACACATGCCATCCACTTCAAAAAAGAAAAATCAAAGCTTATTCAAGGAATCATCCAGAAAAAAAGACTTTGAAACCCACTTTGACTTGGACACATGTATGCACGCATGCATGCATGCATGCATGCACACAGGGACGCATGCAGTCAGACATACATGTGCCCACGTTCGCGCACCCCCGCACGCACACGCACACTCAAGCGCACGCGCGACAAACCCCAAAAAAAACACACCAACAAAACAAAACACACACACACACACACACAATTTGCACGCATGCGCGCGTGCGCAGCACGCGCGCGCACCACCCAAACAAATTTTTGCCTCAAACCTCAAAAGTACTATCATGTAGGGGCCTACCACCACAGTTAGCAGGGAGCAAAAATTCTCAGTACAAGGAAGGTT
>CM060329.1:49895949-49905949 GCA_030674155.1 Stramonita haemastoma
CCCCCCCCCCCCCCCCCCCCCTGAAGTTAACATCAGTAGGGACTCCGTTTACCTGAAAGGGATGTCGGAATAGCTTTGTTGGGAGGACGGGGTAGCCTAGTGGAGCGTTGCGCTTGCGATTTGCTGACATGGGTTCAAATCCCGTTCAAGTATACCCCTCCCCCCCTCTAAAAAAAAGTCAGAGTGAGACTATAAACCGAGGTCCTGAGGTCAAGCACGCAGAACATCTTGCATCTTGCCCACACGTTTAAGCCTGTTCCGCTTTTCGAAAGAGTAGACCATTGTGTGCCGTTGGGAATAGATGAAAATTTTTACAAAACTACATGCCGCTGCAGAAAATAGCATTATTATTGTTAGTCAGAATACCGTATCTACTTGAATCGTGACAAAACAGAAAATTAAGACGGCTCTGTATTTTTTTCTAGGTTTCTCAGATCAACATGGCACAAAGCTACCACTCCGGCACATAGAACAGAGGATGAAGCGACACAGCCCAGACCTTCATCACAGTTCTGCAGTTCCACATGTGAAAAATCGGTGAGTTTTTCTATAGATTTAAGTGCATCATGTCTGTCTTAATCAGATAGATCCTTTTACATATCTCAGTCGAGGGCACTAGTTTTTCCTTACCTGCTTAAACGTGGACAAAAAGCTCAAGTTAAAGTAAATAAATAGCTGCGGAAAAACGTGTCTACTTTATGTGGCAGACAGCCGTAAAAACAAAATTATTTGCTCATACGGGGGACAGAAAAGGCAGGTGGTTAGAGCGTTGTGCTCGAGATCTGACAGCTCCGGTTCAAGCCACCACCGAGGCTCCCCCTCAAGGGGATTTTCCCCCAGGAGTTAACATCAGTGCCGACTCCTCTCTCCGGAAAGTCCGCGGATGAGACTATAAAGCAAAGTCTCATATGCGAACGCATGCAGAACATCTTACGCACATATTAAAACTTGTTCCACATGCGAACGCATGCAGAACATCTTACGCACATATTAAAACTTGTTCCACCTTGAGGAGGCCGTGAGTGCAGGTAGAAACAGATATGTACAAAACTGTATGCACATGGGGGCTGGACTTGACTTTAGAAAAAGATTAAAACCCCATGAGTGCTTAATTATTATTCTCGAAATGAAAGGACTGAAATAGTGTGTTTTGAACTAAATCAAGGATCACAATTTAGTATTCGGAAGCAACCGGATCTCTGACTCTTTTTTCGGAAGAGTGGTGGTGGTGGTGGTGGGTTTTTTTTGGGGGGAGGAGGGGGGTGCTTTTCTTTGGGGTGTTGGTCGATGTTATAAACCGAGGAATTGTGTGTGTATGCATGTAGAGCATCTTGCGCTCACGTTATAAACCTTTAAGCCTTTCGGAAGAGTAGCCCGTTTTCGTGCCGGTAGGAACGGATGACAAAATTTCAAAATCGTATGCATATTTAGACACCACACCCGAATTCGGAATGCGGCTGCCTACATTGTGGGGGGGGGGGGGGGGTGGTTAGAGCGTTGAGCTTGTGATCTGATAGCCAGGTTCGAGCCATCACCGAGACAGCTGTATGACGGGATTTTCCCCCCTGGAATTGACATCTTTACTGACTCGCTTCCCCGAAAGTCCTTCGGACAAGACAGTACACTGAGTTTCCGGGTGCCAACGCATGCAAAACACCATGCATACAAATCAAAGCCTGTCCTGCCTTTCAAGAGAATCGGCCATCGGGTGCCATGTGAAACAGATTAACTAAAAAAAAAACCGCATGTTCACTGGTTTTGTTCAGATATATTCCCCAAAGCTAAATGCGGCTACCTGATTGGTGGGCAAGAACGGTCGCTTACGTAAGATCCTCAGCTTTGGTGAACCTCAGAGCTGTAGTTGAGGATAGAAAAAGGCGCAGGATAGGAAAAATAGTTTGGCTTTATGTGGTGTATGCTAAAACAAAATGTTTGTTTTTTTGTCTCTAGATGGTTGATGGATGCTGGTCATTGTGAACCTTCTCACCAGAGAGACCGGAGACGCCAGCGCTACGATATTGGATTACATGACCACTGGACTTGTGTCCCAGACCACTTTGACTTGACTTACTTGACTTATGTCAGACTGATGTGGATTAAGGGTTCGGAATGGGAGATAAAAGAAGTGCTTTGAAAAAAAAAAACCTGAAGGGCAAAGCCAGTGCAGAGCCTGGCCATCTTTGCTCTGGGATCCAGGACATGGACGCATGTTACTCTCAGATCCCACTGGGTTGGAGCAGTTTGGCTGATGGGAAACGCTCTGGTACTTCCGTACCGAGATTTTGCGGAAATGTTTGGGGGGTTCTATATCAGGCTGATTCGCTTCAGGGGACCAGATGCATTGAAAGCAGTGGGAATTGTGGCCTGCAGATATCCGCTTTCCGACATAGAATAGGTAGGAGTGGCGAGCCTCCGGTTCACGACTGAGGTCTTGCACACTTTTCAGACGTGTCGATTTAATACGTGTGTGCACCGCGTTCACGAGTGACTCTGTCACTTTCCACATTCCCTGTGCTGGAATCCTCACGACTGTGTCCCTGAAGTTCTGCCTGAGCGTGTTGACCACCGAGTTTGAAAACTCCAGCCGTTAAGCCTTCCCCACAGATCACAAAGTGGGTGGCCATTCTTGGCTTAGGACATGGATGTTGATGTCCTGGAAAGGCACAACCTGTGAACCCTCGAACCCAGTGCCCCTGGGGGAAAGGGAGACAACGGACCCCCAAACACATGAAGCACTTTCTGGACCTGCTGGGTCTCTCCCTTCTGGTCCTGGTTCCGAAGTCCTGACATAGGTGTAGGAAGTCTGACGTCATGGGGTCCATCTTAAGTTCTCTGATCATGTATATCCAACATCGTGGCTTCCATACGTGTCAAGACCTCAGGTATGTAAATTCACTGATTTTTTTTATCGTTTTATTTTAAGTAAGGTGGTTTTGCTAGAAAAGCTTTAGTGTATGCTGCTGCTTCTCGCTAAATGCTAACGACAAATATAGGATCTTTTCAAACTCATAATGCCCCTATGGCGATGCTAGGAGCCTGTCATAAACAGCATCACATTTTGGAATTCTGTGTTAGGATTCCTCTTTTCTATCCCCCTCTTTCTTTTTGCCTTCTTCCTTTTTCCTGAACCTCCCCCCCCCCACCCCCTATTCTTGTATATATTTTTTTGCCTTCTTGGTCCATTTCCTGCCTTTTTTATTACCAGAGAGACTTAAATAACAAACCTCTTCCACCCCAAAGTCGGATGCGCTGGACCTGACTTGTCGGGCTAAGTGCAGTGCACCGCATTTTCGCTCACTTGACATTACGGACAATAATAGTTGGTCTCTAAGCGTTTGACGGAGAAAAAGACTCCCTTGGTCTTTAGCTTGTACGTCTACACAAATGGATGTAAAACTGAAGAATACAGCAGACCTTGATGGAAAATGTTTTTTTAACACACGGAAATAGGAACAGAAAACTTAGCCACTTTTAAGTGTTGTCGAAAGTGCAGTAGAAAAGAAAAGAGAAAAATACTCCATAGATGAAAAAAACAAAACAACAGCTTTTACATACATGGCTAGATTGATCTACTAGTCTACATGAATTTCCGTTACTTCTGTGCTACTGGCTAACAGTTTCGAACTTTTTTTTTGCCCCGATCTTTGCAAATAGTGAACAACAGTTAAAAGTAATTTTCCTGGTCATGGACAATATCTAAACACACATCTTAGTAATATTAGTCATGTTGGTGTATTTCAAAATAATTACAGAGGAATTTCAGTCTTTGATTTTTAAACTGACAAGATTATCAATGTTTGCTGATTGATCACTACTGTTTTCAGGGAAACGTGTACCCAGAACCAAGCAACAAGAACCAAGCAACAAGAACCAAGCAACAAGAACCAAGCGACAAGAACCAAGCAACAAGAACCAAGCAACAAGAACCAAGCAACAAATATCCAGCGACCTGCCAAAACAAGAACCAATCAGTCGTCACAACAAGTACCATGAAGCAAGTACCAAGTTACTGTGCCAACACAAGTATCAACTGTGCCAAAACAAGTACCAAGTTACTGTGCCAACAAGTATCAACTGTGCCAACACAAGTATCAACTGTGCCAACACAAGTATCAACTGTGCCAACACAAGTATCGACTGTGCCAACACAAGTATCGACTGTGCCAATACAAGTATCAAGAAACAAGTACCCAGCAACCTGCCGAGACCAGCCCGAAGTGCTCTGCCAAACAAGAACCCAGCAACCTGCCGAGACCAGCCCGAAGCGCTCTGCCAAACAAGAACCCAGCAACCAACAATCTGGCTGATGAAAACAGCAATTCTCGATTGCAGGTAAGAATTTTGGAAGTGCAGCTTTGGCAAATTGTCCCTTCAAAAAGGCGCACATATTCATATTCACATACAAGAGCATCACCAAACCAAGAGCTTACAGTGTGCTTAACCGCAGTAATAATTCACCTTTTATTTTTACACGAGTCCAGCTGGTAGACATGAGTAACGACACACTTTGGCTGAACCACACTCTGGAGCTTTAGTTTATTTTATATGTTTGTTTTTTTTATTTTAAACTTTTTGTTTTAGCCTGAATCTTTTTTTTTGTTTCTTGGCAAGAGCTCTGAGATTTTTGCGTATGCGACTGTTTATTTATTTATTTATTTTTTTTTTACTCACCATTAAGGTAGCCATTTTCCTACTGTGGGGAATTTTAATCTGAGGAATCTGTCTGATGCTTGTGGATGTGTTTTGTCATTTTCGTTCCCAGCACAGACACTTTTGTTCTTTTCAATATCAAGCTTGTTTTCATCTCCCTTTAGTTTCAAACAAAAGTTTGTGGTTTTTTTCATTCTTCTTTCAGAGCTCAGTCGACACATTCCGACATCTGAGCACCACATTTCATTGTATAGGTTATATGCTGGGTGTGTTTGTGTTTCCGTAACCCATAGACCGCTGACACGAATTACGGGATCTTTGACATTAATATTGGATTTTCTAAATGTGTATGAATTATACACGAAAGGAATTAAGGCACAGCAGGCCTGCACTTAAAGCTGACTTAGGAGATATGGAATATTCTTGTTTACATAAAAATTTGTCGACATTTAATATGATGCTTTTTGTATTTTCTTTTATATGTAGATTCTTAGACAATATTTGTGTGTTACTGTTAACAGGAAAGCTGCTACCAACACCCATCCTAACCTTGATGAGCTGTTCTGACCAGGTGGAATCAAGGAGTTGCCTGCCCTTAGTCAAAGCCTAGGTAAGGTAAAGAGGTTTTCTTCCGATTATTTCCCTTCCTGCTTCTTTTATTCATTTCTATTAATTTGGGACGGGCTAGCCTAGTGGTTAGTGCGAACCACCACTAAGGCATCCGTTTGTGGGGACTCGACCCCCCCCCCCCCCCTGAAGTTAACATCAGTACCGTCTTCATTCCCCTGAGAGTCCTTCCGATGAGACTGTGCAAATTCATGCAAATCTTGTGCCTACGTCACAAAAAAAACCCAAATCCGTTTCACCTTAGACAAGCAGGCCAATACGTGCCGCTAGAAATGGATAACATTTTTTTAAAATGTATGCACACCGAGTGGTCGGACATCGTCCCAGAAGTCAAAATGCGGCTACCTTAACCGTGGCCAAAAGGGCCCCTGTACTTATTCTCACCATTTCATTACTAAATCCATTCCACAGATTGTCCACTCTTTTAAGACATTTTTGCGCCAAAAGAAAACGAGCGCAAGTAACCTATTAAGCACCCATGATTACAATGTTTTTTTTATCACGCCTCCGAAAGTCTTTAAAGACAACTTTGACAGTAGAGTGCATTGACACCCGCACATGCACACGCAACACACACACACACACACACACACACACACACACACACACACACACACACACACACACGCGCGCGCGCACACACACACCACACAACACACACACACATACACACACACACACACACACACACACACACACACACACACACACACATACACACATACACACACACACGCACACACGCACACACACCACACACACACACACACACACACACACATACACACAAACCATTATACGCATGCTACAAGCATGCAGGTACTTTGGTACTTCCCTTCAAGTCTGACCAGTAATAAATATTCACAAAAAAAAATCCCTGAAGCTAGGGGCTTTTTCCTCTGGAGTTATTAGTATCAACTTCAGCCACCCCCCCCCCCCTCCCACACACACACACACACACACACACACAGAGTCCTTTCACTAGGACTATAAACTGAGGTCCTTTGTACGAGCGTACGCAAAAAATTTTGGGCACACGCTAAAAAACCCGTTCTGCCCGTCAGAAGAGTAGGCCATTGTGTACTGGTAGGAATAGATTTTTTTTTAATTCGCATACACATTGAACTGGGTTTGGACATCATCCCAGAAGTCGGAATGCAGCTACCGTACTGGTGGGCAAATGGTCGCATACGCTAACTCTCACCGCTGGTGACCCTCGGAGCTGTATATATATATATATATGTGTGTGTCATGAATTATGAGACACAGCAGGATTTCATTCATTCTTTTGCACAAAAAGAAAACGCGCGCAATCGGCCTGTTAAAACACCCATCATTACAAAATTTTTCTAAACACTCCCCCAAAATTCTAAAAGCTGCCAGGATTGCTGAAGTTGCCTGTTAGTGCTTTTTTTTCAGGGGTTCTGATGCCAAATCAACGTACCAAGCAGCCGACATGTCCGAAGTGACCAAATCTACTCTACAGGTAATGGTCAACAAGGAGGAGGAGGAGGACACCCCAGCCCCAGTCAACGAAAGCTCATGCTCAGTGGCTACTCACTAGTAAAGAATAGTTGAATAGAATAGCAGGACTGAGAAGGATCTGTGCTTATAGCTTTTTTTTTTTTATTAGGTTCATGCCTCCACTGTGACATTTCTGCTGTCAAAATCATGTATGGATCTACTGGTGGTGGTTCCTGAAAATGTATGTGTCAATGATAGGAGCACTATCGGTTTTTTTGTTTTTCTTTTTCTTTTTACAAGACTTCATTTGTGTGTATGTTCATTTGAGGGAGGAGAGAGCATGTGGTGCGTAAAAACAAGCAGATAAGTAAGTCAATGGAAATGTCCCCTAAACAGTTTTGGAGAGAATGTGTACGAAATACCACTGAAAAAAAGGCGGCAAAATTAAAAGTCAAAGAAATTCATCCCCTATTTTTTGGGGAAAAAAATCGATGAATAGCTAGAAGTAAATTTTTCTGACAGTGTTAATCATGTGATGTTTTGAAGAAAAAGGTGTTTTTTAAAATCATTCAAAGAATTTGTGGGACTGGAGAAATTTTTTTTTCAGTGAATCGAATCGAATGAAGAAAAAGCTTTTTCTTTGAAAATCTGGCCCTTTATGCTTGTATAGCTGGCAATGTTTTTAAATGCCTTTTTTTTAAGATAGGAAAATAATATTGAATAATAGATGGTGGTGTTCCATAACCTATGTAGTCGTTGGGCAGCAAAGCGTCAAAAACCTATTTTAAAAAAATTATAAAGGAAAAGAAAAAAAGGAAAAAACAAACAAACATGCAATTTAATAGGTGGAGTAGAATTATGTACTAACAAATCCCCCAAAATTATTTCCAAAAACTATGAAGTGACTTAAAGGACTTTTCATCGCCCTAGGCAAATCTAGTACATCAGTTAGACTAGCAGTATACGCTTTTTAAAACTAAAGTCTTAAAATGAGGAGTTTCATTTCACAAAGCTTAGTGTTACATAAGTTTGTGTGTGTGTGTGTTGTGTTGTGTTGTGTTGTGTTGATGGCGCGCGCGCGCGCGCGCGCGCGCGCGCGTGTGTGTGTGTGTGTGTGTGTGTGTGTGTTGTGTGTGTGTGTGTGTGTGTGTGTGTGTGTTGTGTGTGTGTGTGTGTGTGTGTGAGTGTTGTGTGTATGTGTGTAAGGGGGATAGTAGTTTTGGGGAGGAGGAGGGAGAGGCATGGAAGGGAAAGGGTTATTTAAGGGGGGAGGGATGCACAGTTAGAGCATTCAGGAAAGAAAAAAGATGCCAGGTTGATATTTTTTTCTTACATGGTTTATTTTGGGTTCTCTTTTGGTTTTGTTTGGGTTTTTTTTTACCAGAAGCAAATTGTTAAAAAAAAAAGTTTCTCGGGTTTGAAACCAATTCGACCACTCATAGGCTTAATATTTCACCACTGGTAAACTTCGGAACTCTTGCTGAGAAACGAAAGAAAAAAACACTTGATATTAGCAAAAACTATAAATTTGCGGACACCGAAGTCCAATGCACTGCCTGGGCTGTTGATAAGACTGGTAAACCTAATGTAAAGCTCCATGATTTTGCGAGATATGTACCACTGTGTTCCATAGCACCATACCATTTTGTCTGCGCTATCGTGTCCACATGTATTCTAACATTCAGACCGACCAGCTATCAACCCCCCCCCCCCCCCCCCCCCCCCGCTACTAACTCTTTTAACACTAAACCTAACCTTAACCTCAACTCTAACCCTGGCCCCACATGTGGACACGATAGGCAGGTAAATGACTTGGTCTATACTGACACAGTGCCTAATCGTTTGGTTTGAAGTTCGCGGATAATTGAATAAGCACTCATTTGCTTTTTTTGTATGCAGTCCCATTATACATTCAGTGTTGACAACCATTCCCACTGGCACAAATGGTCTACTTTTTCGAAACATGGAACGAGTTTTAACGTGTGCCGAAGAAGTTCTGCATGCATTGACACACAGGGCCTTGATTTATAGTCTGTAGTCAGGGGGTGGGGGCAGGAAGGATGTTAGAACTTTACAAAAAGGTTGCTAGGAAATGACAGAGGGGGGGGGGGGGGGTTAGAAGGTCTAGCATATAGGGATGGGGAAAGAGATGTAATGACTTGAGGATGGGAATGGGGGCAGACAGTTACTCTTTCTCAGGAGGTTCAGGGTAGGAGGGGGTGTAGGGCGAGGGTGGTTGAGTGCGATGCGTTAACATTTTCAGAAAGTTTATTTAAATGCAAAAGCAGAGGGCGCTGGTTTTAGAATGCACGATTGAGTAATCGTTTAAAGGGGTGGCGCATTTGAGGAAAAAGCTTAATTTAAAAGAAGTAGTAGTGTTGATTGCAGAATTGGGTAGTTGAATAATCATTGGGGAAAGGCACTGGGGGACAGCGAAGATGCATGACAAAGGGGCCTGCCTCAGTGTGTGTGTGTGTGTGTGTGTTGTGTGTGTGTGTGTGTGTGTGTGTCTGTGTGTGTCTGTGTGTGTCTGTGTGTGTCTGTGTGTGTCTGTGTGTCTTGTGTGTGTCTTGTGTGTGTCTTGTGTGTGTCTTGTGTGTCTGTGTCTGTGTGTGTGTTTTGTCTGTGTGTCTGTGTGTGTCTGTGTGTTGTGTGTTGTATGTGTGTCTGTCTGTCTGTCTGTGCGTGTCTGTGTGCGTTGTGTGTGTATACGTGTTATGTGTGTGCGTGTGTGTGTGTTTGGGGGGGGGGGGGTAAGTAGAAAATAGCAGCTACTGAAGTAACATGAATTATTAGCGCATGTGTGGTTTTAAGGTCTTTCAAATTGATAACTTTTCAGGGTACCAACACTGATAGAAAAAATGCTGTAATTTTAAAAAGGATGTACTGGAGTGTCCCATTACAAAGAAAAACGCATTTTTCTAATAAAGAAAAAAAATCTGTGTACATCTAAAAACCTTGCATTAGAAAAGGCAAGATAGCTCAGTGCCAGAGCACTCACTCTCCCCATGCCAAGGTAAAAGCAATCTTGAAAGTGGTAGCCTCTTAGATAGTTGACCGTTCGAGCGCTATAGCTTTAGATCCAGTCCCCCAGTTCACTCAGATGTAAATGAGTACCTGCCCTCCTTAGAGGCAGGGAAGGTAAAACGGCAAAGGAGAGGAGATAAGCACCGCTTTTAAAATGATGGCCCCCTAGAGAATCTGAGGTTTCTGACACCTCGCTACCTAACCACCGAATAGGTTATGGGAACACCTTTAC
>CM060329.1:49910949-49913449 GCA_030674155.1 Stramonita haemastoma
ACCCTACAAACAGTAACAAAAAATCCGAAACAGTCTTTAAATAATATTTGATTTGGGTAATTGCTTAAATGAATGATTGGTTGATTGATTTACCTAATTTACTTTATTTATCTAATTGACCTAACTTATGTTATTTGACTTGAAGGCTGGATGAAAAAAAAAGCTACCATTGTGCTTATTCTTTTCCCCCTTAATGAACATTGTTCTATTGTTCTTTGATTCCTGCATTGTTCTCTCTCTTCTCTCTCTCTCTCTCTCTCTCTCTCTCTCTCTCTCATCTCTCTCTCCTTCTCTCTCTCTCCTCTCTCTCTCTCTTCTCTAGTGAATCCGATACAACAGGCAGGCCCTTTACGTATTGAAGCAACAGAAGACCAACAGAAGATGAACTACACCTTGTTTTCTTTATATGACATCAGGCCAAAAACAATACATTCAAGCATATATATATTATATATATATATATATATATATATATATATATAATATATATATATATATATATATATATATATATATATATATACAACCGAGTCGAATGTAATAGACCCTGTTTTACCCATTGAATGTAGAAATCCTGGTGTTATTACCAATTTAGCGTTATAATCTATGCAAATTCCTTAGAATAGGAGATAATTGTAACGGCGTGAGTTTTGTTTTTATTATCTTTTTTTACTCTCTCAACTCTCAGTAGATGTTAGTTTTCCATTGTGGGTTTATGGTGCATTTATCTGACACAGCTGTTCTGTGCCGTGCACAGTTATCAGTAATCATTGATTTGATCTGCAACCCTTTCAGGTATAGGCTAACGGCCTTTTTATGAATATATCATTTCAGAGCGCTCTCTGTCTCTGTCTGTCTGTCTGTCTATCTGTCTCTCGATAAAGTTCATTCAACTCAATTCTCTCTCATTATAATATAATAATATAATAAAAATAATACAATAAGTCCTTCTTTTCTCTCTCTCTCTCTCTCTCTCTCTCCTCCTCTCTCTCTCTCTCCTCTCTCTCCTCTCTCCTCTCTCTCTCTCTCTCTCTCTCTCTCTCTCTCTTGGAGTTCCACAGGGATCAGTTTTAGGTCCCATTTTATTTTCAGTTTATGTAAACGATCTTCCATTGAATATCTCCACTACGTGTGAACTATTTGCTGATGATACTACGATCCATAATAAAGGTAAGGATGCAAGTTCGCTTTGTTTTGAAATGCAAAAAGACATAGATAAACTTATTCTTTGGTCTAAACTTAATCATATGGCTCTCCATCCTGAAAAGTCCAAATTTATGTTAGTTACGACAAGGCAAAAGCGACAAAACATTAGATTGAAGTTACCGGACCTTAAAGTTTGCAACAGGCACTTAGAAGAAGTAAATTCTCACAAATTGCTTGGCTTAAATATTGATAACAATTTATCTTGGTCTATTCATCTTTCAAATTTGTCTAAAAAGTTAGCCCAGAAAATCTTTCAGCTCAACAGAATAAAAAATTTGCTTGATCAACATACCCGCAAGCTTTTCTTTCATGCTTATATACAGCCTGACATAGATTATGCCTCCACATGCTGGGATTTAGCCAGTAAAAAATGCTTAAAACGATTAGAAAGTTTGTATAGACGTTCCTTAAAAATAGTGCTCCTTAAATCGACACCATTGGAAGTAAAAGATTACAAGGAACTTAATATCCTTCCCTTTCATCTTAGATGTCGTTTCAATAAAGGTGTATTCATGTACAGAATTATGAATAATCTTGCTCCATCCTATCTGAACAAAAAGTTTATTGTTAATAATGTTCGAGGTAAAAGTACACTATTTATCCCACGTCCAAGAACTGATCTATTTATGTCGTCCTTGGTTTATTCAGGAGGTAAAATATGGAATGAAATTCCCATTCACTTAAAACAAAAACTTAGTGTCTCATCTTTTAAAACATCTTTTCAGAGATATTTGTTTCAGGTGAACTGACTGGACTATGCATTTGGCCTTGTATTGTACTATTACTGACAGGAAAGAATGATCCAGAAGACATGGAGAGACTGGCAACAGACGAGCTGTGAAGATCTTAAAGGAAAGACCAGGGAAATGAAAGAGGTTGCATCAACGTACTGCTTCCTACTCCTTCAAAGCACTTATGACTTCACTGGAAATAACTGTTATACCATTATTGAACATTGTAATATTGATTGCGATCATATAGTGTGTGCGAGTGTGTTATATATTTTTGCATAGTTTTTCAAGTTCCCATTGATAAAAGAGGCGTGTGTGGTGTGTGTGTGTGTGTGTGTGTGTGTGTGTGTGTGTGTGTGTGTGTGTGTGTGTGTGTGTGTTGTGTGTGTGTGTGTGTGTGTTTGTGTGTGTGTGTGTGTTGCGCGCGCGCGCGCGTGCGTGCGTGCGTGCGTGCGTACTTGCGTGCGTACGTGCATGTGTATATATGTGTGTGTATGCCTTTTGCTCAATTTCGTTTGATTTGGTTGATATTTTGTCGTAAGGAAATCTTGCAAAGAAGGGAT
>CM060329.1:49917677-49920177 GCA_030674155.1 Stramonita haemastoma
GAGAAGGATGAGAAGAAGAATTGCGAAGAAGAAGAATTGCAAAGAAGAAGAATTGCAAAGAAGAAGAATTGCGAAGAAGAAGAATTGCGAAGAAGAAGAATTGCGAAGAAGAAGAATTGCGAAGAAGAAGAATTGCGAAGAAGAAGAATTGCGAAGAAGAAGAATTGCGAAGAAGAAGAATTGCGAAGAAGAATTGCGAAGAAGAATTGCGAAGATGAACTAGAACTGCAAAGAAGAATTGCAAAGAGGACTTGCGACGAAGAAGAAGAAATATATACAGTTCTGGGTTTCATTCACAGCCTTGCTCTTTCTTTCCAGTTTGACACGAAAATCGAACTGAATGACAGTCTTCCGGGGGCGATTCTAAACCAGTCGGAGCCGAGTGCTCACAGACTTGTGCACGTCAAAAGAACCCAAGATAGTTGAAAATTGGAAAGAGTAGGCAGGTACTTCATGACTGTCATGGCTACATTGATACAATGATAGGGTTTACTCCTAATTGTAACGCCGAAGTCGGCATGCGAATGAGAATGCAATAATAATGATGATGATGATAATGATGATGGTGATGATGATGATGATGATGATGATGATGATGATGATGATGATGATGATGATGGTGATGGTGATGACGACGATGTCGATAGGTACAAACAGGATCAAACCCATACCATCTCTATATGTTTAAAAAAGTTAAAGTCTGTCCCGAGCCTAAGGCTCATCAGGCCGGTGCTTATCCCGGTTTCTGTGGTGTTAAGCGACTGAGAGTCATAGACTCCCCCTGGATAGGACGCCAGTCTATCGCAGGGTTAACCCCCAACACAAGGTTGGTACCCCTTTTACGCCGGGGTGGGGTGAGAAAATATGTATATGTAGAGAGGTATTTTACCTCTAGACCACCGATCCGTGTATACACATGCATGTACCTACCTACCTACCTACCTACCTACCTACCTACCTACCTACCTACCTACCTACCTACCTACCTACCTACCTACCTACCTACTCCTACCTACCTACCAATCCCTTAGTCTGGCGACCGTGGGGGGCACCCCTGAAGTCTTGACAGCCAGTTCCCTCCATTCCTCTCTCTGTTCTTTCTCAAAGTTGCGTTGAGTTCTAGACCTGTCCATTCGCTGATGTTGTCCTCCCATCTCTTCATGTATCAGACCAAAAACTAAAAACCAACCCCAAGCCAATAAGTGAGAGAGTGGGAAGCAGTGAGAGACTGAGTCATGACAGGGAGGGGGCCTCAGCTGATGAAGCAATCGTTCCCTGCCAGTACAGTAGTTCCAGACTGCGTCCTGGCATTGTAAGTGCTGTAACATGCCAAGGAGTCGGGGTATTTTCGGGTACTGGTACCAGTTAGGCTATTAACTCTTAAGATGTGGAATAGTGGGGTGGGGGTGGGAGGGACCGGGTAGGGGTTTGGTGGTGGTGGTGGGGGGGTGGTGATGGTGGTGGGTGGTGATGGTGATGGTAGAGGTAGGGATTTAGTGGTGGTGGTGGTGGTGGTGGTGTGTGTGAGTGTTTATTTTTTTTATTCTATTCTTTTATATCGAGGATAATGGGATAAGCACTCTTTTTTTTCATCCAGTCCCCGTTCCTCTCAGGAAACACCTTCTCTCTCTCTGTCTCTCTCTCTGTCTCTCTCTCTCTCTGTCTCTCTCTGTCTCGTCTGTCTGTCTGTCTGTCTGTCTCTTCTGTCTCTCTTCTCTCTTCTTCTCTCTTCTCTCTCTCTCTCTCTCTCTCTCTCTCACTCTCTCTCTCTCTCTCTCGCTTCCTTGTTGTGACCATTATCCTGATCACACATGGATGTAATGTACTTTGTACCTTGCCATTCTTTAATGAAAATCACCCACCCCCCACCCCACCCCATCTCCCTTCTACCTTTTCACGAGACAGCCCACAAACAAACAAATAACTAGCTCATAGTACTACAGTGACTCACTAAGAAATGACGCAGGTGACTAATTTTCAATTGTTTCCTTGTTCTCGTCTTGAATACCAGACAGTGGGTACACAATTTAATACGACACATCATCAGCGTTACAAACCAAGAAAGCACGTATACCAATGACGCAAAATACAGGTCGGTGTGACATTGCTTTAGAGAAGCCCCAACAGAGAGGAGGGAGAGAGGGAGAGAGAGAGAGAAAGAGGAGAGAAAGAGAGAGAGAGGGGGGGGGGGAGCGATTGGATTGATTGATTGATTGATAATCTTGGTTTCCAAGTGCATGTGTGTGTGTGAGGCGCGCGCACGCGTGCGTGCTATGTGTGTGTGTGTATGTGTGTGTATGTGTGTGTGTATGTATGTGTGTATTGTGTGTGTATGTGTATTTGTTGTGTGAGACAGACGAACAGACAGACAGACAAAGACAGAGACATACAGATAGAGACAGAGAAACAGGACAGACATACGGACTGTAGTTCATTGCCATTGGCATTACTGTTCTGTTGGCAAGAGAAGTGCACAATAAACTTCTGCATTCGCGACATT
>CM060329.1:49925177-49957677 GCA_030674155.1 Stramonita haemastoma
TGTATCCATTTTACGTTATCTTTAATTGCTTTTCACATCCTCTTTTATTTGTTTTGTTATGCGTTTGGAGGCGGCACGAGGCGGAAAGATCAAACTCCTAATCCTATCAATTACAAAGACCCTGAGGTTGCCAATGGAAAGTATGCTTGAATCTCAAGGACAAGAACAACTTATTTTGCCACTTTTGGTTTCCCTAACGGGCTGGAAGGTATGTTGCAGATTTTATTTGATCGTTTATTTAGATCTAAATTGTTTACTTATATTTCAATTTTATCGTTTATTCGAAAAGACTTCGGACGCGAAAGCCGAATCGGCTTCAATCCTATTAAGTCGTTGGTTCGAATCTCACCGTTGTCTAAATTAAGGTTGGGCACTGTTACAGTCTCCCAAGCTAATTTCAAGTGCAGACCTGCCAGTGCCTTAGTTCCCTCCGTGTATACACACATACGCAATATCAACCATGCACGTTAAAGATCCTGTCATTCTGTCAGCGTTCAGTGGAAGACGGAACAACATCCAGCATACATCCCCAAAGTCGGAATGCGGTTACCGTCATGGTGGGTAAAAGATACTAACAGACCAAACACGGTCGCATACGCGAAATCTCACCATCGGTGAACATTGCAACTCTAACCAAGGAACGGGAAAAAAGGTCCAAAAGATTAGTATTAGGTATCCGACAGTCTTGTAAGACTATGGAGTTGCGCACTAAGCTCTCGAATACAAAGCCTGGGTAAGTAAGTATGGAGGGCAAGCTGTTACCCATGCAGCAGACACCCCACTCCCCCTTCCATGTCGCTGGAAGGGTCCACTGGAAAGGCAATTGCCGATACGAATGGTTCCGGTGCCGTCGCAGGAGCCGCCAGAACGTTGCCATATACAGCCGCGAACCGCCCTGGGACTCCAACTGTCCGATTTTTGCCCATGGATGGTGTCTAAACAAGACATATGAGGGCATGCTGTTTTTTGTTGTTGTTGTTGTCATCTGCTCCTTCCGGCGCACAACGGCCTGCTCATCCAAACAGGCGGAACTGGCTTTTAACGTGTGCGCAAGATGTTCTGCTTATGTTCCCACACGGGGCCTCAGTTTATAGTCTCATCCGAATGACTGCAACTCGTTTATCTAGCGGATAAGGAAACAAAAATCCCTGCTTTGAATAGGATCGAACTTGGAACATCATCTCGCTGTCTGTAACAAAAAAAAAGTACCCCCCCCCCCCCAAATTAGACCACAGATTCACCCACAAACCCTCTTGATCTCTTCCATAAAAAAAAATCACACGCAGAAAATTAAGCTCCCAATACAACTTAACACATAATGATGGGAGGTAGGGTTAATTGTGGTCAATAAACTTAGGTAAAGGTAGGAAACTTTAGGCTAGTTTATTATTTTTTTAATTATAATATATTATACCACTTTATGTCACAGCACATTTCTCTGCGTGGAATTCGGGCTGCTCACCCTGGGGAGAGTGTGTCGCCACAAGTGCAGCGCCTACCTATTATTATTTTTCTTTTTCCTGCATGCACTGTATTGTTTCCTATCAGAGTGGCTTTTTTCTACAGAATTGTGCCAAGGACAACCCCCTTGTTGCCGTGGGTTCTTTCACTGAGCTAAATAAAAATGTGTAACACAAGAGACCTCGATTTATCGTCTCATCCGAAAGACTAGCGCCCAGACCACCACTCATGGTCTAATGGATGGGGGAAAAGTTTTGGGCCCAAGCGGGATTGGAACCACTGCACACTCACAACCCGGGTTTTCGCTTTCTATGCAGGCCGTTACCTCTAGACCACCGATCTAGGCCTGACTGAGGGGAAACAGGCGTTGCAGGAAAACATGAGGAGCCAGGTCACGGGGGGAAGGTTTATAGACACACAAAGCCAGTCTGTCAGCGGGTGCAAAGGAACAAACAAACAATAAACAAGTCCGTTGACACCCGTCCACTACTAGGCCTACTGGAGTGTTCGAAATGCACAAACAACTTTTACCTTGTAGGCGTGTTGTGTCAGGTGATGGGGATTAGACAGGATGGCGGTGGGGTGGTTGGGTGCTGGGGGGGGAGGGGAGTGTTGAGAGAAACAGAGAGAGAGGGGGGGAGGAGATGCAGGGAAGGAGACAGAGAAAGTGCATTGGGAAGCGCGAAATGACGACAGCCATCCATGAAAAGGTGGTGGGGTGTATACATATGCAGGTTTTTTCTCGTCTGTCTGTCGTCTGTCGTGTCTGTTGTCTTTGTCTGTCTGTCTTTCTTTCTTAACTATTTCTTTGTTGTTGTTGTTGTTTCCTCGCCCATTGGGTGTATACACGGCTGTGACAATATGACGTTAAGGCTGCTATAATAACTGACACTAAAAGCATATCAGGAAGTTTTAGTCCACCTCCATTGTCCAGCGATGTGCTTCACCCATTCACTGTGTCCATGCCTTTATATTCTTTCCCCGTCAGCCAACAAAACTCTAATGTCTAAAAAAAAAATGTAACAAAAAACAAACAAGAAATGAAACAACCAAGAATTAAACCATACACAAAGTAGCACAGGGTGAATGATATTTCAACATTCCAATCGGATTGGTCATGGAGGATATCCTTCGTGTGTGTTGTTGAGATTTCCCATTTTGTGAGGGCAGTTATTCAAGCATCAACCTAATGGATATTTGGTAAGAAAAAAAACCCTTCTCCTTTCCTGCACAAGGTGGGCTATCAATTCACAGACTGCGAATAGCAAGACAAACAGATTCCAAATCTGATATTTTCTATTATGTTTGTGAGCGTGCGCTTCGGTTGAATCAACAATTTTTCCTGGGAAAGTTAGGTAGGGTGCTCGTTTTACGTTCGCTGTTTGAACTGGGTTTGGTTTTTGTTTTTATTCATATGATACATTTTTATTGTTGTTATTTTGGGTCGTGTTTTCAAGTGTATCGATATAAAAGGATATGTTAAGCAGTTTAAAAAAAACTTACTCCATTTCCGTTTGGACCAAGCTTATGCCGTTGAGGGACGAAATCTAGTTGGCGATAAGAAAACCATTTAGCGACACACACCAGTAAGAAGACAAGACAAAGCTGGCAGAGCTCATCACTAGGAAGCAGTTTTCATTTGTGCAGTGCATGGTGTCTGTGTGTCAGCCATACCACTGGCCGTAGCCGCCTACTTTTTCTATGAAAGGAAAACATTTTTTCTGCAAGATGCTCTATGTTCCTTTTTCTGCAAGATGATCTATGTGTAAAAATACTGCATACATGTTATTTTTTCAGTCCTTGGCTCGCGCTCTGAGGCTCACCAATGGTGCGATTTTGAATAAAAATGTGACTGTTACCAAGCATCAAGATAACGCATTCTGACTTCGGGATGGTGTTTCCTTACAAAAGAAATGATCAACTGATCCTACCGGTACAAAAAGGCCTACTCTCCTGAACGGCGAAACGGACTTTTTAACTGTGCGCAAGATATTGTCTGTGTAATAGCGCACAGGATCTCGTTTTATTGTCTCATCGGAAGGACTTTTGGGGGAATGGAGTTGGCACTGATGATGTAATAAACTCTTACGGGGAAATCCCCTTTACCTAGTGCCTAAGTGGTGGCTGGGCCCTGGGTTCAGATCATGAGTTCAATGCTCTAACCACTAAGCTGTCTCGTCCCCCACACTGCATACATCAATTTATTAGTGCAAGGTGAACGCCTCTCTTGTTGTATTTATTGTTTGTTGTTGTGTTGTGGAATCTGGAGGCACCCAGAGTGTGTGTGAGAGTACACACAGGATAAAAAGTTCACACGCATGGTTCAAAACATACCATCATTTATTTTGTTGTTTTTGTTTCGTGTTCCCTAGCTTATAATCCACCAAGAGGTCACCCAGAATAAACACTCGGACCCAACTCAGCCCGTCTGTGAATCTCTCTGCGACTGAAAACACGCTGGTTGAGATGTTTGCCCGTAAAACCCTCGTCAAGTTCCTCACCGTATCGTCTATAGACAGCCATGCCCCGACTTCAGAGAAACATCAACACTTTAAAGTTAACTAGGGCTGGGTATTTTGCTTACACCCCTAACCCCCATAACTAACGAAGCTTTGGGCCTGAGCCATGACACAGGCCTCTGACCTTCCTGCTCTGTTTATCACTGACCACGAGGCCTAGTACTAGGCTACTTACCACCATTACTACTGAAGCCCACTACTAGCACCTGCTGTACTTTTCTGAAAGCTGGGGACTAAACTGACCCTTCCTCTTGTTTACAACCTCACTACACAGGTCCGTGTGCTGTGGTGTGGTGGGCCCCTCATCCGATCAAGGCATTAAAGTCTGTTTATAGACCCTGACCTTCTCAAGCTGAAAATAAGGTACCGTAGAGTCTGTTGTTGGAGGGGGGGGAGTGGGGGGAGAGAAGGATGTGTGTGTGTGTGAGTGTTAGGGGGGGGTGGGGCAGGGGAGAGTGGAGGTAGAAAAGGTGTGTTGTGTGTGTGCGGTGCGTGCGTGCGTGCGTGTGTGTGTGCATATGCACGCGTGCGTGTGTACGTGTGCTTGCATGTGTGATACGTGCAAGTATGCATATCAGAATGTAACTGTTAATTATTACCTGATACCTGTCAGCATACCTCTCGTAAGTGTGTTTACAAAGATCGCTAAAGATTTTACATCCCCACTTCCCCCCTCCCCCCTCCTCTCTCTCTCTCTCTCTCTCTCTCTCTCTCTCTCTCTCTCTCTCTCTCTCCTCTCTCTCTCTCCTCCTCCTCCTCCTCCTCCCCCCCCCTCTCTCTCTCTTCCCTGAGTTACAGGAGAGGTAAAAATAACTGCTCCTGCTGTAATCTGCTCCAGAAATAGGTGTGTGAGTCAGGGCAGGGTACCCTAGTGAGGAGCGAACATAACGGTAATCACAGCTTCCATCAACGAGCCCTGTATTATATAGTAGTGGAGACTTTGTTACACTTTGGCCCCCTGATGAAGACAGAGAGGTGCCAAAAGTATGGGGATTTACCTGTGTAGAAAGGTCATGCTTTCATCTTTTTGTCTTTATTTATTCATTTCAGTCTGGACAGCAGAAATGATCTTTATGAAAACAGTTTCGTTCGGGTTTTTTCTTCCGTTTTTTTTCTTGTTTTCTCCTTGGTTCTTTTCTCTCTTTGCTTCTTGTTTCTCTCCTTTGTTCTGTTCTCTCCTTTGCTTTTGTTTCTTCCTTTGCTTTCTTTTTCTCGCTTTCTTTCGTTCTGTTAGTAGTAACTGAACAAACGACAATGTCCGTTATTACACAACAATTATGAATAATATACTCCTTCAAACTTCAGACAAACCACGTCTTGAGATTTTACGGAAATGCAGGTAGAGAAAACGGGGTATAATTGCACCCTACACTTTAAATAATTCATATTCCTAGGCATGCCTAGACCTCGTGGGCTCACATGCTCAACTTATCACAGAGTCACAAGACCAAGTACCAAGAAAAAGTTAATGTACACACAGTGCAGTGAAACACCTTGATGATGAAAAAACAAAATTATTTTACATTTAATGTGCCAACAGCGTACAAAACACACATGAACATAACTGAGTTATTCCTTGTTGGGCTTTCCACAGCTTAACTTTTGGGGGGTTGGGGTGGGGTTCTTCTAAATGATGCACTTGGTCTTGTCAAATCATGGTAAGAGAACACTCTTATAAGAAGTTGTGTGTATATATACGGCTGTCTGTTTCTGTCTGTTTTAAAACATCTCACCGTACAGACAGCCATATTCTGACTTCAGACAAGTTTTTCTCCTTTACTGGAGAGAGTATAGGTTGTGGCACTACAAAGCTTGTTTGGAATGAATCCACCCCCACAAGCATTTTAAACATAGCTACGTGTTCATATTAGGCCTACAGGCCTTCAGACTTTGCTTAATTAAATCAACAACTGACCCTTTGTTTTTTTTCCTTTCTTTCCGATCTCGTTAGAGCTCCAATGTTCACCAGTGGTAGATTTTTGCGTATGCGACCGTTTTTGTTTTGTTTTTTTCTCCTACCATTTTGGTAGCCGCGTTCCTACTTCAGAGATAGACCTTTTGAGTCTGGTCATTTTTCCATAACCGTGAAGGACTTCGTTACAGCCAAAGAAAGTAGGACCAATCACTACATACAACCTGTCCAAATCTGGCCCTGCTCAAGTGTTGTCTAATGAAGCGATAATACCTGTAATCTATCTCCCTTCCCACCTTATACCACCCTCGTTAGTCCAGGCCCAACGGCTTTCCAGAGTTACGCATGTTCTTCCACTATTTTCATCATGTTGCTAAGTGCAGGTGTATCTCCAGTTCCAGTTCGCGCGAACCAATAAACATTCCTTGTTGTTATAGGTCATGTACTTTGCTCTTATGCCCATAACTACATGTGTCTGTACTATCTTGTTTGTTTGTTAAGGCTTAAGAATTGGGACAGAGCTTCAACGCAGATAAGTAAAATGAAAATAATAGTGATGTGTATGGATGATGTTTTTTTTCTTCTTTTTTTTAAGTGAGTAACCGATTTTGCAATCGTGTATGTGTGTGTGTGCGTGTGCGCGCGTACGTGTGTGTGTGTGTGTGTGTGTGTGTGTGTGTGTGCGTGCGTGCGTGCGTGCGTGGTGGTGCGTGCGTGGTGCGTGCGTGGTGCGTGCGTGCGTGCGTGTGTGATCAGAGTTGCCTAACATCACGTGAATTTAAATGACAGCTTGTTGTTTTTACGTTTTCGGTCAAACTTAGATAATAACTAACCTTTAAAAAAAACAAAAAGGAGAATAAGTGCAACATCATCCTCAGCTGAAGACAATGACCCGAGCAAGGACTTTACCTTGAAACAATTAGCCAAAATTTGCTCTCTGGAACTCAGGAAAGGCTCGTTAATATATAAAAAAAAGGAAACAAAATCCTAAAGCCAATAGTTTGTTGTCATTTCGAATGGAGTTGACATGGGCGGTTCCTTGCGGTGTCATGGAATTGACAGCCTCAGCTCACGGTTTTTAAACACGTACCAATGCATTTACTCTCACTCATTTACGAAAAATGCCCCCCCCCCTCCCCTCCCCCACTACCTGAACCCCCACCCACGTATTCTCGTTTTTATTCTTGTGAGAGCGTGAGAGCAACACACATACACACACACGCGCGCGCGCACACACACACACACATCCGCTTACACACACACACACACAATCCGCTTACTTATACGCAACGTGCGCGGCGCACACCACACACAACACACACACACACACACACACACACACATCCGCTTACTTATACGCAACGCGCGCGCGCGCGCCACACACACACACCACACACACACACATACACACACACACACACATCCGCTTACACACACACACACACACACACACACACACACACACAACACACACACACACAATCCGTTTACTTATACGCAACGCGCGCGCGCGCGCGCCACACACACACACACATACACACACACATACACACATCCGCTTACACATACGCAACACACACACACACACACACACACACACACACACACACACACACACACACACACACACACACACACACACACACACTTCTGCTTAGTTGGTCAAGTCCGGAATGTTCATCATAATCTCTGTGCGTGGTGTGTGTATGTTTGGGTATTTGCCTAGCTTCCACATGTGTGTGCGTGCGTGCGTGCGTGCATACGCGCGCGCGCGTGTGTGTTCTTGTTTACAAATTATTCTTACATGCACGTGTGCCTGTAATGTACGTGGAAGTCTTTGGGCATAATTATGTAAGAACATAAGTAATGAAATAGGTAAGTCACTAGGAAAGTAGGCCTAAGTAACTAAGCAAATGTGTGTGTGTGTGTGTGTGTGTGTGTGTGTGTGTGTGTGTGTGTGTGTGTGTGTGTGTGTGTGTGTGTTGTGTGTGTGGTAGTAGTAGTAGTAGTAGTAGTAGTAGTAGTAGTAGTAGTAGTAGTAGTAGTCTTCAATTTTACATCCCTTCACATCTTAAAGTGATACTGCGCTGCGTGTGCGTGCGTGTGTTTGTGCATGCACGCGCGCACGCGTGGTGTTTGTGCCGCATTCTCAGCTTCTGGAAATTGTGTGCTAGAATTCTCTCTGTTCAACCTCTCTCTTTGCGCCTGCCTTGTTCCCTTTCTTCCTGTCACATCTTCCTTGCCTAGTTTCTGTTCTCTTGGTCCATTCTCTGGCCTCCCCCCCCCCCCCCCCCCACGAAAGACTTAAAAGATAACTACTTTCTCCAGTACATACCCAAGTACGAAGCTCTGAGCCTGATTGACTTGCACTTGACATCAGCGCACACATATGACAGACAACAATAGGCTTTGCCGCTATCTGACGGTTTGACGACGACAACAAAGAAGTCATCAGCTAGGAGTGTTTTAAATACATTTATTTGTGTATTTATTAAATCATTTATTTATTTATTTAGACCACTTAAAGCCAGGGCAGATTTATCTGCGTGCAATTCGGGCTGTTCTCCCTGGGGAGAGTATGTCGCCACAAGAGATAGCACCACCCATTTTTTTTTTTATCTTTTCCTGTCAGCAAGTGTATTTGTTTCCTATCAGAGTGGCTTTTTTGTGCAGAATTTCGCCAGGGACAACTCTCTTGTTGCCGTGGGTTCTTTAGTGTGCTAAATAAATTTGTGTAACACAAGGAACCTCAGTTTATCGTCTCATCCGAAAGACTAGCATCCAGACCACCACTCATAGTCTGATAGATGGGGGGAAATGTTTTGGGCCCAAACGGGATTCAAACCTCTGCACACTTCTGACCCAGACTTTTAGCTTTCTAGGCAGGTGCGTTACCTCTAGACCACCGATCTACATTAGTTTATCTCCCATGTGTAGCTTGATTATTTCTTTAGCTTTGAAACAATTAGCCTAAAAAAAGTTCTGATTTCTCGAAAATGATAATAGACTAGATATGGAATGGGAGTTGGGGACTATAATAAAGTAGATAAGGCTTTAGTTAGTGCAGGAAGACGAGGGGGTTAGTCAAAATCTGTACTGACCTCAAAAGCCTCACTTGGGATGCTTATTTTTTTCTTTCTTGGATTATATTAGAGGCTCAGTGGAATTATCCAGTTTAGGGGTTGTATCAACCAATCAAACGCCACCACCTCCCCCACTCAGGATTTCTCTGGGGATGCTTAGGCTTAGACTACATATAGCCTACAACCCAGTGGTCATTTAATTTAAAACTGCCCCCAGCCTTCTCCTCCCACCCCCTCCCTCCCTCCTCCCCTGATTACAGAAGACCTGTAAATAGTTTGACTTCTATTCCTTGTGGCTGGATCTATAAATAGGCAGGCTGGGTCACGGCATGGCGTTGCCATCCTTGTAATTAAGGGAGACCTCTCTCCACTGTGGGGGACGGGAAATGAGCATTCAAAGCCGTGAAGAGTTCTTGTGTCTGAGTTTTCTTCTTGTTATTGATCTTTTTTTTCTCTCTCTCTCTTTTTTTTTCTTTTTTTCACGTTTACAACGAAATGACATTTGTTTCAGTGCCCCTCCTCCTCCTCAGGTTGCTTTGTTTCAAAATAAGGCTTGTTTTGCTTAATTAAAATCCTGGTGGTTTTTTTTTGTAACTAGCATCTCTCTCTCTCTCTCTCTCTCTCTCTCTCTCTCTCCTCTCTCTCTCTCTCGTCTCTCTGTTCTCTCTTCTCTCTCTCTTCATGGGACGGATGCTAGTGCAAACATTGCGCTGGCAATTTGACGACCGTTCGATTCCGTTGAGAATTTTCCCTGGAGTTATCATCAGGCGACTCCACTCCCCAAATCTTTCGATGAGACTTTAAACCGAGCTCCGTGTGCACACACGCAACATCTTCGCACACGTAAACCTGTCCGCTTTCGTAAGTAGCCTCGTGTCGATGGACAGAATGACATTTACAAAACTGCATACACACGACTGATGAAAAAAAAGCCAAGGCTTTTCCATTATCCTCGATATAAGAATGATCATCAATCAACATCACTCTCTCTCTCTCTCTCTCTCTCGTCTCTCTCTCGTCTCTTCTCTCTCTCTCTCTCTCCTGTTTCTTCATTCCCCCTCCCTTTCGCACACTGGGGGGGGGGGGGGGGGGGTTACAAGAGACCTAAAAATAGTTTAGCTTTGTTGAAATTTTGTTCTATGTATAGCATTGTGAGTCGCAGGTATCATCCCAATAGACCCTACCTGTCATCCACAAAGACTTTGTTCCGCTTTGGGGGAGACATGGGGGTGTTAAAAGTAAGACAGAGTTTCTACCATGTGATACAATTTTTCGGCAACAAAACGGGCCTGTCAATTTTCTTACAGAAAAATAAAGACTTGCTTCTTTACTTGACTTGGCTAAAGTAGTAGTTTGCAACCACATTGTCTTTGACAGAACTAACACCACTCTCTCTCTCTCCTCTCTCCCTCTCTCTCTCTCTCTCTCTCTCTCTCTCTCTCTCTCTCTCTCTCTCTCTCTCTCTCTCGTTTTTTTTATGTCTGCCTCCTCAATAACCCATTAATTTTGCGTATGTTCTATATTTTTTAGCAGATCTTTCTTTGAAGTTACCGGAAGACATTGTACGCTGTATTTATGGCTGACTCAAACTATGCCGTTTTGAAACGCCTCAACAGTTAGGCAGCCACACTCCAACTTCAGAAGACAATGCAGATCTTAAAACACTGGTATTTTCCCGTAGTTATTGATACAATAATATCCATGTCAAGAGTTGGAAGCCCTAACGCTAGTCCTAGTCTGGCCTCTAGTGATTAATCTGCACCTCTTCATACACTGAAGCTCTGACCTGAAAGAACTCGGGTAGTTGGCAAAATGTCATACCTGTATTTTGCATGTAGGTGAGGTCAGTTCTAAGATACCTTAATATGATAACAAAAGTTAATGGCTATTTTCTGTTTACTTTGTTGTGTTGTCATTTTGGTGGTATGGTATAAAATATATATAGATCTACCTTTCTCTGAGAAATACGGTAAACAAATGATAATTTTGGATTTATTTCTTATGAACTTCTTCTTTTCCTTTTCTTCTTTCTCTTGTATGTCCTCAACTCCAGTACAGATAATCGCAAATGAAAAACCTTTACACTACACTACGCTACACTACACACACTCTTACACTACACTACCTACTATACACATATATATATATAATATATATATATATATATATATATATAATATATATATATATATAATATATATATATATATATATAATATATTGGACAATTTTCGCGCCTATATGTTTCTTGTTTACTCCTTGGTGGTTTTTGTTTTTGTTTTGTGCCTCTTAATGCTATTTTATACAAATTTATGGGAGCTATAACTTCGTCATCAACGACAAAATCTTTTAAATGATTATCTAAGCTGATGAAAATATTAGGCAAATGTCAATGTTCAGTATAATTCAAAGAAAATCCAGTTGTCAACACTTCTCAAAGTCAGAAATCTGGCCTTAGCCCAGGATTGCATGTGCTCTAAATTCGACGTGTCATGTACTGCTGTACTGTACGCGGATGTCTGGGTTCATGTGTACCAATAAATACCTGGACATTGACTGGTGTACTTTGCTCTGCCGGACCTGTCCGTGATAGTTGTGGTAATTGTTGATCAAACTGGGACAAAGTTTGTTTTAAACAAATATGTCGTCATAGAATACTGCGGCAGGGCGGGGGAAAGGAGGGAGCTGCAGTTAATAAGCCAGTGTTTTCGTTAACTAATGATGTTTAACATTTTCGATTGTCTTTTTTTCTCTTCATGAGTGTTTAATTAATGAACTAGCGATGTCGATTAAATCTTTGTCACCGCGATTTTTTACGATATCTGCAAACCTGCCATGCCTCCCTTCATGTCCGTGTTTTGTTGTTGTTGTTGTGATCATATTCTTGTTCATTGGAAATTTCTAATTTAGGGTGTTCATGTTTACGTGCATCCGGAATAGCAAGCATAGCAATACACGTCAGTATTCCGTGGGCTGAGGAATCACAAAAATGCAGTTAAAACAAATATTTGCAAAAAGGGTTTCAAGCTTGGCAAACGCTGTGTAGCGAATAAGGAATATCCGGCACACTGTGTCATATTTTTAGAAACAAAATGAAACTTTAACTGTGAGTGTCCATCTTTAATTCCCATTCAAGTGTGACCTACATCTTATATTATTTAAAAAAAAAAAAAAGCTAGGCCTATGATTTAAAGTTGCATTGTTTTCGATTTTTATTTGAGCTACCTAGACGGTTGTTTTATAAATCCCATTTTTGTGGGTGAGTAATTACCTTTGGGTGTTCAGTATGAAACCCGACAACTTAAGTTTGATTTTCATGACTAGTACTTGTACTTGCATTGGCATTTAGGGCACATATGAGATTCCACGGCAGCTATAAAGTTCCCCAGCTCAACACCCAAAGCATGCTCTTTGACTCACTCATCCCATCTGGGAATCACTGTGGGATTTGAAATACACACTGGATAAAAGTTTGTAGACTATATGTGATCGTTTTCAAATACCTCGCTGTATAGGCAGCCATTCTCCACTTTCAGAGTACTTTTGTCCTTGAAAGGAAAGTGCAGGCTGCTATACTGAGAGCTTATGGCTACATCTAGAGACAAATCTCAACATTTCACAGCATAGTAACGAGCTGTTAAAGCAGGCACTGGCATTTAGCTTACATCAATAACTGACAAAGCTTTTGGCCTGGGACAAAAACGCACTAGATTTAGCATAAACCAAAAGGTATCATTTAGAACCCCCCAAAAATCACTATACAGACTTAAACCCATCACTTATAAGAACTCAAGCACCCAACCATCTCAGCTAACTGTTAGACCACACAGCCTTGTTGTTGTGATCAAAGTGCAACATTTTTGTCTTGTGAGTCACGCTGTTTTGGTACAGAGAATTCCAGGTGACCTGGATACACTTTCTGGGGCTGATTGTCAGGATAGGTAGGACTGTTACAGTAGTAGCCAGTTCAGAGTCTTTCATACCAAAGTCACGTTTACCCAGGGGCAATGGCCTGAAGTGGTGGTGTCAAAATCGCTTTTCTTTACTACTGAAATGATGGGGGGGGGGGGGGGGGGCTTCTTCTTCTCTCTCTCTCTCTCTCTCTCTCTCTCTCTCTCTCTCTCTCTCTCTCCTCTCCTCTCTCTCTCTCTCTCCTCTCTCTCTCCTGTTTTACGTAACTCTAACCACCGTGTCCACGGCAGAAGCTCATGCAGTGGGCTAGGCCTAGGGGTGTGGTTGTGTGAGGGAGGGAGGGAGAGGGGGGGCCTCTGAGTCCAATATAGGTCACGGCATGCGCCCTGCTCGTGACAGTGGACACTTTGGCCACGCTTGGAAGATTTGGACCTTTCCGTTTCTGATCCCTCCGCTTTATTTCAGTTAAAACATGGGTGTCATTTGTCAGGGATTATAATACTACACTACTACTACTACTAACTACTACACTACTACTACTACACTACTAGCTGCTGCTGCTGCTGCTGCTGCTGCTGCTGCCACCGCATACTAATGCCGCTGTTGTCATTGTAACTTACACCAACATCTCTAAACAACAACAACAACAACAACAACAACAACAACAACAACTACTACTACTACTACTACTACTACTACTACTACTACTACTACTACTACTACTACTACTACTACTACACTACTACCACTCCCTGCTGCCGCTAGTGGTAGTGGTACTGCTGCTGTTACTACTACTTCTTCTCCCACCACCACCATCACCACACATACCTAGATTCATATAAATCTGCTGCTTCAGCTACTACTGCTGCTTCTGCTAAACATTTTTAATCTTAAAACGCTTTCCTTTCTCTTTGCCAAGGTACCACAAAGCTCTGTACATAACAACACAACAATGCCTATCAAATATGCACCAGCATGAATGTAGCAACACACACACACACACACACACACACACACACACACACACACACACACACACACACACACACACACACACACACACACACAAACACACGAAGACATTGTGCTAGATAAAAATCACAAGAAAAACAAACGAG
Organism: Stramonita haemastoma; assembly: GCA_030674155.1. Lineage (NCBI taxonomy): Eukaryota > Metazoa > Mollusca > Gastropoda > Neogastropoda > Muricidae > Stramonita > Stramonita haemastoma. Next base: position 49,939,182 of record CM060329.1, read on the forward strand.
AGTGCTTTATCGCAGCTTACATAGTGTTACTATCAAAACAATGATAAACTGACACATTATATATTTACATAACCGCACAGATGATACATGATATACCTACATAATACTGGTGTATGCACGTACTCACGCTCACGTGTACGTATGTACGTATCCACGCACGCTTGCAAACAGACACACGCATGATTGTAGACAGACATTTGTAAAAGTATCACTATCTAACTCTCCCCAAAAGTCAGAATAGCCACACAATGATGCTTACTATATCCGGAATAAAAGCTTTGCTTGCTTGCCTTGCCTTTCTTGCCTTGCCCATTTATCTAATTCTCGGCTAGAACTCCCGGGTTCACCAATGCAGAGTTGTTTGCGTATGCGACGGTTTACCCATCACTAAGGTAGCCACAGTCCGACTTCGGTAACGATCGCCATTCTAAGCGTGGCTTCACTTCTTCTTGACTTCTTGAGGAGTCTTTAGCATTACATTTTTCAAATAATGTCTCGGGTCAGTTGAACACAGCGGAGCCTGTCCCTCTCCTGATTGCATAGTGCATGCGAGGTATGGTCGTGTGATACATGCAAGTGACCACCGCTGGCCTATTCTACGAAATACGGAAGGGTTTTAAAGTGTGTGCAAGATGTTCTGCCTGTGTTTGCATAATGAAACAAAACTGCTCTCACATTCTGTAGGCCTTGAGTGGTGGTCCAGGTTCTTGTCTTTCGATTGAGATGATAAGCCGAGGTCCTGTTTTGAACACACATTTAATTTAATGCGAGCAAAAGTAACCTCAACACCACCTCTTGCAGTCTGGTTGACAAAGACAATCATCCTAACTAACTGGTCAAAGGGTCCTACTAGCCATATTACACTACCTGAAGAATAACACATTGGTACCTGATAAGGATTCAAACCTGTAACTCCTGCACTTTGTCAATTGGAGCCCTATGCAGCACGAAGCACATTAATATTGTTTCTTGACTTTTTAAAATTTCGTTCCTCGGCTACAGCTCCATGGTGAAATTTTGCGTATGTGACCGTTCTTATCCACCATGACAGTAGCCACATTCCGACTTCGGGGATGTATGCTGGTATATTCGTGTTTCCGTAACCCACCTAACTCTGAAAGAATTATTAGGATCTTTAACGTGAATAGCTGATCTAGGGGACGGCATAGCTCTGTGGTCAGAGCGCTCGCTTTCGTCAAGTTAAGCAGCGTCGAGCGTGGTTATCAGTTGGATGGGTGACTGTTTGCATTTTTGCGTGCCTAGGCTTCAGTACAGTCCCCCCAGTTCACCAAGCTGTAAATGGGTACCTGCCCTCTTTAGGGTCAGGGAAGGTAAAGCAGCGAGGAAGATGAGATGGGCGCCGCCCTCAACATGCTGGCCCTTAGAGAAGCTGAGGTCTCTGATGCCTCGCTTTTATCTTAGTTGATCTTCTGCATGCGTGTAAACATGCACGAGGGGAGTTAAAGACACTGGCAAACATGCCTTGAAGTTTGACCTGGGAGATGGTAAAAATCCCAACCCCTAATTCAGCACACACTGCTGCCGAGATTCGAACGGCCCCACGACTTTCATAGACCCACGCGGATTGAAGTGGAACGATCATAACCCCTGGCCACAGCTATGTCCCGCGTGCGTTTGTTTGTAAACAAAGGGTCCAGTCCACTCTACCACCGCTACCACCATGCCCTAGTGTCCAGCTGAAACTTTTAAACAGGCCATCACAACATATAACAACAAAGGACCTACCAGCCTATCCCCTCCCTCCCTCCTTCCCACAACAACTTTAAGGGGCAAGAGAAAGGGAGGGGTGGAGAGGGGGGAGGAGGCAGGGGGAGGGGGAGGACGAGTAGGACACAGAAGATGTTCAGAAGAAGGTGAAAAAATCCCTCATACTTCCTCTCCCTCCTCCTCCCTTCTCCCCTGCTGATTTACGATTCGTCCCCTAAGGTGCTTCATAGGGAGGACCTTAGCTGCAGGTTGTGTCACTTTCTGCCTAAGCTGATGACCTCTTATGCAAGGATCCCTCCCCCTCCCCCCCCCTAATCTCCTTCCTCCTCCTCTGGCCTTTGACCTTGCCCCCTTTAACTCTCCCGCCTCTTCCCCCTCCCTTCTTCCCCCCCCCTTCCCCTTGGTTTTGGACTTTGCCTCTTCCCGCTTTGCTGTTACGTCCATCCTTAACACTCTTACGTGACAATCTCTCTCTCATGTTTGTTGATATACATACTTATTACAATAAGGAGTTGTGTTATTCCACATCTACATCTCAGGAGAGAGAAGTACAAACAATAGCCTGGGGAGGAGTGTGTGTGTGTGGTAGCCTATAGAGAGAATTATCATCCCTACTTCCAAGTTCGTTCATATAACCTGTGTACTCTCTCTCTCTCTCTCTCCTCTCTCTCTCTCTCCCTCCCTCCCTCTCCTCTCTCTCTCTCTCTCTCTCTCTCTCTCCTCTCTCTCCTCTCTCTTCTCTCTCTCTCTCTCTCTCTCTGTTGTTGACAAACTTTGTTTATCATAGGAAATTATCATCAGCTCCTGGAGTACTTAAAACTCCTAAGTTGTTGTTAGGATAGACTAGTAGACAAAAGTTCGCAGGTGCTAAAGTAAGTCGTCTGGTACTTATTGCCTTCCCTTTATTTGACAATCTTTGTTTATCGTAGAAAACTATCATCAATTACTCGAGTACTCAGAACTCCTAAGTTGTTGTTGGGATAGTAGACAGAGCTCTCAGGTGCCAGATGAAGTCGGAAGGTATCAGACTACTGGAGGGCCCGTGACAAGTCTGTGTGGACAGGTTTTCTTTGTTTTAACTGTTTGTCGCCTTTCTCCGCAAACATTTTGCTGCCAGTCTGATTACACACCAACTGTTATTGTATCTTCAGAGAAATTGTTTTTACCTTTCTCAAAGACACACACGGGCAGAGAGAGAGAGAGAGAGAGAGAGAGAGAGAGAGAGAGAGAGAGAGAGAGAGAGAGAGAGAGAGAGAGAGAGAGAGAGAGAGAGAGAGAGTACATTTATTGATTTATTGATTTATTCACACACACACACACGCATGCATGCGCGCGCGCGCACACACACACACACACCACAAAAAAATATTCATTCAGTCACTGATTTATTCACACACACTATCACACACGCACACACACACACACACACCACATCTATTCATTCATTCATTCATTCATTCATTTATCCATGTGTTCGTTCGTTCGTTTGTTCGTTCGTTCGTTTATTTACAAATGCACAGGCAAATGCAAAAAGAGAGATAGAAGGAAGCAGGAACAGGAGTAGGGACTGTGATTCATCATTTGGATTTCAGTTTACTGGTTTTTTTAGAAGGAAAGGCGGGAAATTATGAAATGAAAAATAAAAGTGCATATACATGAGCAGCATGGCACATCTAAAACAATACTGTGTATTAATCGAGTTCAATATTTCTCTCTTGCCAGCAAAACAGTCTCTACTATCACTCCCTATCAACTTCTCATAAATTTCTTTTTGCGATTAAATTTCATTCTTTTCATTTCCACTGAATACATGCATTTCCTCCCGTTTTTACAGCTCAATGGACAGAGTGTGTAACTTCAATTCTGTAGGTCCATAAAGTCGTGGGTTTGAATCTCAGCAGCGATCAGCGTCTGGTTAGTCAAAAGTAGCAATTGTTACTATCTCTGGAACCAACGTAAAAAGTTGGCCCAGGCAAGCGGTGTCAGTTATTGATGTCAGATCATGGCCAAGGCCTACACTAAAATGTTGTTAAGCTATGTGGTAAAATGTTGTGTTAAGATCGCCTTCAGCCATGACCTGCGCTCTCCTTTAAAGGAGAAAAAATCCCCTGAAATCAGAGTATGGCTGCCTATATGGCGAGGTACTTGAAAAGTCATGCACGCAAACTTCTCATTCAGTTTGCAATTTTAACATCACAGTGATTCCCAGGTGGGATGAGTCAGAGTGCACACTCTGGGTGACACCCAGAGTGTTAAACTGGGGAACCCACAACAACAACAACGTGAAAAGAGCAGTCATTTCGGTAACTGAATTCCCTTCGTTTACGCATACAGAAGACCAAATTTAATAGGAGGTACGGCCTGAAAAATCTTAACGATGTGTTAAGGAAAAAAAGGATAGATCTAGATAGCTACTGGTTTTAAGGCAGTGACCGTGTATCATTTCCATACTGCTGTCAGACAGGAGATGGGTACCATCTTTTTAGTTCTTACTGCTGTAAGGCAGAAGATATAACAAGACAGGAGATGGGTACCATTTTCATTACGCTATAATATGAAGGAGGTGAGTACCACCTTCATACTGCTGTAAGACAGGAGATGGGCCCTACCTTCATACTGCTGTAACGGAACATAAGATGGGTCCCACCTTCATACTGCTGTTACGAAACAAGATGGGTCCCACCTTCATACTGCTGTTACGAAACAAGATGGGTCCCACCTTCATACTGCTGTTACGAAACATAAGATGGGTCCCACCTTCATACTGCTGTAACAAAACAAGATGGGCCCCACCTTCATACTACTGAAAAGAGACATAAGATGGGCCCCACCTTAACACTACTGTAAAAACAACAACAACAACATAAGATGGGTTCCACCTTCATACTGCCGTAGAAAGACATATGCATAAGCTGGGTATCGTCTGCATACAGCTGTGATAATATCAGATACCATCACCATCTCCATTCTGTTCTAGGGCATCAAGCAGGAGGTGGGGCCATGTTTCTTCTGTAGGGTCAGGGGTCTGTCTCTAGATATTTAACTCGACAATCATGGGAAACATTTACACACTTAGATACCTTAGCAAGCAGGAGATGATCTAAACATTCCACAGGGGGCGGCATGGCCCTGTGGTCAGAACGGTGCACTCGTGATCTGACAGCCCTGGTTCGAGCCACCACCATGGCACGGTGACGACGAAAGATGATGATGAAGAAGAAGAAGAATTAGGAGGAGGAGGAGGAGGAGGAGGAGAAGAAGAAGAAGAAGAAGAAGAAGAAGAAGAAGAAGAAGAAGAAGAACAACAACAACAACAACAACAACAACAACATTAACAACAACAACAACAACAACAACAACAGCAAGAACCAGACTCAGCTGTATGCTGCCGATATTAGTCACTGGATTTTGGCGCCACACTGGAACTATGGCGTAACCTATTGACGGACAAGGGACACTATCCATCTGTCCACCATCTGCCCCCCTACCCCCTCTCCTACCAGCCCCCTCCTGTGAAACGAATCAAACTTACTCAAATCCCCCTCCCTTCAGTTTTACCCCAGGCCAAATCTGTTATACCTATACATCTGAACCGCATTTTCTGCATTTTTAATGTAGTTGAGGTTTTTGTCTCGTTGAGATGCTTTGAATTATTTCATAGTAATAAGGGCCGATGAAAAAGAAGCAGCAGAGGTTCTTCAAAGAAGAAGAAGAAGAAGAAGAAGAAGAAGAAGAAGAAGAAGGAGCTTAATCAGCTTACATTTTTTTACATGGACGAAATCATTTTGGGGGGGAATAATTTTTATGTTAGAAATACTGATCCTCAGCATTCACACTTAACATCTCGAAAATATGTCTTGCTTAGATCTTGTGTGTGTGTGTGTGTGTGTGTGTGTGTGTGTGTGTGTGTGTGGTGTGTGTGTGTGTTGTGTGTGTGTGTGTGTGTTTGTGTGTGTGTGTGTGTGTGTGTGTGTGTGTGTGTGTGTTGTGTGTGTGTGTGTGTTTGTGTGTGTGTGTGTTGTGTGTGTGTGTGTTGTGTGTGTGTGTGGTGTGTGTTTGTGTGTGTGTGTGTGTGTGTGTGTAGTGTGTGTGTGGGAAGGTGTGTGTAAGTGTGTGTGTGTAAGTGTGTGTGTGTGTGCGTGCGTGCGTGCGTGTGTGTGTTTGTGACCAGATACACTTGTTACATGTATCTTCAATCGACTGAATGCAAATTGCCATCAGTTCGAATACTATGCAATTTACATTTATGAATGTGTCATACTTCTTGTGACATGGCAGGGATTTTTAGTTTACGTAATTTCCGGCATTTACATTTTTGTTGTGTAACACAATTATCAATCTCGTCTTGAGTCTCTCTCTCTCTCTTTTTTTTCTCTCTCTCTCTCTCTCTCTCTCTCTCTCTCTCTCTCTCTCTCTCTCTCTCTCTCTCTCTCTCTCTCTCTCTCTCTTCTCGCTCGCGCTCTCTCTCTCTCCTCTCTCTCTCTCTCTCTCTCTCTCTCTCTCTCTCTCTCTCCTCTCTCTCTCTCTCTGTCACTGGAATAAAAATCAATATTACTTTACTATGATTGTGTATTTTCATACACAGCTTTTCTTTGTGTTTTGCTATTTAGTTTAATGCCCACCCCCAACCTCTTTCATAATTATTTTACTGTTTTCAATCCTTGTATCCTACAAATATTATAGTACTACTACCTCTGACCTGGTCTTTATTCCCGCATATTCAAAATCAATCACTCTCCCTCCTCCTCCTCTCCTACCCCCCTCCCCCTTCCTCTTTTCTCCCATCCTTCTCTCTTTCTCCTCCTCCTCCTCCTCCTCCACTCTCCCTCCCCCTTTCTGTCCCCCCTTCCCCTAATTCCAGCAGAGAAAAGTGAGTCAGTTACGCAGTCATGGAATTGTAGTGACCATGGGGACCTCACCTAGCCAACAAACCACACCAGGACTACTAGGCCAGGGCTATAATAGGCCTAGGCTAGGCTAGTACTAGTAGCCAAAAGAGACTGCTAGAGTGACCAGTACTGCTGTTATGTCAGAGAGGAGGAGGCGGACAGGGCAGGGCAGGGCCACAACAGTGCAGAACAAGGTCAGTCCTACCCCCTGACGCAATGTTTGGGTGTCTGGGTCATCTGCCGGCCACCCGCCCTACAAGGCTATAATACCCAGTTTCAGAAGCCACTGGTACAAACAGTAGCAGCAGAGACAGTTTTGGTACAGTTGTAGCCTAGTGAAAAAAGTTGCTTGGGGAAGGGGATGGTTTTTTGTTGTTGTTGTAGGAATTAGATAGATCTAGTACTTTTAGCGAGAGAAGTAGCCACTGGTGAAAGGAAAAATATTCTTTTTCTTTTTTCCCCCCCGTTCCTCAGCTAGATGTAGATTCTAGAACTCCCGAGATTTACCACTGATAAAATGCTTTTTTATTTTGCATTATAGGCGACAGCATTTGCCCACTAAGATGAAGGTCGCCACGCTCTGACTTCGGGATGATGTCTGAGCACGATCTTAGTGTGCAGACATGTTTGGTTGTGTTGGGTTTTTTTTTCATCCGTTCTTACCGGTGCGAACGGACCTACTCATCTAAACGGTGGATCTGGTTTTAACGTGTGCACAAGATGTTCTGCGAGCGTTCGCACACGGGGCCTCTGTTTATAGTCTCCTGAAGGATTTTTTTTTTTATGGGGGGAGTCGGCACTGATGTTAACTCCAGGGAAAATCGCCTTGAATTGGTGGTGGTCGAATCTTGGCCGTCAAATTGTTAGTACCACGCACTAACCACTAGGCTGTCTAGATCTGTCACCCTTCCCCTCATTCCCCCAGTTTTTTTTTAAAAAAGCACAGTGAGAAATAGTTTAGGAAAGGAAGGAATTATGAGTCAAGATTTGTTTATTGTTTATTGACAGTTTTTACACAGACAGACGAAAGGCAACGTGTGCAAGACTGAACGGTTAATATTGTAGCAACAAAGACATTGTTATATAGTAGCAAGGAATAGCTTGTGGAAAGGGAGGGCCTTTAGAATCAAGATTTGTTGGTTGTTTGGTGTCAGTTTTGGCAAAAGAAAAGTGAATAGTGAAATATCTGACGGTGAGCAGCTGTTATGCTAGTGGCAAAAACACTCTGGTATGACAGTGAGAAAGTAGAGACCCTTAAGAGCCAACCTTGTCATCGTTTGATGATAGTTGTAGCAAAGAAAAGTGAAAGATAGGATTAATGTGTGAAAAGAGAGTAAGGGGATGGTGTCTAAAATTCCCCCATTCTCACCACTATACCAGCTGCTTGTTACTGCTTGTATTATGAATACAACCAAAACGATAACAAGTAACTGCTCTGGTAGAAAATGTAGCAACGTTAAGAGAGTCTGGAACTGTTGTCATTAACTGTTGGACAGTTTTAACGAAGAAAAGTGAAAGTAAGCCAGATTGTGCGAGGTAGAGGCAAGCAACAAGTAGGCCTAGTGTAGTACTGGTAGCAAAGATGGCAGGTAAGTAACAGCCAGGTTTGATAGTGTAGTGCTAACAGACAGGAAAGGAGCGGCTTTAAAAGTCCAGGTCTGCTGTTGACTCTTGACTGTTGACAGCTGGGTGACAAAGGAAGGGGAAACAGAGAGTAATAGGCTACAGTGTGATGGTTAGCACAAGGCTAGGCTAGGGGTGGTCAAAGACTGGTTTAGTCCACACACAGCCATCAAAGACAAGGCCTAACATTCATCCCCTTATTTCCCTGATCTTACTACCATACTAGCTGCTTGTTGCTGTTCTTGTTTCGTTTTTTTAAAATTTTTGTTTGTTGCTGTTCTTGTTATAAATGCAATCAAAACAACAACAAGCCACTGCTTTGGTGGAAAATGAAGGAACTTTCGAAAGCCTGCCTCTGTTGTTATCGTTAATTGATGCACAGCTGTATCAAGAACTAAAGTGAAAGTAATACACTGAGTGTGCGAGGTAGTAGGGGCGAACAATAACAAGTACAGCACGAGCTAGCAAAGATGGCAGGCCTAGTAATAGCAAATTCTGACAGGCCTAGTGTATGCCTAGTGAGAAAAGAACGGAAAAGTAGGGGCTTCATGTTGAAGAGTGAAGGTCTGTTGACAGTTAGGTGACAAAGAAGGAGGAAACAGAGAGTGAGTGTGGTGGCTAGAGCTATAGGAGGCCTATCAGCTAGGCTACATGTAGCCTACTAGAAAGTGGTTAGAGACTGGCCCACACACACTGCCATCAAAGGGAGTAGAGCCCTTGCCCATCACCAGAAGCTTGTTGACAGTCCTTTGACCAGAAACTGTTATATTAGCCATCAACATAGTAACAGCAACACTAAGGGGAGGGGGGGGAGGGGGGGATCAGGGAAGGAGTCTGGGTCAAGATCTGTTGATTGTTGACAAGTTTGTAACTGGGCGAGGGAGTGGGTGAAGGGGGGGTGGGGGGAGGGTCGTGTGAAAAGGGAAGAGGGTGGCGGGCTGGAGGGGGAGGGGGGGGAGAGAAATGTCAGTGTGTTAATCGTTGTATGACGTTGTAATGCGGGCTATTAGGGGGTGGTGAACTTTGGAGAGGAGAGGAGAGGACAATTATTATTACCGTGACTGGTTCATCTCTAGGGTGGGTGTGAGGGTGGGAGAGTTTAATATTAGTCTAGTTTGTTTGGTTTTCCTTTCACGTCATTTTTGTTTGTTGGTTTTTCCTTTCACGTCATTTTTGTTGGTTGGTTTTTCCTTTCACGTCATTTTTGTTGATATTTTGAACGTAACCAAGAATGTGCCGGGTATGTAAAGTCAATGAACAGTTGTCGTCGTTGTCGTCGTTGTCGTTGTTGTTGTTATTGCTGCTGCTGCTCCTTGTTGTTGAGCGTTTTCCAGCTTTAAGCACCCCAGGGATCATCCTGAATGTGCACTATTTCTCCCTCATCACCCATCAGACTCACTGTGAGAGTACACACTGGAGAAGCCTGTGTGGCGGTTTTCAAATACCTTGTCATTAAAGGCAACCATACTTCGACTTCAGAGGATATGCAAAAGGAAATGACAAGGTTTCTTTTTGTCTTCAAAGATCGCTGGGAACGGGGTAGCCCATTGGTCAGAGCACTCGCTTTCCCCCAGCCAATGTTAAGGAGCATTGAGCGTGGTTACCAATGGGTTTGGTTGAACTTTTGCGCGTATTGACTTCAGTACAGTACCCCAGTTCACCCAGCTGTAAATGGTACCTGCCTCTTTAGGCCCTTGGAAAAGCTGAGGTCTCTGATGCCTCGCCCCCCCCCCCCCCTTCCTCCCCCCGAACACATGGGTTATGGGGCATCTTTATTATACCTTTTAAGTTCATATTGAAAGCCATAACATTGTCAATTAATTTTCGGTAGGAATGTTGATTCAGTTTTGGATATGGAAGGAAAAGCTTAATTTATTCTTAGCATACACTTTTGTAGATAATCTCTCTCTCTCTCTCTCTCTCTCTCTCTCTCTCTCTCTCTCTCTCTCTCTCTCTCTCTCTCTCTCTCTCTCTCTCTCTCTCTCTCTCTCGGATAGGTTAAGAACATTGGGCTTCAATGCTAACAAAAGATGGTTCCAGACTGAGACATCCATACAATTACCATGCCCATTATGTGGTCATAATGTTGATGATGAAATTCATTTTTTGTTTCAATGTAAAGCATATGAAACTGTACGAAGTAAACATAATTTTATAAGTCTACAATCAGCAGAAATTCAAGATATTGTTTCTATTTTGTCGTCTGAAAATGAACATGTGATTAAAGCTGTAGCTAAGTTTATCGCAGAGGCACAAAAATTGAGACAAAGACATGTCAATACCAATTGATTCAATATGTAATGATATATATATATATATATATATATATATATATATAGTCACTTTAAAGAGCAATGTATTTTTAAGTAAGCTTATTCAAAAAGAAAAGGTTAATATCACATATAGTTTGAATGGATGGTCGAATGGATAATTCTTATTGCATTTCAGTTTGATTTTTTTTTCTTTTCTTTGTATGTTCTAGGTGATTGTACTGATCATACAATTATTTCACTTTTTGTTTGCTGCTTCATAAAGTATTGGTGTTACCTCCCTTGTCAAAAGGCCAGTTGGGCAATGACAATAAACTGTTAAAGCGTTAAAGCGTTAAAGCGTTCTCTCTCGGATAGCCTAGTGGTCAGAACATTGCGCTGGCAATTTGAAGATCCGGGTTCGAATCTGGTCGAGGAGATTTTTCTCCTGGAGTTAACATCAGTGCTGACTCCACTCTCCCCACAAGTCCTTCGGATGAGACTTTAAACCGAGGCCCCGTGTGCGAACGCACGCAGAACATCTTGCGCACACGTTAAATCCTGTTCCGCTTTTCGTAAGAGTAGGCCATCGTGTGCCGGTGGGAACAGATGACATTTACAAAACTGCATACACACGGGGACTGGATGTAAAAAAGCACAAGAGTGCTTATCCCATTATCCTCGATATAAAAGAATAAATCAAATCAATCAATCAATCAATCAAATCTCTCTCTCTCTCTCTCTCTCTCTCTCTCTCTCTCTCTCTCTCTCTCTCTCTCTCTCTCTCTCTCTCTCTCTCTCTCTCTCTCTCTCTCGATGAAACAGCTAAAGCAAACAGGATTCGATAAGATAGTTTTCCGTCTTTGATTAAATTACCTTGAATGACATCATGACATTGTTAGTACTGCCAGGAAACAAACATTGCTTCTTCTGCGTGCTCCGCCTTCGTGGAAATTACCTTGAATGGTATAAGGTTGTTAATGCTAAAATCAACTTTTCGGTAGAAATTGCTTCATCAAGTGTGTTTACAAGAGCTTTAAGGTTTGTTGATAGTTTTTCCTTTCTCGTCATCTTTGTTGATAACCTAGCCATGATGTAAAACACGGCTATTTCTAAACAGGACAACTCAAACAAATACAAGGTGTGATTGTGTGTGTGTGTGTGTGTGTGTGTGTGTGTGTGTGTGTGTGTGTGTGTGTGTGTGTGTGTGTGTGTGAATGTGTGTGTGTGTGTGTGTGTGTGTGTGTGTGTGTGTGTGTGTGTGTGTGTGTTGTGTGTGTGTGTGTACGTGCGTGTGTTGTGTGCGTGCGTGCGTGCGTGTGCGCGTGCGTGTGTGTGTGTGTGTGTGTGTGTGTGTGTGTGTGTTTAGGGGGGTAGCCTAGTGGTTAGAGCGTTGTGTTTGTGATCTGACAGACCGGGATCAAGCCTCAGTTGAAACGCCTGTTCAAGGGGATTTTTTCGCTGGAGTTAGTTACCATCAGCAACGACTCCACTCCCCTGAAAATCCTTCGAGATGAGACTATTGTAAACCGAGGTCCGTGTGCGAATACACGCAGACATTTCGCACATGTTAAAACCCATTCTACCTTTCGGAAGAATAAGCCATTCCGTGCCAGTGGAAACAAACATTTAAAAAACTGCATGCACACTGGTGTCATATTTTGACACCATCCCCGAAATCGGAAAGTGACTACCTTAATGGTGGGCAAAACCCGTCATATACTCAATTTTCGTCATTGGGAACCTCAAGCTCTAGCCGAGGAACGAAACAGGAAAGCAAAACAAAATAAAAACCTCACCCCAAAACATAACAACCATACTACAGCATCACCTTAGTGATGATTGAACTCAAATTTAACGTCTGAACAGGAAGGACAATACAACTCAAGCAAACACATTACAACCTGAAGGCTTGTTCGGGTGACTTCACATGTCACACCTCCGTCAACAATTAAGTTTCAATGCGAATGTTTACTCCAGGTATTGGCATGGCCAGTTGGGATGTTTGTCGGTCACTCACGGCAATGGCCCGGTGAGCTATGGCATGCAGACCTTCTGTGTGGCTGATGGTCAGTCAGAGGCAATTGAAGAGGTCCCTAATGGTCACTTTGGACAAGTGGTCTTCTTCAGGACCTGGTCTAGGTTTAGACAAGCTTCCCACAATCTCATGTGCCTGGGGTGAGGTTACAGCTCTGTAACTTTTGTTTGTATAGCTGATGGGTAGTAGCAGTGATACCTACAGGATTCGCAGACTTGATGTTTGTCCCGTACTCTCAGCGGAGAGGCAAGAACGTTTACATATCAAATATTCACTTCATTCATTCGTTCATTTATATACATTCTATCGTCTATCTAATTTAAGCTTACCAAGCTATGTAGGCTTCAAACAGGGTTCCATCGCGTTGATTAAAGTAGATTCTGTAAACAAAAGAAGGTTGCACACTTTCGTGCTATACATTGGGAAATACAACAACAAAAGTGTGTTACATCGTCGTCGTAGGTGCATGCTTTGTTCGTCAGTTTGCTAGTCATTTACTTACTAATTTAGTTTGTATGTTCGTTACATAGTTAGCTAGATCTACCTAGTTTGATAGTTAACTGGTTGGTTGGCCAGTTTTCATTAGTAAACGGCTAGTGATTTTTTCCTTCTAGTTTCAGTTAATTAATTCAACCAACCTATCAACCAGTCAATCAATCAGTCAATCAAAAGTAAGACCATTTCCTATTTCCGAGGGTAGGAGAAAAAGAAAGGGGAGTGGGGGGAGGGGGGGGGGGGTAAGCAAATGTTGCATCCTCAACCCAAACAACAACAACAAAGGTCCCAAACCAAACAATTAACAACAACAAACCCCAAAAGACAGCAAACCAACACAAAAAAAGAAAGAAAACGAAGACGGTACCCATTTGACCTGCTTGTTATTGAAGCCGATGCATTTTGAAAATAGAAATTCTCGCTATCAACCATAGACAAAACATGATACTGTTCTCCTTCCTATAAGCAATGAGTGGGGGAGGGGGGACACGCAATAATGAAGAGCCAAACAACCACCAAACCACCCCCCCCTCAAAACAACGAAACCCCCCCCACCCACCTAAATCAACCACCAACAATAAACCCCAAACTCTCTTGGTTTGTGTGGAGTGCCAACTATTGATGATGCGATGTAGTATAAGAAAGGTGCCCCTCCCCAAAGTTGACCTCCTGGGGGTAATTTATTTTTCAATCCTGGGGGTAGTTATCTTTGTTGTTATATAGTACCTTTAAAGTAATGTAAAAAAGATAGTGCTATCTTTGGTGAGAATCGATCTTAGCTCGAATGAAAGAAAAGTTATCAAGATATGTCAAATGTTATTCTTCTTGCTCTTCATCTTATTTTTCTCCTGCTCTTCGACTTTGACTTTTTCTTCTTATTAATTTTCTTATTCTCCTCCTTCCTTGTTACTTTCTGCTAGTCCTTCCTCAGCTTGAAAATAACAGTAAACAAAAAGACGATTGATCTTTAGATTTTGTTCTTGTTCGTCGTCGTCGTCATCGTCGTCGTCATCATCATCGTCGTCGCATCATCATCGTCATCGGTCAGTCGTCATCTCATCATCATCTCATCATCTCTATTTTTCTTCTTCTTCTTCTTCTTCTTCTTCTTCTTCTTCTATCTTCTACTTCTTACTTCTTTTCTTGTCTTTATATTACTTCTACTACTATCTTCTTCTTACTTCTTCTTCTACTTCTTTTCTTCTGTTCTTCTTCTTCTTCTTCTTCTTCTTCTTCTTCTTCTTCTTCTTCTTCTTCTTCTTCTTCTTCTTCTCTCTTCTTCACTTCATTTTCCACCTTTCTTTCTCCCCCCCTTTTTTCCTTCCATGCATTCATTCTTACTGGACAGTTTTACGTGTGTCCTGGTTTTTCTACTCTTTTGTTTTGATGTATCGTTACACTGTATGCAAAGACAACGACGCAGCTTTCGTCACTGACCGCAGCAGTAACAAACTGAGGTCAACGAACATATCACTCATCTACTATATTTGCGGGGTCTGATGCACGGTCTAGAGCATGTGTACTGTTGTTCTTCTGAGCAAGTTGGTACAAAGCATCATGATGTCAGTCAGTCGGTTTGTTTGCAACAAGTTTCTGTGTTTACCATTGAGAACTGAGCTGCCTGAATATAACTGATGCGTCATTTGTCTTTTTTCTTTCTTTTTTTTTTTTTCTTTTTTTTTTTTTTTGGGGGGGGGGGGGGATCATGCTGTTTGATTTGAACCGATTTGATATTTACTCTTTCATTCCTCATATAGAGCTGCAAAGTTCACCAATGGTGGGAAATGATTTTGTGTATGCGACCGTTTTACCCAAAGAGGACAAATTTGACAAAACCTCGTGCACATTGGTGGGTTTTTACTTTTTTTTTTCACTGGTGGGTTTTTTAATATCACAGGCAAACTCGGAGTGCGGCTTCCTTAATGGTGAGCAAAACCTGTCGGATACGCAAAACTGTTACTGTTGGTGAACCTCGGAACTCTAACTAGCCGAGGAACGGAAACAAATGGAACCAAAGCCTAGATTCCCACACTGAACACCCCCAGTCTTCTTTGGTAGCAGAAGAACAAGGCAGGCATCTACCTCTTCCCCACCAACCGTCTCCCATTCTCCACCCTCCCTGACCCCCCCCCCCCCACCTCACCTCCCTCCTCTCTTCTCACTCCCTGCACCTCCCCACTCCACTCCCTCCCCACCTCCCTCCACCGAGGACAGAGGTCAGACAGCTGTTCTGTACATGTACTGTAGCAGGGTCACGTGGCTTACTGACCCCAAACAGCGCACGTGCTGTCCACTACAGTACACGTCACTGTTTTGGATCGATGATCACTGACCTCACTGGGAACTGGGTCCGCTGAGGACTTCTAGGCCTGCTAGTGTTGTTGTTTATAGTCTCTCTTTTCGCTCCCAGTGCTGCAGACCTGCCAGTGCCCTAATTTCCTTCGTCTTTATATATGTACTCACATGCAGAAGACCAAATGTCCACGTTAGAGATTCTGTCATTTATGTCAGCGTCATTTGAGTTGCAGAAAAACGAAAATACCTGCCATGCATCCGGTAAAAACAATGGGCTGCTCTGAAGTGAGACCACATGTAGATCCCTTGCAGAGCTACAAGCTTAGGGGAAAGCCAGGCATTGTGCACCCCACCATATTAATTATTGGGAACGCAGAGGAGAAGAATGAAGGCTACCAAAAAAAGAACTACAATAAATAAATGGTAGTAAACTTTTTAAAAAGAATTAACAAAAGAAACCAAAGCACTGCCACCAACAATAGCAAGAACAAAAAAACACAACAAAACGTAAAAAGGGGGCAATAAAAACCTCAACAACAAAAAAAGAAAGGCTGGACATCACTCTATTCCGCAGAATTTAAAAGGCTTGATATACCCGTAGCAGACATACCATATCAATTTTATCAGAAGCAGCACCCCCCCCCCCCCCCCTCCCCAACCCTACCGCCCCACTCCTAAAATTTTAATATGAACATACAAGATATTTTAAGAAGCAACACCACCACCACCAGCAATAACAACAACAACAACAACACAAGGGAAACAAACACTTAGTAATACAAGGCCACCACAGGAGAGAAAACCGAATTCTAAGGACGCTACACCAAAGAGTCCTGGTTTTTCATCAGACAACTATTCGGTCAGTTACGGCACAAGCTATAGCGGGTATCGGGTAGCAGGGTATCAGCAGGGTAGCGGCGACACCTGCACAACCCAGGAGTGCTGTGTGTACAGTGGGCATCGATCTCGGAGAGCGAGCGCTATCTGCCTCTGTACCCCAATAGTAAGGAAGCAGCTGCTGGTTCGGGGAAAGGGAAAACGCGGTCAGTTACATCAGTCAGCGGGAAAGAAGGGTGCGTGCCACCCCGTACTGCTGCTGGGAAGCGTCCTTTTCTTTCCACACACACTCACGCGTGCGTGGGTGTGTGCGCGCGCGTACAGACACAATGTGCGCACGCACGCACGCACACACACACAACACACACACACACCACACACACACACACACACACGTGTGTGTGCATGAACACACACACACACACACACACACGCTTGCACAGGGACACAGAAACACTTTCTCTGTTTCTGTCTCTCTGTGTCCGCTTTTCTGTCTGTCTCTGTCTGTGTCTGTGTCTCTGCCTCTGTCTCTCTCTCTGAGTTTGTTTTTTCTTCTTAATTATGACTATGTTTTGTATCCAGTACCTTCCCTATTGCGCCCTTGTGAATGGGCTCGAAAGCTTACCACAATACACCCTTGTCATTGTCTCTGTCTCTCTGTATCTCTTTGTCTGTCTGCCACCATATATCTCTCTCTCTCACTGTGTGTGTGTGTTGCGTGCGTGCGTGCGTGCGTGTATGCGTGTGTGTGGTAACAGTTCAGAGGATTAACACACATCCAGCTCAGTAGCTTCAGCCTGCTATGTCATATCAGGCAGGGGCAGTGCTGTTATCACGTTATCACCACGCAGCGGAGTTCATCTGTTTGTCAACACCACAGACCTTGATCCTCTTCAAAGTTCAAAGTCAATAAACGAGGTTACCACGAGGAGAATGTCCCCCCCAAATCCTATAAATGAGGACACGACAGCATGGACCATCAACGTGATAACACTTTTATAATGTCATGAAGCTGAATCAGTTGATGGTATTGTCACCGTTTCTTGTGATGTAAAAGAAGTGTGACTAACGAAGAGATATGATGTACACCAGAACTTGGCAGTCTTTGAGGTTAACTTGTTTTGTTTTCAGGATGGGTCAGAGGAACAAAGACTCAAAAGTGTTAAAAATAACTTCAAAACCTAAGCGGCATGATTTCTAAAATTTGTTAAAATATCATTTTACAAAATAAAGTCAGTACTAAACTAGTTACAGGACGAGTTTCAAAACAATCTTCTTTTAGCCAAACAAACATGATACTGGTCTTAAAATGAATATAAAACTAATCTCATGATACCAAAAAACCACAGAGCTGGTCATAAGATGAATCTAAAAATAATGTCTTTTTAAAAACTGAAAACAATCTCATTAAAGAAAAAGAAGAAAAAGCCACAGGCTAGTCACAAGATAAATCTAAAAGTAATCTCATTTAAAGAAAAAAGAAAAGAAAACAAAAACTAATCACAGTGCCAGTCACAAGATGAATCTAAAAACAATATCATTTTACACAACAAGCACCATGCTGGTCATAAGGTATATTTTATAAACAATGAGGAAATACAATCTGATTGATCAAAAAGTTAGGTTTTTGCTTGGTTTCTGAACTGAAATATGAAATCAATACTTTTTCTTTAAAATTCTGCTTTGGTCAGTAGCTCTCTCTCTCTCTCTCTCTCTCTCTCTCTCTCTCTCTCTCTCTCTCTCTCTCTCTCTCTCTCTCTCTCTCTCTCTGTGAGGCAACAATCACAGGATTAACACACATGGGACTCAATGACTCAAGTGACATATCAGGCACAGGGCGGTGTTATCACCACGACACGGAGCTCATCTGTGGTCCACACTTCAAACCTTGATCCCCTTCACAGATAGCCCTCAATCCACGTGGCTGCCACGAGCACAGAAAACAATCCCAAAGGAGATGACGAGAAGAGAAAAACATCCCAAGAATGACAAACACCACGTCATGTGAACTGGACCATCGATTTGATATAACAATACTGTTGGGCTGACCTCATAGACAATAAAGTTATTTATCAGCTTTTGAAGAGTCTGATCTTACTGACCCAGAGAAACCACATTCCAAAGATGTTTTGAAAAACTTTGATGAGTTTAACCGTGTTTCTGACTATCATTAATTGAGTAGACTTCGGCAGCGTATTAGACTATTTCAATTCGCACGCAGTATATTGATGTTGTTGTTGATGTTGTTATTGTTGTTGTTGGCTGTTTCCCAATTTGAATACCCAGGGCTATTTCCAGAAAATGCACTCCGTCTCACTCGCCAAACCTTAGAATTACTGTAA
>CM060329.1:49965177-49975177 GCA_030674155.1 Stramonita haemastoma
AAAGAAAAATGTCGTATAGGTTTTTTAACCCCGGCTTTAGCTTCTGTGCCTATAACGGTCTCTAATTTACTTTTGTCACCGATGCTAGCAGGTCGCACTGGCATAATGTTGCGCGGATAAGAACACACACAGATGACTGGGAATGTTAGAAGGCGGTTCGGCCGTAACTGATTCTGTTTTGGGTTGACCTTTAGGGCGTGTAACTGGGTCTTTCCAGAGATGATGGAAAACAAAGGATTAGTGTCTTGAGCGCCTTCGCTTTGATGATATGATGATTCTTCTTCTTCTTTTTGTTGGTGTTGGTGCGTGTGTAAGCATGCTTTCAGTGTAGTGGTTAGGAGGTCAAGAAAGTTTTTGCACTGGATCAGGCAGCGAGAGGCCCCGTGATTCTAGTTTGTTTGGATTCTTGTAAAGCATTTTCTCTGATTTTGATACAATCTGGGAAACTGAGAGAGAGAGCAGTCAGACAGACAGACAGACAGACAGACAGACAGAAAGACAGAGAGAGAGAGAGAGAGAGAGAGAGAGAGAGAGAGAGAGAGAGAGAGAGAGAGAGAGAGAGAGAGAGAGAGAGAGAGAGAGAGATACCGACAGACAGACAGACGGGGACAGAGACAGAAAGAGACAGAGAGACGGAGACACACATACAAAGAAAGACAGACAGACATACAGATAGACACAGACACAGACAGACAGACAACGACAGACAGACAGACAGACAGACAGACAGACACACACACACACACACACACACACACACACACACACACACACACACACACACACACACACACACACACACACACTGAGACAGGCAAAGGACAGAGAGAGGATGGGTGAAATGGGAAGGAGGCAGTGAGGTTAGACAGGATGCAGAGGAATAGGCCTACTGTACAGCGAAAGGTAAAAGGGTAGTATAGTGTAGTGTAGTGTAGGAAGTGTGTTAAAAGATGCAGAGAGGAGGGGCCCACCATCTGCTGCCTTCTGGGGCCCTAAAAACAAAGACATTGCTTTCTTTCAACTCCTTTGTTCTCTATCTGTCTGTCGATCTATCTGTCTGTCCGTTTTTGTCTCTCTATCTGTCTCTGTCTGTCTGTCTGTTTGTCTCTAGCTCTCTCTCTATTTATGTATGTATGTATGTATGTATGTATGTATGTATGTATGTATGTATGTATGTATGTATGTATGTATGCATGTATGCATGTGTGCATGTGTGCATGTGTGTATGTATGTATGTATGTATTGTATGTATGTATGTATGTATGTATGTATGTATGTATGTATGTATGTATGTATGTATGTATACAGTATGCATGTATGTATGTATGTATGTATGTATGTATGTATGTATGTATGTATGTATGTATGTATGTATGTATGTATGTATGTATGTATGTATGTGTCTGTCTGTCTGTCTCTCTGTCTGTGTCTCTTTCTCTACATGTCTGTCTCTCTGTTTTTGTCTCGTTTTTCTCTTCTATTTCATTCCTCTAAATTATAGCTTGATTTAATCATCACGCTTCCTAATGAAGATAAGGGTCGGGTGAAGGAAATGTATACAAATGCTTATCTGTAGCCCTTGAAAATAACGAAGAAAGGTGAACACATTCTCTCTCTCTCTCTCTCTCTCTCTCTCTCTCTCTCTCTCTCCTCTCTCTCTCTCTCTCCTCTCTCTCTCTCTCTCTCTCTCTCTCTCTCTCTCTCTCTCTCTCTCTCTCCTCCCACTGTCATTCTCTTTCTATCTTTCTTAGTCCCTATCAGTCTCTCTCTGTCTCTCTGCCTCTAATTCTGCATCTCTCTGTCTCTCTCTGTCTCTCTCTGTCTCTCTGTCTCTGTCTCTGTCTCTCTCTGTCTCTGTCTGTCTGTCTGTCTGTCTGTCTGTTTCTGTCTGTCTCTCTCTCTCTCTCTCTCTCTTCTTCTCTCCTCTTCTCTCTCTCTCCTCCTCTCTCCTCTCTCTCTCTCTCTCCTCTCTTCCTCTCTCTCTTCTTCTTCTCTTCTCTCTCTTTCTTAGTCCCTATCATCTCTCTCTGTCTGTCACTGTCTCTCCTGCCTCTAATTCCTGCATCTCTCTCTCTCTTCCTCCTCTCTCTCTCTCTTCGCATCTCTCTCTCTCTCTCTCTCTCTCTCTCCTCTCTCTCTCTCCTCTCTCTCTCTCTCTCTCTCTCTCTCTCTCTCTCTCCCTCTCAATAAGTATGTACGTAGTACAAGCTGTAGACATACGAAATTTAATGATCCCCCCCCCCCAAAAAAAAAAAAAAAGAAAGAAAGCAACTAACGTAGCGCACAGTTGAAGCATCACTCTTTGACATTGAATATCCCTAATCGTATTGTGTGATCATTTACGTTTTTAATTAAGATTAATTCTTGCAAGTGTTTACGAGAATACTGTCTAGAGTTTGTTTTCCTTAAAGAAAAAAGCTTTGTAGCTTTCATCCAACCAAAGTTAAATCGTTTGTTTGTTTCATTTGTTCAGTTTTTTCTGTCTGTCTGTCTGACTCTCTTTTTCTCTGTCTGTCTCTATCTCCCTCTCTCTCTCTAATTTGCTGAAATACGGTTCTGTCTCTATCATTCGTAAGTTAAGTTTATATCTTTTCAATGCCTTAAAAGTAAGTCAGGATTTTGTCGAATACTTGGAGAACTGACAAGGAGAATATCAATATTTAAAATAGGCCAGTTGTTTAATGTAAAAGGACCCTTGTTCACACTTGCTGTTTTGGCAGTCACATCATGTCATGAAGTTCTTTGTTGTTTTGCTTTGTTTCCTTTGCTTTGTTTTGCTATACTTTGTTGACCCCATTCTTGGGGCTGGTGGCCTGAAGAATAAATCTTTTTCATTTGCTCCTCCTCTCTCTCTCTCTCTCTCTCTCTCTCTCTCTCTCTCTCCTCTCTCTCTCTCTCCTCTCTCTCTCTCTCTCTCTCTCTCTCTCTCTCTCTTCTCTCTCTCCTCTCTCTCTCTCGTGATTTCAAGCTCTGGTCACATGCTTTGACTTTTTTTCGTTCCTTGGCTAGAGCTCAGAGGTTCACAAATGGTGATTATAATATATATATATATATATATATATATATATATATATATATATACACACACACACTACATATACACACCACACAGAGATATATATATATATAATATATATATATATATATGTATGTATGTATGTATGTATGTATGTATGTATGTATGTATGTATGTATGTATGTATGTATGTATGTATATATATATATATATGTATATATATGTATATATATATATATATGTATACATATATAAAACAATGTTTCTTTTACTTTGTATATTTTGTTCGTTTGTTAATTGTTCTTACCGGCACAAATGGCAGTCTTCGGAAAGGCGGAACGTGTTTTAGGGTGTTCGCAAGCTGCTCCATGTGCGTTGACACATGGGCTTTAGTTTATAGTCTCATCCGCAGGGATTCGGGGGATTAGAGTCGGTACTGACGTTACCTTCAGGGAAAAGATCTCCCTTAAAGGGCGTCCTCTGTAGTGCCTTAATCTCGGGCCGTCAAATGGTGAGCGCAACGATCCAACTCAGAGGACAGACATCTCGCCCTCCATACTTTTGAATGAAAACTAAGAAATAGGTACATGAAATGAAAAGAAACATTATTTACTTTTCCAAAACCTTTCATCGTAAAAATTCTCTGATTTATTTCTTTTATTTTTTTTTAAGGATATTTGCGAAATACATTCGACTTTTTCCCCAACTGAAAACGGCTGTGGCTTATTCAATAAATTTGTGCCAGTGTTTGGTACCGGAGTTAGTGTCTGTCTGTCTGTCTCTCTCTCTTACACACACACACACACACACACACACACACACATACACACACACACACACACACACACACACACACACATACTCTCTCTTTCTCTGTCTCTCTCTGTATGGTAAATTAATTACTTTTGTTTGATTTTTCTTTTCTCTCCCCCCCCCCCCCAGCCTAGAGGGCTGGATGTAAAAAAAGCTATTGTTATGCTTATTCTATTACCCTCTATAAACAAAATTTGTTCATTTCTTCACTAGTTCTCTTTCTTTGCCCCGCTCCCTCGCCCCCTTGTCTTTGCATATTCATATTTTGCCTGTCTCTGTCCTCTCTGCTCCCCCCCCCTCCCCCCTCTCTCTCTCTCTCTCTCTCCTCTCTCTCCTCTCTCTCTCTCTCTCCTCTCTCTCTCTCTCTCTCTCTCTCTCTCTCTCTCTCTCTCCTCCCATCCCTATACTTGCTCCCATTCTTTCACAGCTTTTCAGGTGAATTATTCCAGCAGACCACGTGGAAAAGTAATGCCTCTATCTTCCATCAGGTGCCCAGACGCCGCCTCCAATTGACAAGTCTGCTTCAAAGCCAGGAACAAGACTGTCGTGTTAGTTCTTCAGCTGTCGGAGAGACCACACACAAGGAGGAGGAGGAGGAGGAGGAGGAGGAGAAGAAGAAGAAGAAGAAGAAGAAGAAGAAGAAGAAGAAGAAAGAAGAAGAAGAAGAAGAAGAAGAAGAAGAAAGAAGAAGAAAGAAAGAAAGAAGAAGAAGAAGAAGAAGAAGAAGAAGAAGAAGAAAGAAGAAGAAGAAGAAGAAGAAGAAGAAGAAGAAACCAACAACAAAAATAGCAACACGAAGAAGAAGAAAAAGAAGAAGAACAACAACAACAACAACAAGGAACAGAAGATCAAAAACAACGAGAATAACATAAACAAAAACAACAAGAAAAAAAAGAAAAAAAAAAGAAACGCAAAGACGATTGTGATGGAAAAGCAAAAGAGAAGATGGCTTCAGCAGCACCTTAATTTCAACAGTAAGGATGACTACTACCTCCTCCCCAGAGAAGAACAAGTATCAACTGTGAGGCTGAGGACTGGACACTGCCGATTCAGACATCACATGTTTACCAAGCTCCACATTGGAGATTCTGAGGCGTGCCCCTGTGGCACTTCTCCCATGACAGTGGAACACTTCCTCCACACCTGTCCAACACACCAAAACCTGAGGGCCTACACCTGGCCTACTGACCTGCTGATGAGGGACAAACCCTTTGGACCCCAGGAGGGCCTTCAGGCATTTGTGAGGGCCTCAGCAATTACTCTCTGAGCGTTCCACGACGAAGAAGAAAAAACGAAAAAAAACAAAAAGAAACATCAACGACGAGAGAGCAAAAGCAAAAAAAAAAGTGACATGGCTGAAAGTATATGCAAAGTACCGGTCATAAAAGACCCATCAATTTCCCACAAACACGAACAATGAAGGGCGGTAATATATGCAATAAAATCTATATTATGTTCTCTCGACGAGTCAACGACCTCATAAAAGGGAGACAACCAGACAGAGAGATCGGCTGGACTCCAAGGGCAGTGGGAACTACAGCCGGCACATCGCTTCATCAGCATCCTTCCCCCCCTCCCCCCAAGCATCTACAACAGCCACAGCATCTCATTGCTAGAGGCAAAAGGGAGAGAGAGAAGAAAGAGAAAGAAAGAGAGACAGAGAGAAAGAAGAAAAGGAAGAGGAGGAGGAGCAGAAGAAGAAGGAGGAGGAGGAGGAGGAAGGGAGAAGAAGAAGAATAAGGAGGAAGAGGAGAAGGAGGAGGAGGAGAAGAGAGAGGAGAAGGAAGAAGAAGAAGAAGAAGAAGAAGAAGAAGAAGAAGAAGAAGAAGAAGAAGAAGAAGGAGGAGGAGGAGGAGGAGGAGGAGGAGGAGGAAGAGGAGAAGAAGAAGAAGAAGAAGAAGAAGAAGAAGAAGAAGAAGAAGAAGAAGAAGAAGAAGAAGAAGAAGAAGAAGAAAAGACAGAAGAAGAGGAAGAGGAGAGAGGAGGAGAAGAAGAAAGAGAAGAAGAAAAGAAGAAGAAAGAGAAGTGAGGAGGAGGAGGAGGAAGGAGGAGAGAGGAGGAGGAGGAGAAGGAGAAGAGGAGGAGAGGAGGAGAGGAGGAGGAGGAGGAGAAGAAAAAGAAGAAGAAGAGAAGAAGAAAAGAAAAGAAGATAGTCAAAAGTAAGAAGAAGAAGAAGAAGAAGAAGGAGAAAGAAGAAGAAGAAGAAGAAGAAGAAGAAGAAGAAGAACAAGAACAAGAAAGAAAAGAGGAAGAGGAAGAGGAGGAGAAGAAGTCAAGGGCACAAATCCCTTTTTTCAAGGATAAAAGATAAGTACTCATACAGTACTCACGTGACTCTTTTTTGTTACCACCCAGTCCCTACCCAAGTAAAACAGTAAGAAGAAGAGCAACAAAAAAACAGAAGGAAGAAGAGCAAAAGATGGAGGAGGGGAAGTAGAAGAAAAAAAAACCCAACTCATCTCCTAGTGCTTCAACCCGACAGAAAATCTCCAAGCGACCCTAAAAACTCCAGGTCAAAACGGTAAAAACCGTTCTGTTCGGGATCGGAACGCGCCGACACCGTTGGATCGGGGAGTTTGCGGGCCCAATAATCCCCTCAGAGCCCCACAAACGGGCCCGTCTGGGTATGAGGGCTGAGTCTTCCTCGGGTCGAGTCCTCGACCCCCCTCCACTAATAAAAGAGGAAAAAGGCGTATTACACCCCGTTTATTGGGTTATGGACTCTCCGGCTGACGTGGTCTTTTCGTTGAGGTCGTTTTTATTTGAAACTGCCGGTATGTCTGCCCCTTTTTTCTTCATTCTTATTCCTCTCTCTTCTCTTCTGTCTTTGGTCTCTGTGTCTGTCTGTCTGTCTCTCGTCTTCTCGTCTTTTCTGTTCTCTCTCTTCTTCTCTCTCTCTGTCTCTGTCTTTGTGTGTCTGTCCGTTGTCTCCCTCTGTGTCTGTGTGTTGTCTGTCTGTCTGTCTGTTTGTCTGTCTGTCTATCTGTGTGGAGTAACAGTGAGGGTAAGACTTGCCAGCTTCCGAAATGGTAATAGTATGGTATGTCTGGGTCATGGAAAACGGGGAGGTGTGTGTGTGGGAGGGAGTGGGGGGGGGGTCGGTAGTCTTGTGGTTAAAGCGTCGAACTGACGGTGTGAGGTCCAAATTATTATTGGTTGAGATGCCTGTTTGAAGGGATTCTTTTTTTTTCCCTCTCCCTGGAGTTAATTATTTTTGGAAAAAAATTTCATTCCCCTGAATGACCTTGAGATAAGGCTGTAAACTAAGGTCCCATGTGTGAATGCATAGAGTATAACTTGAATATTATTATCATAGGTGAAAATCGTTTCCATCTTTCTCTTACAGGAGTAGGGCAGCTATGACTGGTGGTATAGTATAGTAAAAAAGACAGACAGACATACAGACAGGCATACACGCACACACGCAAACGCACCACACCACACACACACACACACACACACACACACACACACACACACACACACAACACACACACACACACAACACATTGTCTGAACCTTCTTTGCTGTTGGACATTGTGTTAGCGTTGAAAAGAAGTCCAATAATCCAGTTTTTGTAGTGTTAGGATTAGTTTCTTATTTCAGCATTGTTAAATGACATTTTTCAGTTTATTGTTAACTCTTTCAGGTTTTTGTTTTGTTTTGTTTTGTTTTTTGTTTGTTTGTTTGCTTGTTTGCTTGTTTGTTTGTCTAAAATCACGAAATGTGAATAGACGTTAAATTGAAGATACAACACACACACACACACACACACACACACACACACACACACACACACACACACACACACACACACACACACACACACACACACACCCAGAAGAAACAAAAAGCAGCATGCAGCAATACCCCAAAAAAATCCCAACTCTCTCCTCTAAGTCTGATGGCACTGTCAGTATAGTACTACAGCGTAGGTGATTAATGACATAACCCACATTTGCGAACACTTTCTACGACACTTGTGACTGTGTGATGAATGGCCAAAGCAACCTACTACCTGTCACAACACAACCACTTCACAATAGATCATCTGGAGTACTAGTCTTTCCACAGCTGCACTTTTAAGCAAAGGCTCCTCACACTCCATGATACTACTGTGATAAAAAAGAAGAAAACAAAAAAAGAAAGTAAGAAAGAGGCCTCAATTTTGGACAGAAAGATTGTTGTTGCGCAGCAGTGCTGTCAGTCTAATTCCCTGTGTGCTAGAAAACAACAACAACAAAGATATAAACAGACGCATAAGCTAACAAAAACTAACAACAAGAGTAGCAACAACAAAACCGAATAAAACCCACCATTCACTTACAAATGAAAAACAAAAAAAGACTGAAACTACTACATCTTGCACTTGAAGTGTAAAAAGGTAGAAACAGCATCTTGCACAATACCTGTAAAAAGGCAGGATTTGTATCGTCACCGAAAAAAAGAACTCAGAGAGAGAGAGAGAGAGAGAGAGAGAGAGAGAGAGAGAGAGAGAGAGAGAGAGAAGAGAGAGAGAGAGAGAGAGAGAGAGAGAGAGAGAGAGAGAGAGAGAGAGAAATGACAATGACAATGACAATGACAATGACAAATGATTTTATTGTTCAGATTCGGAGTGCCATAAACAGGGGGGAATGGGTAGATCATGCAAACAACTGCAGCAATTCTTCAAGTTTACAATATCATTTCAGATAACTAGTTCCTTAAGAAAGAAGAAAAAAGAAACAGCACAAAGAAACAAGAAAACAAACAAACAACAGACATATGCAGACACACAGACACAGAGACAAACACAGACAGACAGGTCTTTGGCCGTTGCATAATTAGCACAACTTTCATGTCATATATATATATAATATATATATATATATATATATATATATATAATATATATATATTATAATATATATATATATATATATAATATAATAATATATATATATATATATATTATATAAGCCTAATTGAAGGGCGTCTTACCTACTCTGTGGATTGAGATTTCCTGTTTTTAAAGGCATAGAATATAAACTTTGCCAGATCTACAACTTGTACAGGTTCCTGTGACTCTAATAAAGATAACTTCTGGTTTCTAAAAATTCTAAATTAACCTTACTTAGATAAGTTTTGCGTAATACAGTGTATGCTGGGCAGTAGAAAAGGAAGTGAATTTCATCTTCAGGGGCATGATTACAATTTGGACAAGCTAGGGAACAATTATCTGGTGTATATCTAAATTTAAGAGAGAGAGAGAGAGAGAGAGAGAGAGAGAGAGAGAGAGAGAGAGAGAGAGAGAGAGAGAGAGAGAGAGAGAGAGAGAGAGAGAGAGAGAGAGAGAGAGACAGACAGACAGACAGACAGACGAGACAGACAGACAGACAGACAGACAGACAGACAGACAGACATTCAGACAGACACACAGACAGCACAAGACACACACAGACACAAACAAACACCCAGACACACAGACAGAGACGGAGGAGGAGAATTTGCACCATCAACATAAAGAAACAAAGTCTCGCACTTAAACAGTATTCCTCACTGCCTCCCCCCAAAAAAATATACAAAAAGACCCCACCCCCCTTTCTCCAGGAATGATCATTATCTTTGTCCATTACAGTAGGGGTTGTTGGCATCTACATGCGACTGAATGCTTACAAAATGTCTGTTAAAGTAACTGTAGGAGACTGGGGGTGAGGGATAAGGCAATGATGTAGTAGGTGTGCGTGGTGTGTGTGTGTGTGTGTGTGTGTGTGTGTGTGTGTGTGTGTGTGTGTGTGTGTGTGTGTGTGTGTGTGTATGTGTGAGTAACCGGGTGGGGGGGGGAGGGTGCCTGCACGCGCGCACGCGTGTGTGTGTGTTTACGTATGTTCGTGCGTACGTACGAGTATGTGTGTGGTGTGGTGTGGTGTGGTGGTGTGGTGTGTGGTGTGGTGTGTGGTGTAGTGGTGTGTGTGTATGTGTGAGTGAGTGAGTGAGTGAGTGAGTGAGTGAGTGAGTGGTGTGTGTGTGTGTGTGTGTGTGTGTGTGTGTGTGTGTGTGTGTGTGTGTGTGTGTGTGTGTGTGTGTGTGTGTGTGTGTGTGTGTGATAATCATGCCTTGAATGCTAACATGAGTGTGATATGTGCGTATGTTTCCGCTTCTCTGTGTGTTTGTGTGTGTGTTTGTGCATGC
>CM060329.1:49982677-49990240 GCA_030674155.1 Stramonita haemastoma
TCAAAGGGAAAAAAAACACAAAAACAGAAACAAATCACATGAGAGCGATACATGAAGGGCAGTGAGAGACAGGTACAAAAATAAAACCACCGACAAACAGGCGGACAGACAAATAGGCAGACAGACAAACAGACCAAGAGGTGCATAAAGAGCCAGACTGATAGATAGGTAGGCAGGATGGTAGATTGGTACCTAGGTAGGCAGACTGGTAGTTAGGTAGGCTGGTAGGTAACACACAGACACAAAGCAGATAAGTAGTTAGTATCAGAAAGATACATAGATAAGTAGGTAGGTGGTATAAGGTAATACATAGGCAGATGAGATAGATCGATAGATAGATTTACACACACATACCATAACAAAAGGCAGGTGAAAGTAGAATAGATAGATTAGATAGAAAAGATACATGATAGATAATAGAAAAATAGATGGATGATGTGGGGATGGGATGGATGGATTGGATGGATTGGATGAATAAAGACAACAAACAAGATAAAAATAGTTAGATAAAGATAGATAGATAGATAGATAGATAGAATAGATACTATAGATAGATAGTAGATAGATAGATAGATAGATAGATAGATAGATAGATAGAAAAGAAGAAATCAGATAGAAGATTAGTGTAGTAACACACAGACACAAAGCAATAAATAGATAGATACATAGATAAGGAGTAGATGGTACATAGCTGGCAGATACATAGGTATGTAGATAGATAGATAGATAATAGCATAGAAGATAGATAATAGATAGATAGATAGATAGATAGATCCTAGTACGTACGTACTACGTACGTACGTAGATAGATAGATAGATAGATAGATAGATAGATAGATAGATAGATAGATCTAGATAGATAGATAGATAGACGGAAAGATAGAAAGACAGATAGACAAACATAGAGACAGACAGGCAGACAGATAGAGAGATTAGAGAGAGACCAGCTACAAGTGGAGACAGAGATCAGAAAATGCAGAAACAGAAAAAGAGACAGGCAGAGACAGACGCTACACAAGCAGACAGGGAATAGACAGATGGACACGAAGAAAGACAGAGAGATGGTTAGAAACGAGAGAGAAACACACACACACACACACACACACACACACACACACACACACACACACACACACACACACAACACACACACACACACACACACACACACACACACACACACAGCCTAACACAAACCAAGTGTAGGCGAACTTGCATAACATTCATCACCCATGTGTGCCTGCGCACTTGCGCTCACGAAATTAATCAGAACCACTGTTGTTATTACAGAGTACGGGAAAAGTTTGAAAGTGCGTTTCGCAATAACAATAATAAGCAAAAACGATGACCCGACCGGAGTGGTTATGTTGTGATGTGTTGTTGTCTCACAATCACACGCCATATCACATGGTGGGGCGGCCTACATTTCCCTGGGTCACGAATGATACTAGCTGAAAAAAACGCCATCTGTTATTAGCCTATCTGGCTATCTTTCTTCTGGTAAAGTGCAGTCGTTGTGTAAGCAATAAATACTAATTAGCAATCTACAGTGTGTGTGTGTGTGTGTGTGTGTGTGTGTGTGTGTGTGTGTGTGTGTGTGTGTGTGTGTGTGTGTGTGTGTGTGTGTGTGTGTGAAAGAGAGAGATGGGGGGGGGGGGGGAGAGAATGTATACGAGTATGTATGTGTGTGTTATTTTTAATTTTATCTTTGTATTTTATTCTTTTTTATCGAGGATAATGGGATAAGCACTTTTGTGCTTTTTTCTTTTTACACCCTTTTTCCGTGTGTATGCAGTTTTGTAAATGTCATGTGTGAGTGTGTATGGTGTGGTGTGATGCGGTGTGGTGTGGTGTGGTGGTGGTGTGGTGGTGGTGTGGTGGTGGTGGTGGTGTGTGTATGTGTGAGAGAGAGAGAGACAGAGACAGAGAGAGAGACAGAGACAGAGACAGAGACAGACAGACAGATAGACAGAGCAGACAGACAGACAGACAGATAGAGACAGACCGACAGGCAGACAGAGACAGACAGACAGAGACAGATTTATTTTATTTATTTATTTATTTATTTATTTATTTATTTATTTATTCTTTTATATCGAGGATAACAGAATAAGCAATCATATGCTTTTTTTCATCCGGTCCCCGTGTGTATGCAGTTTTTGTAAATATTGTCATCTGTTCCCACCGGCACACGATGGCCTACTCTTACGAAAAGCGGAACAGGATTTAACGTGTGCGTAAGATGTTCTGCGTGCGTTCGCACACGGGGCCTCGGTTTAAAGTCTCATCCGAAGGACTTTTGGGGAGAGTGGAGTCGGCACTGATGTTAACTCCAGGAGAAAAATTTCCTCGACCGGACTCGAACCCGGGTCGTCAAATTGCCAGCGCAATGTTCTGACCACTAGGCTATCCGTCCCCAAGACA
The DNA here is from genome assembly GCA_030674155.1 of Stramonita haemastoma. Lineage (NCBI taxonomy): Eukaryota > Metazoa > Mollusca > Gastropoda > Neogastropoda > Muricidae > Stramonita > Stramonita haemastoma. The sequence continues at coordinate 49,985,102 of CM060329.1, forward strand.
GATAGACAGATAGACAGAGATAGAGAGAAAGAGCGGATCAGAGCATGTGTGTGTGTGTGTGTGCGCGCGCGCGCGCGCGCGCGCGTGTGTGTGTGTGTATGTGTGTGTGTGTGTGTGTGTTGTGTGTTTCTGTGTGTATGCGCTCGTGTGCGTGCGTGCATGCGTGCGTGTATTTGTGTGCATGTGTGTATGGGCGTGTGAGTGGATCTGTCTGTATCTATATGTGTGTCCCTGTCTGTTTGCCTGGTTATTGTTGCTGCCCTTTGTTGTATGTCTTCTGCTATGCACACGGACTTGACACACCCGCTTATTCGATGTTATAAACGACCAGTGGTTGACTCATACCTGGAACGATATTGGAGCAAGTTGTACGTGATATGTCATCTATATACAGTATACAATTACATATGGTAATATCTGAATCCACTATGTTCACAGTGTGTCAGCTACTAGTTATCTTTACCATAGTCTTGTTGACTGATGGGGCACCACGGAACATTTTGCAGCTAGCTTCCTCTACTCCACGCCGCTGTAGTCTAGTGGTTAGGGCGTTGGACTCGTAATCTAACGGTTGCGGATTCGATCCCAGCTTTCGGCTATGGCGTTGTGCCCTTGGAAAAGGCACTTTACGGCTATTTTCTCACCCCACCCAGGTGTAAAAGGGGTACCAACCTTGTGTTGGGGGTTAACCCTGCGATAGACTGGCGTCCTATCCAGGGAGGAGTCTATGACTCTCAGTCGCTTAACGCCACAGAAACCGGGATAAGCACCGGCCTGATGAGCCTTAGGCTCGGGACAGACTTTAACTTACTTTTTTTCCTCTACTCCTTGCAGTACTCAACTTTCCACAGTATCTTGTTCGACTCAAGGCTAGTCCACTCTTCGGTGTTGTCTGCCGATCGTTTTTCTCTGTCTCTTTGTACTGTTCCCTGTAAGACAGTCTTAGCCAGTCAAGATATTCGTGCCATGTGCCCGTAGCACTTCAGTTTGCGTTTTTTTCCCACTGAAGTCTGGAGTTTTTCATATGATCGTATGGTGTTTTCAGTTCTGGTTACCATTTCCTCTTTGGTGATATGATTTATGTACGAGATACCAAGAAGTTTGCGGAAGCATCTCATTTCTGTTGGATGTATCCTTCTTTCAATGTCTGTAATTTGGTCTTCGTTTCACATGCATACACTAAAAATATGGACATGACCAGTGTGTCAGTCAGCATCACCCATATGAGCACATAAGACTTATCCCTTACTACAGCAAAAAGCAAATCGATGCTTACTTAATGTACCATCTGAAAATAGATTTTTGACTTGACTTGACTTGACTTGACTACAGCAGAAAGACAAGCATTCCGCAGATCAGCATCATTATAACTGCTCTGCTTTTAGGTAGCTCAAGCCAATTTTTTAAATTAAAAAGTTATTGATGTAAGCCAAGTGGCAAAGCTTATGTTAAAATACTGTTATTCTTGGAAATGTAGACTAGGTAGTGTTTCCATTACGACAAGCCTTTAGCGTAATAACCTGTACCCTTCATTAAAGGAAACAAACACCAAACAACCCTGAATTCAGCGTACAGAAGCATTAAGGTGAAGGATTTGAAGGCCATCATACACGCAGACTTATCTTCCTTGTGTGTTTATGGCTTCACATTGAATTTTGTAGGTGTGGTGAGTGAGACATAGTACATTATTGATGATGACTTCTGGGGTGTATAAGACAGATCATTACTACAGCAGATAACAAGCATTGTGCGACACCACCCCATTCATCTTTCCTCCTCCCCCCCTACCCCGCCTATGCTTTGCTCCTCCTCCCCCTCCCCCCACCCAACTAACTAGGGTATGCTAAATAACAGCAATTTTCCTTGGGAAAATGACGTTTCAGAATTTCTTTTTCTTTCTTTCTTCTTCTTCTTCTTCTTCTTCTTCTTCTTCCTCTTCTTCTTCTTCTTCTTCTCTTCTTTTTTCTTCTTCTTCTTCCACTTCTTCCTCCACCTCTTCTTTTCCTCTTCTTCTGCTGCTTCTTTTTTCCACTTCTTGTTATCACTTTACTCTGTCATGAGTCATTAAAACACTACACTGAAAAGATATTGAAAAAAAGCTGCAATGTTGTTGGCTCTGTGCCAAAGCCTGGAGCTGCTTGCTTGAATATAAGTGATGTACCTTAATGTGCATTAATAAGACGAAGAATGCAAAAAAGAAGAAGAATGCAAAGAAGAAGAATGCAAAGAAGAAGAAGAAAGCAAAGAATGCAAAGAAGAAGATGATGATGGTGATAATGACGACGATGATCCTGATGATGATGAAGAACTTCTTGAAATAAACTAGTTGATATAACACAACTACGCGTACCCTAGAAAAAAAAAAAGGAACGATAAAAACCGCCTTGTCAACACTTTTGTTTCTATTTATAAACTCAGCCACTAACCAGTGAGCAACAAAAGGGAGACAATTCCCTGGAGTCGTGACCTGTCACGTCAGCTCCTACCTTTTGAGGTCTCAGTCTCAGGCTCTCCTCTTCCTACTAGGCTGCCTAGCTGCCTACGTCAACTTAATTGACAGCGCTTGCGAAGCCGGCTGGCATTGTGGGGATGCTAACAACCATCTGTGTCTTCAAGCCCCGGCATATCCAAACTCCTTGGGAATACCCCGATGACGGCTCCGCTTCTACGTGGAAGGCACATAAAGGGTCACCTCAGGTTAGCGACCTTTCAGAGGCCTTTGCCCTTTCCCAATTATCTTCTATGTCATTAACAGCGACACCACCCCATTCATCTTCCCCCCCCCATCCTCCAGCCTTATGCTTTGCTCCTCCTCTCCTCCCCCACCCCAAACCTCCGTTCCTTTGTGACACACAATGCTGTTTTTTTTTTATATTGTGAGTGTAGAGATGAGGTTTTGAATTGTTTGTGTGGGTTTTTCTTTCTGAGATGGCCGTATGATTGAGGCTGTTGCATTTAATGTAGTTTTGAGTACCACGTGTTGATTGATACTCTATCTCTGTCTGCTTATTTGTGTTTCAGTATGTCTTTCTGTCTCTCTGTCTCTGTCTCTGTTTCTCTCTCTCTCTCTCTCTCTCTCTCTCTCTCTCATCTCCCATCTCTCTCATCTCTCCTCTCTCCTCTCTCCTCTCTCTCTCACACACACACACACACACACACATATACACACACATACACACATACACATACATACACACAGAATATCATGCACACATCATAGCATTTTGTACACACGTTAAAACCTGCACACACCTTTCGGAAGAGGATGCAAACTGTACCAGTGGGAATAGATGACAAAATTTACAAAACTGCATGCACACGAGGACTTATTGTAAAAAAAACAACAACAACCAAACCCAAAACTATATGAGTGCTTAATCATCATCATCAGAATAAAAGTGTTGACATTTAAAACACCCACATACACATACACACACACACACACACACACACACACACACAATACACACACACGTGCGCGTGCACTGAAGTAAAAAAATCTAGATCTATATGCCTGTTTTTTGTACATATTAAGTGATTGCGCCCATGTAACTGCTATTTTTTCATCCATCCTCAAGACTTGGCAAATACGAGTTGCCATATGGACAATACCGTTTTAAAGATATGTTACCTTTCATAATGAAGAAACTGTCTTTCTCTGGTCTGTCTGTCTGTCTCTGTCAGACTGTCTGCCTGCCTGCCTGCCTGCCTGCCTGCCCTGCCTGCCTCTCTCTCTCTCTCTCTCTCTCTCTCTCTCTCTCTCCTCTCTCTCTCTCTCTCTCTCTCTCTCTCCTCTCTCTCTCTCTCTCTCTCTTCTGTGTCTCCAGCTCCGTTAATTCACCGCTTACCTAATTTCTCAGGAGAACCTCGTAATATGGTGGTCACGTATGTGGCAATGAAATGTATGGTCCCTGAAGTGTCTCTATTACCTAGCTAGATCTAAAGGAGAAAAAGATGTCACAGACGGCTCTCAATTGTCTCTGTGGGTTCTTTTACGCGCTCTGCGAAGTTGATATTTCCAATATGAGTTCTTTCTTTTGTTACAACTTGGAAAAAATACTATACCCAGACCATCATTCTAACAAATATGGTACAAAATATGGTATAAAAAAAATTTCTAACTCCAGACAAGATTCTCTGTCTTCCTTCTGCGTTTATCAGATGGACAGCTCAGTCTCTGTGACGAAGGCAGCTGTACACTGCAGGTCCTCCCAGTCGCCACAGAGCTTCTTGGTCACTGGGGTGATCGGGGTCAGGCCAGATCCTCATTTGAGTACCTGGTGTATTAACGTGCAGGACTGCAGTACATGATCTGCTGTCTGGTTGCCAGACTTGGCAAGAGTACTTCTCTGTGTGGCCTATGTGGAGTCCCGTGTCTATAATATGGTAGTTTAGGTGGTTACGGCCCGTCCTCAGTCTGAATAAAACGGGCCCTGTTTCCTTCGTGTCAGCAGGGGTAGAGGTCTGCCTGTTGTAGTGGGACGTTGTTGCAACCCCTTGGGGGGAAGGAGGGGGGAGAGAGAGAGGAGAGAGAGAGAGAGAGAGGGGAAAAGAGAGAGAGGAGAGAGAAGAGAGAGAGAAGAGAGAGAGAGAGAGAGAGAAGAGAGAGAGAGAGAGAGGGAAAAATTTCGATTGAGAGTAAATGGATAAGCACAAAGCTTCCCTTTTCATCATGCTCTCCCCGCCAAAAAAAAAAAAAAAAAAAAAAAAGGGGGAAAAAAAAAAAAAAAAAAAAAGGAAAAGAAAGGAAAAAAACCCCAGAAGAGAGGGGAGAGAGAGAGAGGAGAGAGAGGGGAGAGGAGAGAGAGAGAGAGAGAGGGGAGAGAGAAGAGAGGGAGAGAAAAGAGGGGAAGAGAGGAGAGAGGGAGAGATTGAATGAATGGGGAAAGAATGAATGAAAAAAGAATAATCTTTGAATGAATGAACAATCTTTTTTTTTTCAAGGGGAACAGAGTAAGCCCTTCACATACTTTTTTTTCATCCGGCCCCTTTCCCCGGGCAGAGAGAGGAAAGAGGGGGAGAGAGAGAGAGAGGGGCAGAGAAAAGAGAGGAAAAGAAAAGGGCACAAAAAAGAGAGAGACACAGAGGAGAGGAAAACAGACAGGGCAGAACAGAGAGATAGAGACAAAAGATAGAACT
>CM060329.1:49990340-49992840 GCA_030674155.1 Stramonita haemastoma
TTCTTTTTTTTTTTTTCTTTTCCACCCCCTCTTCTTTTCCTCTTCTTCTGCTGCTTCTTTTTTTCCACTTCTTGTTTTCACTTTATCTGTCATGAGTCATTAAACACTACCTGAAAAGTTATTTTGAAAAAAAACTGCAATGTTGTTGGGTCTGTGCCAAAGCCTGGCTGCTTGCTTGAATATAAGTGATGTACCTTAATGTGCATTAATAAGAGAAGAATGCAAAAAGAAGAGGAATGCAAAGAAGAAGAATGCAAAGAAAGAAACAAAGAATTGCAAAGAAGAAGATGTGATGGTGATAATGACGCGTGATCATGTGTGGATGAAGAATTTCTGAAAAAAAATGTTGATATAACACAACTACGCGTTACCCTAAAAAAAAAAAAAGGAAAGATAAAAACCGCCTTGTCAAACTTTTGTTTCTTTTATAAATCACCACTTCCAGTGACAACAAAAGGGGACAATTCCCTGGAGTCGTGACTGTCACGTCGCTCCTCCTTTTGAGGTTCAGTTTGGCTCTCCTCTTTACTAGGGCCCCGTAGTGCCTACGTTTTCAACTTTTGCAGCGCTTGCGAAGCCGGCTGGCATTTGTGGGGATGCTAACAACCATCTGTGTCTTCAAAACCCCGGCATATCCAAACTCCTTGGGAATACCCCGATGACGGCTCCGCTTCTACGTGGAAGGCAATAAAGGGTCACCTCAGGTTAGCGACCTTTCAGAGGCCTTTGCCCTTTCCCAATTATCTTCTATGTCATTAACAGCGACACCACCCCATTCATCTTCCCCCCCCCTCCTCCAAGCCTTATGCTTTGCTCCTCCTCTCCTCCCCCCCCAAACCTTCCGTTCCTTTGTGACACACAATGCTGTTTTTTTTTATTGTGAGTGTAGAGATGAGGTTTTGAATTGTTTTGTGGGTTTTTCTTTCTGAGATGGGCGTATGATGAGGCTGTTGCATTTAATGTAGTTTTGAGTACCACGTGTTGATTGATACTCTATCTCTGTTGTTATTTGTGTTTCATTATGTCTTTCTGTCTCTGTCTCTGTGTTCTTTTCTGACTTCTCTCTCTCACACCACACACCCACACACACACACCACACACCACACACACACACACACACACACACACGCATACACACACACATATCACACAGAATATCGTGCACACATCAGAGCATTTTGCACACACGTTAAAAACTGCACAGCCTTTCGGAAGAGAAAGCCAACTGTATACCAGTGGGTATAGATGACAAATTTACAAAACTGCATACACACGGGGACTTATTGTATAAAAAAAACCCACAAACAACCCAAAACTATATGAGTGCTTAATCTTATCATCGGCTTAAAAATGTTGACATTTAGAAAACACACACACACACACATACACACAACACACAACACACACACAACACCACACACACACACACACACACACACCACCACACACCACACCCACACAACTACAAAACACAAATCTACTCACACGTGCGTCTATTAAAGTCAAAATAATCTATATGCTGTTTTCGTACATATTAAGTGATTGCGCCCCATGTAACTGCTATTTTTTCATCCCATCCTCAAGACTTGGCAAATACGAGTTGCCATATGGACAATACCGTTTTAAAGATTATGTTACCTTTCATAATGAAGAAACTGTCTGTCTCTGTCTGTCTGTTCTTGTCTGTCTGTCTCTGTCAGACTGTCTGTCTGTCTGTCTGGTCGTCTGTCTGTCTGTCCTGTCTGCCTGCCTGCCTGCTGCCTGCTCTCTCTCTCTTCTCTCTCTCTCTCTCTCTCTCTTCTTCTCTCTCTCTCTCTTCTCTTCTCTCTCTCTTCTCTCTCTCTCTCTCTCTTTTCTCCAGCTCCTGTTAATTCACCGCTTATCTATATTTCTCAGGAGAACCTGGTAATATGGTGGTCACGTATGTGGCAATGAATGTATGGTCCCTGAAGTGTCTCTATACCTAGCCGATCTAAAGGATAAAAAGATGCCACAGGACGACTCTCAATTGTTTCTGTGGGTTCTTTTACGCGCTTGCGAAGTTGATATTTCCAATATGAGTTCTTTTTTTGTTACAACTTGGAAAAAATACTATACCCAGACTATCAATTCTAACAAATTATGGTATAAAAAAATTTCTAACTCCAGACAAGATTCTTGTCTTCCTTCTGCGTTTATCAGATGGACAGCTCAGTCTCTGTGACGAAGGCAGCTGTACACTGCAGGTTCCTCCCAGTCGCCACAGAGCTTCTTGGTCACTGGGGTGATCGGGGTCAGGCCAGATCCTCATTTGGAGTACTGGTTTTTAACGTGCAGGATTGCAGTACATGATCTGCTGTCTAGTTGCCAGACTTGGCAAGAGTACTTCTCTGTGTGGCCTATGTGGAGTCCCGTGTACATAATATGGTAGTTTAGGTGGTTATGGCGTCCTCAGTCTGAATTTACAGGCCTGTTTCCTTCGTGTCAGCAGGCAGTGAGGTCTGCTGTTGTTAGTGTGGAC
>CM060329.1:50000340-50002840 GCA_030674155.1 Stramonita haemastoma
TCTCTGTCTGTCTGTTGTCTGTCTGTCTCTGTCTCTGTCGGTATCTGTCTGTCTATCTCTTTCTTCCTCGTCTGTCTTCTGTCTGTCTGTCTGTCGTCGTGTCTGTCTGTCTGTTGTCTGTCTGTCTGTCTGTCTGTCTGTCTGTCTGTCTGTCTGTCTTCCCTCTCTCTCTCTCTCTCTCTCTCTCTCTCTCTCTCTCTCTCTCTTTTCTCTCTCTCTTGCGCCATCCTTTCTTATGATTATTCTTATTTCCTTCTCACCACCACCCACCCAGCACTCAGTCATCTTTTTCTCATTATCATCACTGCCGTCAGTTTTCTGTTCGTTTCTTCTTCTTTTTTTCTTTCTTTCTAGTCCTCCCCCTTTCTCCTCCTCCTCCCCCTCCTCCTCATCGGATCACCTTGAAGGCTTGCTCGCGTCCGGGGAGTCATTTATCAATTTTCTGGTTCCTTATTCCGCCCCTCTCTCCGCTCTCTTTTCACTTGTTCTCTGTGTCTGCTTTTGTCTGTCTCTGTTCCTATTGTCTGTCTATCTGTCTGTCTGTCTGTCTGTCTGTCTGTCTGTCTGTCTCTCTGTCTCTCTGTCTTCTGTCTGTGTCTCCTGTCTGTCTGTCTGTCTGTCTGACTTCTGTCTGTCTGTCTCTCTGTCTGTCTGTCTCTCCTGCTCTGTCTGTCTCTCTTCTCTCTCTCTCTTCTCTTTCTGTCTTCTGACTGCTCTCGTGTCCTGTCTGTTGTTGACTGTCTCTGTCTGTCTGTCTGTCTGTCTGTCTGTTCTGTCTGTCTCTCTCTTCTCTCTCTCTCTCTCTCCTCTCTCTCTCTCTCTCTCTCTCTCTTCTCTCTCTCTCTCTCTCTCTCCCACGCACGCTTGCTATCTTTTCTTGTCTGTCTACAAGATTAGACATGCGTTCAGCTAAATAGTGTTTGTGCGTGTTGTGTTCTTAAGAGATACGGTCTTCGCAAAGAAGACATTATTTGCTGAACGGGAATGTAAGTGTGGTGTGTTGTGTGTGTATGTGTGTGTGTGAGCGTGTGTGGTGTGTGGTGTGTGTGTGTGTGTGTGTGTCGCGCGCGTGCGTAGTGCGTGGTGCGTGCGTGCTGTGGTGGTGGTGTGTGTGTTGTGTGTGTGAATGCATTCAAAACAAATCTATGCAAAAACAGTACACGCGGCGGTGCAGCTCTCTAAACACTTATTTGACCCTGGATCTTGTTACCTTCAGGATTCTTTGCCTTAACTTTCCACATCAGAAGCAGAAGTGAAAACTGGATGGACTGGGTTCCCATACCCTGATTCTGAAAGGATGTTCTGGTTTAATCTTTTCTACTGCCTCATCCTTCTGTTGAGTCCCTGTTCTGCCGTCCACACGCCGCTCATTTTGGTCTCTCCGCCCCAGCCATACTCAGGACTTGTCTGTCGCATCCCCACTGTGAGAGGTCTGCAGGGAGCTGCTCATCAGTGCTGCGGCAGCCATGGGGATACCAGCTGGAGGGGCCCTGCATTGCTGCTGCTTTGGCTGTTCGTCTGTTCCGGTGAGGTGTTCACATAGAGATGCTGGTTGTCGCTGAGTTAAATCAGAGGCAAGCTTGACAAGAGGACGTCACTTGCACTAATCCCTCCTCAGTACAGGACGACAAATAATGGTATGCTTGAGATCGCAGCTCCATCGAGGACTGTCTTGTCGAGACTTTGTGACTTTTGGTGTAGTGACCACCACAAAGTCTTTTTAACAAGCTTCTCGTGAGCCTTCAGCAGCCAAAGGCTTTGACACTACCTCACCCGGCACAGAAGACAGGGTTGCACTCTATGTTTCCTATCATGATAATTTTATCCCGGCGTCAACTGGCACCAAGTAGTCTCGAACACCAGTAGTGCTGGAAGCTGAAAACACTAGGAGTGGAGGAGCTGGCTGCAAAATTTTCAGTGGTGCCCCAAATTTCTACTAGATACTGACGAGGTAAAGGTGAATGAAGTGTTGATTAGGTCATTTGAGCAATTATCAAAATCGCATCCGTATTGTGGATGAAGCTCGACTGTGAGATCCAAATCTTTGTAATGAGCCTATGCAAATCTGACTCTGGGTAGGAAGCCGGCTGGAGTCTGACCCCCCCCCCCCCCCCCAAATATGACTTTACATGATTCGAACCCGCGACCTTCCAGCCAGTTACTTCCACGCACAAATCACTGCGCCACATGGCGGCGTGTGATTCTGAAAAAACAACTTGATCCTTTGTTGTTAATCATAAAAAAATGGATATTATGAGGGGGACAATGAGATTTGACACATGTGTGTTTCAACCTTCACTAGGGTAGGGTGTATTGTCGAAAGTAGGAACACTATTAAGGGACCATCTGCCACATACTAAGCAGGCGAGAACGCTTAATAACACACAGCTTGCAATCACCTCTCCACCCCACTCCTACATTATATGTTAAAGATAAGAATACAAGAAATAGGATGAAAAGAATAAGTGTATTTCTTTTTCCGATGTCCGTTCAGTGTATG
>CM060329.1:50007840-50018485 GCA_030674155.1 Stramonita haemastoma
GGTATGTTCACCTCTCAGATAGGCGATGGTTCCTATGCCATGCCTTCAGTACAGTCCCCCAGTTCACCCAGCTGTAAATGGGTACTTGCCCTCTTTAGGGACAGGGAAGGTAAAGCAACAACGGGGAAGAGATGAGCGCCGCCGTGCCCTACATAAGCTGTCTTCTAGATAAGCTCAGGTCTAAAAGAGAAACTAAATATAAAAAAGACAGGACCAGTACTCTACACCAAACGCTTCAATGCAAACAAAGAAATAAAATATCAACTACAGTACAAACGAATACCCTTAAAAACAACACACACACGCAAAACACGCAGACACGCACAACAACACCACACACACACACACACACACACACACACACACACACACACACACACACATACTACACAAAATCCACATAAATGGAAGGGGGGGAAAACAACAACCGGGAAACAACAAAAGGAATACAAACCGATGTTTCATAAGATTTGACACAGATTTTTGATCAGCCTAGAACCTGGACAAGATCTATTTCTCTCTCTCTCTCTCTCTCTCTCTCTCTCTCTCTCTCTCTCTCTCTCTCTCTCTCCTCTCTCTCTCTCTCTCTCTCTCTCTCTCTCCCCCCCTTGTTTTCCTCTCTCGTCTATTCTCAGAGGACATAAGGTCAGTATGTTAACTCGTGTGTTCTGACTTGGCAGCAATTTCACCATCGAATCCCAAAATATATTTGCTATTTCAAATCAGAAAATGTTCTGAAAAACAAAAGTCACTGCTATTATCTTATATCAAATGTCATCTCAAATTTGCTTGGTGAGGTCTTTTCTTTCTATGTATTTATTTCAGTTGCAAACATGTGCATAATGCTATGTTTCAGATCTTCATTTTTAGATTTGTCTTTTTCAATCTTTCTTTCTTTTATTTTCCCTCCTTGTTTTCCTTTCATTTTATTTGACTCGGAAGGTATGCAAAACAATAACGATGATGATAGTGATGAAGAAGATGATGATGATGGTAATACTAATAGCAAACAAACAAACAAACAAAAACAACAACCTAAAACAAAACCAACAACAACAGCAACATGTTGGGTTTTTTTGTTTTGTTTTATCCGTCGTGTTCGACGATGACCTCCAAAACAGCAGATAAGGCAGCTGCTGTTTCGAAAATTGAGCGGAAATTTGATTATAGTGCCTTGCCCACAGTACATCCCCACCCTCTCGGCCAAGAGGGCATAAGGACAGTCAGCGTTGGAGATGTTCTCCAAAAGCAATTAATCCCCAGGCCTGCAGCGCATAAGGATTGTGCAAGTCAAGCCTCCTTGTCAGAGAGTCATAGTCGATCACTAAAAGACTAAGCTGTAAAGTGGAATTCCATGAGTGGGAAAGCCACTGATCATACAGCCACTCACTTTGTTGTTGCCCCCAGCATCAATGGTTTAATCAAAAAACTGTGATAAATCCAAGGCACTGAGAACCTACATACACTACAGTGTACTGCTGTTTTCGTGGGGAAAGACAACAGCAACAATAAACAAGCAAACAAAACCAAAATCAACGATGATAAACAATAACAACAACAAAGAAAAAAAAAACACAACGAAACAAAATTAAACACCACTCACCACCCATCCCCCGAAAAAAATGCCACCAAAAACACAGCAACAAAACCAACAAAACTCCAACCAAACAAAAAGAGCAAAAACAACCATAATAAAGCAGACACAAACAACCATGTTTTATCTGAAACATACCAGCCCTGATATGGCCTGTGCGGTCGGCGGGGCTCTAAGCAACATCACTGGATTGGATCTGAAACATACAAATGAAACACACACACACACACACACACACACACACACACACACAACACACACACACACACACACACACAACACACACAAATAAACAGTGGTTTTAAACAGACAAACCAACAAACGAAGGCCGCCAGCAAAAACAAAACAAAACAAAAAAACAAAGCAAAAATGTTTTAAAAGATGAAAAAAACATAAGGATGGACAGAACGATAGCACAGGTGACCTACTCAGCAAAACTTTATGTAAGATAAGGATCCATTTCACAGAAGGGGAAGCTGGCTGTTGCCTTGAACGCAATTTCTATACCTCTACGTGTGACACAGATTTTCTGGTTGTTGTTGTTTTCGTTGTTGTTTTTGTTTTTTTCTTCTTCTTGAACTCTTCTTCTTCTTCTTCTTCTTCTTCTTCTTCTTATCTCTCATCATCATCATCATCATCATCATCATCATCATCATCATCATCATCATCATCATCACTATTGTCATCATCCCTATCGTCATTCCCATTATCTTCTCAATCGTCTGTCGTTCTCATCGTCGTCGTCGTCATCATCATCATCATCATCATCATCATCATCATCATCATTCATCATCTCATCATCATCATCATCATCATCATCATCACCATCATCATCATCATCATCATCATCATGAGACAGACAGACAGAGATAGAGACAGAGACACAGAGAGAGAGAAACAGACAGACACAGACAGACAAAGACACAGAGACAGAGACTGACAGACAGACATCCAGACAGAAATAAAGAGACAGCAGAGGGAGAAACAGAGAGAGAGAGAGAGAGAGAGAGAGAGAGGGGGGGGGGAGGGAGCGATAGACAGTTGAACTAGAGAACAAACAGATAATCAGAGAGATAAACAGACTGAACAAGAGACAGAGACAGTATTCAGACAACATTCTAGATAAACAAAAAAACAAAAAAAACCATACCCACTAAAGTCTACTAACTGCAAATAATACTCCATCTGCCCAAAACAAAACAAAAAAAAGATATCGGCAAAACCCCAAAGTAGCCTTCCCTAAAAATCAGAACAACGTCATAAGAAACGGTTCAGAAAAAAACAACTGGGAAGACAACAGTAAAAAAAAAAATTAAAAAAAAAAAATCAAAATATCTAAAAAAAATCTGAAGTATCATACAAGACCAGACCAAGCTCACATCAAACATAGTTCGTCCAATAAGAACAAAGACTAATCGCTTCTAAAATAGCTTCTTAACGCGTTGCTAGAACAAAGCATCCGCTTATATTCCCCTCTTCAAGACGCTTAAAAGAGGGGGGGAAAAACAAACCCAAAAAACTTAAGCCCTGACAGTGATATATGCGTTCGTGTACTTGCTTAACGGGTATTTAATGTCTCATACTTCAAGACCCAAATGAGATATCATGAAATTTTTATTTGTTATTTTTTCTGATGTATATATTATTATTCTTGTCGGTTTACAGCAACATTTTGTTCGCCCAGGAACAACATGGCAGCAGTGCATGAAACAAGTACTAGCGATGCTTATAATCTTGAGTATTCTGCTTTATTTTCTTCTGATCCAAAGCAAAAAGTTATGGACAGTTGAGAGAGAGAGAGAGAGAGAGAAGAGAGAGGGAGGATGAAGGAGAGAGAGAGAGAGAAGAGAGAGAGAGAGAGAGAGAGAGAGAGAGAGAGAGAGACGAGACGAGAAGAGAAGACAGACAGACAGACAGACAGAAGACAGAGCGACAGACAGACAGACAGGAGAGACAGAAGACAGACAGACAGAACAGACAGACAGAGATAGACACACAGAGAGAGACAGAGAGTGACTGAGAGTGACACAGAGTCAGAGACAGAGACAGAGAGAGAGACAGGCAGAATCAGCAACAAAATGTTATTCCAGCAGGGCGATGTTGTCAGCAAATTGACCATGTATTCATTCATTCTTTTCCACCCGGCACTTAAGCTAAAGAGAAAGTAAAACAAACAAACAAACAAAAGCAAACAGAAAATCATACACTCCAACATCCAACTACGCAGATTGTAATCATGAAGCTAGAAGAATACTGATACAATGAAATAATGAAGTGATATTCTCTAGATATTCAATGAAATAAACAAGACAAAAAGAAAACAACAAAAATCTGAAGACTAAACAAATAGACACCCCGAAAACACGAGCGATTCATATACACAAACATATGCGCGCTCATGCAAGGGCGCGCACACGCACAACATACACATACACACTCTCTCTCTCTCTCTCTCTCTCTCTCTCTCTCTCTCTCTCTCTCTCTCTCTCTCTCTCTCTCTCTCTCTCTCTCTCTCACACACACACACACTCTTTTCTTAAAGTGATTTTTTTTGGTTACTGTTGGTTGTTGTTTTTTTCCTGGGGTGGGAGTACATATCTCATTAAAAGGTTTGTCTCTTTGCGCTTATCCACCATAACTTAAAAAATGGCATAGGATAAAGAAAAAACCAGGGGGGGGGGGGGGGGGGGGGGGCGCAGAGCTTAAGCACCAATTTAGAAGGAAAAAAATTCAATTTTTTAATCTGCTAGCACACCCAGTCTCCGACACGATTATTATTTACTATGGCATATATACACGCACATACAAGCACGCACATGTGCACAATTACACACAAACTTTCACACACACTTACACACACACGCACATACACACTTACACACACACACACACACACACACACACACACACACACACACACACACACACACACACACACACACACACACACACACACTCAAACAAACAAACAACAAAGCTAACACAAAACCAGACATCACACACAGACAGTAAAGAGGGGAAAAAAAAGTATGCAATTCTTGCAGAGTCACGCATCTCTTCAACGAACATTATTATCACACCGAACGCTTGCGCAGCAAATTATGCAACGTTCCCTAACATCAAGTAACCCCCATCCCCTCTCTCTCTCTCTCTCTCTCTCTCTCTCTCTCTCTCTCTCTCTCTCCTCTCTCTCTCTCTCTCTCTCTCCACCCTGGATTAGTTTGTCGCTGCAGCAGCAGCAGCAGCAGCAGAAACAGCAGCTGTTCTTCTCTTCCCACCCCACTCACCCCTCTCTCCCTAACTTTCTCTCTCCCTCGTCTCTCGCCACAATCTGATATGCTAAACGGCCTTGACTCACGCGATCATAAAGTGTTTCTGAAAAGTAAAAAAAACCGCACAAAACAAAAAAGATGATTGGGGGGGGAGAAAGATGGGGGGATGGGAAAAAAAATTGTCTTGAAATAGAGCAAGGCTGGACAGTCACCTCACTCACACGATGCAGATTTCTAGGCTATTATTGGGATAGTGCTAGGTACACAAAGTGACTAAACAAAGTAGCAAAAAATATATAAACACATCGCCTCTGTGGGGTGATGCGTGCACCTAGGCCCTGTGCCAAGTTAGGGGATACGTGCTGCGGTTTGTATGTGTGAAAATGTGGAACTAACTGCATGTTGCGGTTTTGTGCTGTGTGTGTGTTGTGTGTGTGTTGTGTTGTGTGTTGTGTGTGTGGTGTTGTGGGTGTCGTGTAGTGTGAGTGTGTGTGTGTGTGCGCGTGCGTGCGCGTGTGTTTTGGGGAATGTGTGTGTATGTGTGTGTTGAGGGAATGGTGCGCGCGCGAGCGCGTGCGGCGCTGTTTTGGGGGAATTGTGTGTATGTGTGTGTTGAGGGAATGTGCGCGCGAGCGGGCGTGCGTGTGTGTATGTGTGTGTGCGCGTGCGCACACATGTGTGTAAGTGTGTATGTGTGCGTGCGTGCGTGCGTGTATGTGTGTGTGTGTGGGTGCGCGCGCGCGCGCGCGTACGTGTGTGTGTGTTGGGGGATGTTTGTGTGTTTTTTAACTTCTTCCTCTTCTTCATCGTTGCATCATCCCCATCCCCATCATCATCATTATCATCATAATCATCATCATCAGTCGCCTTTAGGAGTATGCCATTATTCTGTGCCGATGCGAACGGATGACAACATTTACAAAACTGCGTGCACACGGGGACTGCATGTACAAAAGTCCATGTGTGTTAAGTTTCATTATCATAAAAAAGACTCTCTCTCTCTCTCTCTCTCTCTCTCTCTCTCTCTCTCTCTCTCTCTCTCTCTCTCTCTCTCTCTCTCTCTCTCTCTCTCTCTCTCTCTAACAAGTCTCTTTACGTAAAATGTGTAATGTTATCCACCATTCCAACTGCCCCTCTTTGCACATATGCATATGTATTTATTAACCGTAAAGCACTCAGCTCAATTGAGGAAGTGCACTTGCGCATCACGCTTCACAATCAAGTTGACCTCTCTGATTTCACTCGCACGTTTACTTTGCAAATCAGCATTGATTAATTCAAAACAGCAATTTTTTTCCGGGTTGGTTTTTTGTTTGTTTGATTGTTGGTTTTTTTGTTTTGTTTTTTTTTGTTTTTGGTTTTGTTTGTTTGTTGTTTTTTTTGGGGGGTTCTGTTTTGTTGTTGTTGTTTTGTTGTTTTGTTTTGTATTGTTTGGGGGGAGGGGGTCCATTTCCTTTTCTACTGTCATATCATTATAGCACTGACCTCGTGATCGATGGTTAAGAGGTAATGCACCCGCTTAGAAAGCGAGAACTGCAGATTCAATCCCTGTTTAAAGCCGAACTATTACCCCCATCCTCTTAACCTTGAGTGGTGGTCTGGGTGCTAGTCTTTCGGATGAAAACCTAGATTTCATGCGCTGTACACATTAAGCTCACACAAAAGAGCCCGCGGCAACAAGAGAGCTATCCCTGGCAATAACCGTTTCAGAAGAAAAGCTTCTCTCATAGGAGAAAAGAAATAGACACGCAGACAGGACATTTGAAATAGCAAAGATAATGGGTGCCGCTGTTCTTGTGGCGAGGCGCTCTACCAGTGAAAGCAGCAGACGAAGATGATAATGATGAATATTTAGAACGTCTAATCTTATGAAGACAAAACCCCTAGGTGTTTACAACAGCAGCTCTGTACACAAAAATGTATATGTAATAATGTGTGCATATCTCTCTTCACAGAGAGACAGAGGACAGAGACAGAGAAGAGAAGGGCAGGGATTTTCCTAAAACTATTCGCCATTTTCCAAATGGCTATCTCCGGATGGACTGTACTACCGGTGCTGCACTATCAAACATCAGTTCTCTCCATTTGTGGTGGTCATGTACCATTACCTGGGTCTCAACAAAGCCATTCAATGAAGTTGTCCACACATCATTCATCTGTCAGCCCCATCTCCTCCTACCTTCCCAGAGTGCGCTTTGTTAGACAGTCTTTGCAAAGATCTTTTGATGATTATGACGCACCACTTCAGTTTTCTTCTTCTGGACAGATGTAAGAAGTGGCCTGTGGCATGGCTGATGATATTGAACTCTCCTGTATTCATTTTTCGTTTGATACATCTGTGACGTTCCTGTCCTTGCTGCTCCAACACCGCTCATTTCAATCTCCCCGCCACAGCCATACCCAGATTCGTTATGTAGCATTCCCAGGGTTGGAAGTCCTCAGGGAGTCCATCAATAACGGGCCACCAGCGAGAGTGGCCCTGCACTGTACTCTCCTTCAGTCATGACCTGGTCCAGCACGGAAGTGCCAAGAACAGCATCTAACCTAGGACTCGTTTGTGTACAGGAACATGAAAATAAAACCCAGGGGTGCAGTAGCTTCAGTTCAATCCTCAGACTGGTGGTTTTTACCTTAAAGATTGGTCTGAGCTTTTTGCCAAGGCAGATGTCTGAGCAGCTCTTGGCTCATCTGGCCTCGCTTCACACATGATGGAGTCTAGGTATTTGCAATTCTCACTGAGGTTCTTGTCCACTGGCCATCATCTTAGTTAGTTGAGACTGGATTTGTACCTTTTCTTTGGACTGGACTTGTACTATTTTGGTCAGCAACTGGATTTTTTAAAATTCGTAATCTACCCGACTTACCGTTTCGAAAATTCGCCAAATCCCATGTTGCTGTGGGGAATCAGTAATTTTGTCAGCTGGCGTTCAAAAGCCATAATCTAGCAGCTTTCAGTTATAGGTTTCGCTGTGCTCTACCAGCAGAGCAACTCAGGCACGGAAGACATACAGAGAGACAGATGAGAGCATACAAGCAAAGATAGATAGATAGAATAACAACAATATTCATCCTCCTACTCTTCCTCCTCCTCCTCGATAGATAACAACAACGAAAATCCTGGATGACCTGGCCTGAATGTTGAGGGAGAGAGGGGAATGAAAAAACATGGCAGCGGAAGACAGGAAGACAAAAAGAGAGAGGATAAAGGGTGCAGAGGAGAAGAGAGGACAATAATGGAGTGAAAGAGAGAGAGAGAGAGAGAGAGAGAGAGAGAGAGAGAGAGAGAGAGAGAGAGAGAGAGAGAGAGAGAGAGAGATAGACAGACAGACAGACAGACAGACAGACAGATAGACAGAGACAGACAGACAAACAAAGAAAGACAGAAAGAGAGTCAGACAGACAGAAAGAGACCGAAACAGAGAGAAGAGAGAGAGAGGGGGGGGGAGAGGAGGAGAGAGAGGAGGGGGGGGGAGAAGAATGCACGGTATGGACTCATCAGGGGAAGCACTAAACAGCTGACGTGTGTTTTTTCCCTGATGACAAGGTCACGCCAGTCTCACGTCAGCATAATCATCAACATCAGCCTGCACCTACCGCGCTTGCACGTGCACGTGCGCGCAGCACACACATACCAACAAATACATGCACGCACGCACGCATGCACGCGCGCGCACAACACACTCACTCATTCGCTAAGGCACACACACACATCACACACACACACCACACACACACACACACACACACACACAAACACACACACACACACACACGCACACACACACACACACACACACACTACACACTACACACACACACACGCACACACATCAAGAAGTAAGAACCATCATCATTGCCAGTGCCAGGTCACTCGCTCGACCCTCACCTTCACCCTCACGTCAACTGTAGCTAACAAACACACCTTTCATACTGCTGCTGCAGAAAACCTTAGTTCATGATGGGAACCACAACGGGAACCGTTGTTTTTCACGGGAACTGTAAAGGGAATTACTATCGATTAAAGGGAGCTGCAAGGGAATTACACACATCACTGAAAGCATCAGCTGTCAAAACATCATTATGGAGTAATACAAAGGGAATTACTATCATTATGGACAATACAAAGGGAATTACTATCATTATGCAATAAAGGTAATCATATAGCAAAAGGGAATAACTATCATTAAGAGCGGGAGCAAACAAAGGAATTACTATCATTAAGGAGAGCTACAAAGGGAATCCATCATTATGGAGCAATACAAAGGGAAATACTATCATTATGGTGCATACAAAGGGATTATATCATTATGGGAGGCTGAAAGGGAATTTCTATCATTATGGAGCATAAAAGGAATTACTATCATTAAGGGAGCTGTACAAGGGAATTACTATCAGTATGGATGCAAAGGGAATACTATCATTAAGGGAGTAAAGGGAATCTATCATTATGGAGCAATACAAAGGGAATTACTATCATTAAGGGAGCTGAATATCCAAAGGGAAGAATACTATCATTATGGGCAATACAAAGGGAATTACTATCATTATGGAGCAATACAAAGGGAATACTATCATTAGGGAATACAAAGGGAATGCTATCATTATAGAGCAATACAAAGGAATACTATCATAGGGGAGATACAAAGGGAATCTATCATTATGGAGCAATACAAAGGGAATTGCTATCATTAATGGGGCATACAAAGGGAATTACTATCATTATGAGCAATACAAAGGGGATTACTATCAGTAAGGGGAGCTGTAAAGGGAATGTCTATCATGAAGGGAAGCTCCAAAGGAAAAATGCTATATTTCAGGGAGCTTCATGGGAATTACTACCATAGAGGGAAGCTGCAAAGAGAATTACATCATTAAAGGGAGCTGCAATGGGAATCCTGTTGTTAACTGGAGCTGCAACCGGTACCATCGTTGTTAACCAGAACTTCAAAGGGAATCTCTGTGGTTAACAGAAACCACAGCGTAAGCACTGTTGTAAAGAACTGAAGAGGAATCACTGCCGTTATCAGCTGTCATTAACAAGAACCACATCAGGAACTTCTATGCTAACGGGAACTATAATGGAAACAAACTACCGCTAGTGGAACCACAAAAAAATGACAACTAATGGAATTGTAACGGGATCGGCTGTAGCTAACGGGAATCACAGTCACTAACACAGTCACTACCGCTAATTACTGTTCTAAATCACTTGCTAGGCTAAAGGGAATCACTGTAGCTACTAACAGAATCACGGTCGCTAACAGAAACAGGATCACTAACAGAATCACCGCTGCTAGCAGATTCATACCTCTAGCAAGGACCATTGTACGCTATGTGGCCAATGGGAACCACTGTCGCTAAAGAGAACACTGTCAGGAACGGGAACTACTATCGCCAACAGTACCGCTGTCGCTAACGTAAACTGTTGCTAAGAGGATCAACTGAGCAAACGGAGATTCTTGATGTTCAAAAACACAGACCAAATCAAAACAGCAAAAACAAATCAAAAAACACTCTATACCTGTTGGTCAGGGACACACAAAATTGTTGGAGAAAGAGCAAAGGACGTTGAATTCATTGTATGGAAATCAGATAATTAAAAATGCTAAAAACCATTTCCACTGACGAGACCCACATGATTTCAAAAATACTATACATTGTTTCCAGCTGGCTGAAGATTCCGGAGCCAAAACCAAAAACAAACACAACCAGAAACAGTTTTATTAACAAATCAATTCACTTTCTAAATCACTGTTATTTGAAAAAAATAATATATATA
>CM060329.1:50018585-50021085 GCA_030674155.1 Stramonita haemastoma
GTAAAGGGAATTACTATCGTTAAAGGGAGCTGCAAAGGGAATTACACACATCAACTTGAAACATCAGCTGTCAAAAACATCATTATGGAGTAATACAAAGGGAATTACTATCATTATGGAACAATACAAAGGGAATTACTATCATTATGAAGCAATACAAAGGGAATAATTATCATTAAGGGGAGCAACAAAGGGAATTACTATCATTAAAGGGAGCTACAAAGGGAACTGCTATCATTATGGAGCAATACAAAGGGAATAACTATCATTATGGTGCAATACAAAGGGAATTACTATCATTATGGGGAGCTGTAAAGGGAATTACTATCATTATGGGGAGCTGTAAAGGAAATTACTATCATTATGGAGCAATACAAAGGGAATAACTATCATTATGGAGCAATACAAAGGGAATTACTATCATTAAGGAGCAATACAAAGGGAATTACTATCATTATAGAGCAATACAAAGGGAAATACTATCATTATGGAGCAATACAAAGGGAATTACTATCATTATGGAGCAATACAAAGGGAATTACTATCATTATAGAGCAATACAAAGGGAAATACTATCATTATGGAGCAATACAAAGGGAATTACTATCATTATGGAGCAATACAAAGGGAATTGCTATCATTATGGAGCAATACAAAGGGAATTACTATCATTATGGAGCAATACAAAGGGGATTACTATCAGTAAGGGAGCTGTAAAGGGAATGTCTATCATGAAGGGAAGCTCCAAAGGAAAAATGCTATAATTTCAGGAGCTTCATGGGAATTACTACCATAGAGGGAAGCTGCAAAGAGAATTACCATCATTAAAGGGAGCTGCAATGGGAATCCTTGTTGTTAACTGGAGCTGCAACCGGTACCATCGTTGTTAACCAGACTTCAAAGGGAATCTCTGTGGTTAACAGAAACCACAGCAGTAAGCACTGTTGTTAACAAGAACTGAAGAAGGAATCACTGCCGTTATCAGCTGTCATTAACAAGAACCACATCAGGAACTTCTATTGCTAACGGGAACTATAATGGAAACAAACTACCGCTAGCTGGAACCACAAAAAAAATGACAACTAATGGAATTGTAACGGGATCGGCTGTAGCTAACGGGAATCACAGTCACTAACACAGTCACTACCGCTAATTACTGTTCCTAAATCACTTTTGCTAGGCTAAAGGGAATCACTGTAGCTACTAACAGAATCACGGTCGCTAACAGAAACAGGATCACTAACAGAATCACCGCTGCTAGCAGATTCAGTACCTCTAGCAAAGACCATTGACGCTATTGTGGCCAATGGGAACCACTGTCGCTAAAGAGAACACTGTCAGGAACGGGAACTACTATCGCCAACAGTACCGCTGTCGCTAACGTAAACTGTTGCTAAGAGGATCAACTGAGCAAACGGAGATTCTTGATGTTCAAAAACACAGACCAAATCAAACCACAGCAAAAACAAATCAAAAACACTCTATACCTGTTGGTCAGGGACACACAAAATTGTTGGAGAAGAGCAAAGGACGTTGAATTCATTGTATGGAAATCAGATAATTAAAAATGCTAAAAACCATCTCCACTGACGAGACCCACATGATTTCAAAATACTATACATTGTTTCCAGCTGGCTGAAGATTCCGGACGCCAAACCAAAAACAAACACAACCAGAAACAGTTTTATTAACAAATCAATTCACTTTCTAAATCACTGTTATTTGGGGGAAAAATGCATATAAAACGTATATATATATATATATATATATATAAAGAGAGAGAGAGAGAGAGAGAGAGAGAGAGAGAGAGAGAGAGAGAGAGAGAGAGACTATATCTATATATCTACATCTCTCTCTCTCTCTCTCTCTCTCTCTCTCTCTCTCTCTCTCTCTCTCTCTCCTCATCTCTCTCTCTCTCTCTCTCCTCTCTCTCTCTCTCTTTATATATATAATATATATATATATATATATATATATATATGGGCTTTTAGAGCGATTAGATTAATCCATCAAATAACAGTGTGTGCATAAGTATTCTTCTTAGATGAAGAGGAGAGAGAGACAGAGAGAGAGAGACAGAGAGAGACACAGAGACAGAGAGAGACACAGAGACAGAGACAGAGAGAGACACAGAGAGAGAGACAGAAAAAAGACATGCGCTCGCGCGCGCGCGTGTGTGTGTGTGTATCTGTCTGTCTGTCTGTCTGTGAACGTTTTATCTAAAGTACCAGTTAATGAATAAGTGTAAAATGTGATGGGTGAAGGTTAGAAAGGGTGTTGAATGTTTTTATTAAAATGTTTTTGGTCATGTTTTGCATTTTACTGTAGATTTAATTACACTGGTGATATACGCATTGATTGTGCTGGTGTGAAATTTCATTAGATGTGATTAAATAATCATTGTGTTATAATTTTGCTTTGTAACTCTTGACCATTACTGGGGTGTGTGTGTCTGTGAGAGAGAGAGAGAGAGAGAGAAGAGAGAGAGAGAGAGAGAGAG
>CM060329.1:50026085-50031085 GCA_030674155.1 Stramonita haemastoma
ACACACATGAGTGATTTCAGAGAGACAGACAGACAGACAGACGAATAAGAAGACTTAATAAACAAAATGTAAAAACAAACACGAAAACAAAAACAGAATGGAGACATGAAACAGACAAACAGACTCCGACACACAGAGCGACAGGAAAACTAATCCACAGACAAACAAACAAACAAACAAAAAAGGCATTCATACAGAAACCGACGAGGTTCAAACACATTGAACCAATTACAACACACACATAAAGCAAACACCTGGGAAAAGTACGGATTAACAAGCCTGAGAACAGGATTAATAAATCATGCAAATTCTTAGCTGTGCGAAAATTTTTTTAATGAGATGTATCCTTGCCCTTCAGGGCGCTGACGGCTCAAATCCAAGGGCTTGAGTAAACAGACCTTGAGAAGAGCATCAAGTGATTGGTGCTTGTTTGTTGGCTTGTTTTGTCTCTTTCTTTGTTATTTTTTTGTTATGGTTTGTTTTTTTCTTTCCGAGTCCTTGGACTAAAATTATATTCCAGACGTTTCCTCTTTCTCTGGCGTGCTACAAACTTGCCCACCTACCTTCCCCACTCTTCTGTTCCGTTCCAATTTCACCATACCCCCTCACCCCCTTCCATCCCTTTTACACACACTACCCCATCTCTCCTCTCCCCACAGACTCACGTATATTACATACACACTCGTGCGAGTGCGCATGCACTCGTACACGCGCACGCGCGCGCGCGCACACACACACACACATACACATCTGCACACACACACGTACACACACACACACACACACACACACACACACACACACACACACATCCTTGATTCGGCACATGGCCAATACATATGCCAACATCCCATTCCATATTGCAACCAGAGAGAATGATGCAGTGTCCCCCTGTCCATTTTTCTGATTCCACCTGTCCAGTACTGTTTGGCCCCCACACAGAGACACGGACAAACAAACCTAGCATGCTTTGCCAATGACTTGTCTGCCTGAAAACACATTATCTTACACAGTCATAGGCCTGCTGACTGTTCTGTTAAGCTGTATGCCATGTTCAACGCGGCGCGCGCACGCACACACACACACCCACGCCCGCCCGCACGCACGCACGTACGGGCACACACACACACACAAACACACACACGCACGTACGCACGTACGCACACACGCACATACACACACCTCGCCAAGGCCAAAAGCGTTGTCAGTTATTGGTATCAACTAGGTGCTAAGGCCTGCTGGATATGTTATGTTGTAAAATGTTAAGCTAAGATTGTCTTCAGCCATGACAAGCTCTTAGCATAACAACCTGTGTCCTCCTGTTAATGGAGAAAGAACAAATCCTCTGAAGTAGGAGTATGGCTGCCTAAATGGCGAGGTGCTTTTCAACAGTCATACACACAAACTTCTCATCCAGTTTGTATTTTCAATCTCACAGTAGTGTCAGGTAGGATGGGTGCGACAAGAAAAAGTGTATCTTATGGAAGACTGGAACACCCAACCACAAACAAAACCACAAACTTTTGGTTGTAGAACACCTCAGCCGAGTGGTAAGGAAAGATGGAAGCTTATGGTCCTAATAGATCAAGAGTAATAGGTTTGAACATCAGCAGCCCATGACTGGTGAAAGCTGGAGCTACAAATTTTATGCAAAGCAAACGTCAGTACAACTAATATCATAGACTATCTTTTGTAATTGTACATGTGATTGTTCTCATAATTGTACTTACGTTTCCTTTGCATGGATCTTTAAAGTACTTTATGACTTTATACGCAAGCGTGCCGTTGTCTTAATTCGGTTGTAGCCTAGTCTACTTCTAAGCAGACGAGGAATTAAGTTTAAACAAAATGCTATTCAGAAAGTCATAAATGCGGGTGGAAAATTTTGTTTGAAGAGGCTGGGGTGGAGTGTACTGAAATCCTCAGTGTTCTGGCTTTGTCTCCGTGGATGTTACTGTCTGAGTTGTCTGCACTGCACAGGTCAGAGTCTTTACATTAGTCAGTGCTGATGTTAACTCGAAAGGACATCCAATATCAGAGAGAGAGAGAGAGAGAGAGAGAGAGAGAGAGAGAGAGAGAGAGAGAGAGAGAGAGAGAGAGAGAGAGAGAGAGAACTTTGGACTCTCAACATGTTCATTGTACTTGGGCCTTGGGTCACAATACCAGCAAAGGGGACAAAGGGGAATAGCAATATTTACATGAAAACAGCTGTCTGTCTGTCTGTCTCTGTCTTGTCTGTCTGTCTCTCTGTCCGTCTCTTTCTCTGTGAGAGAGAGAGAGACAGACAGACAGACGGAGAGACAGTCAGACAGACAGACAGACAGACAGAGTAAGAAAGGGAGAGTAACCAAGCAAATAAATGACAGACGAAGAACAATCACATTCAACGTCAGACCCCAGCCAATCCAAAACCTCAAACACAGACAACAGACAGAAACACAAAACAACACCAATAGAAAAACAAAAGGGAAATACACAATAAAACAACACAGAACAAAAAAACCACCCACTACACCATCAAACAGAGATCAGCTACATTCATCAAGCGGGCACACAGGGCAGAAAACAGTTTTCACCCCGGAATGCCTTTCTTCTGCATGCTTCACTCAATGAGACACTGGTCTCCACTTTCTGCCTGCATCTCTCGTGGTCTGAGGAGGCCATCAACGTTGGTTTGGGGGGGGGGGGGGGGGGGGGTCCTTAAATGGATTCATAGTCCTTAACTGGATGAAGGAGCTCAACTTCCGCCGCGAATCCGGTCAAAAAGTCACTAGGAATTGTTTTTAAACTGCTTAGCACATCGCTATATATCAACATAGCTGAAAAAAGGCCCAAACAACAGCAATAAAAAGTTAGGCTACTAATATATATAATATATATATATATATAATATATAATATATAATATATATTAGTAGCCTATCTTTTATATACATATATATATGTGTATAATATGTATATATACATATGTATGTAATGTATGTATGTATGTATGTATGTATGTATGTATGTATGTATGTATGTATGTATGTATGTATGAATGTATGTATGTATGTATGTAGTATGTATGTATATGTATGTATGTATGTATGTATATGTATATCATTCGGGAATGCAAACTTAAAACGAGTACTCTCCCATAGCAACCCCCCCCCCCCCCCCCCCGAAAGTTTCCGCAAGAAAGCTTCCAAACCGGGGAAGAAGTTGCTTATCATCATTGAGCCCGTCCACTTTACGACAAACGCCACATAACGACACAACGAACGTTCTCCGTGTCCTTGGCCTTAGAAAACCCAATCCAGATGCCTCTGTCTAACTCCTCCTCCTCCTTCTCCGCACCACTCTGCGTTCTTGAGTTCCAGAATGATCCCCCTTCTCCCCCCTCCCTCCCCCAAAAAACTTCCCAATTATCTCCTCCCTCCTTTTTGGCTCTCATTTCTGGACACATGACATATCGCCTACACAAATACCAACATCTCATTCCAGATTCCGAACAGTCCAGCCAGCTCCTCCACGGCCTCATAGCAGACCGTGACGGCAGCAAAGCCATGGATACCAGCTTCACGTGGTGAAGAGTTAGTAGTATAGGCCTAGGCTAGCCTAGTGCAGAGCTTTGAGAAGGCGTGAACGTATCGCGGCTTGTTAACCCTCTTGTCAGGCAGTGTTGTCGGCTTTCACGCTATTCTATCATTGGCAGTACAGGGTGGGAGGAGAGAGGGGAGGGGGGAAATCCGGAGAGGAGGAGGGTGAAAGGGAAGAGGGGGGGGGGGGGGTTCCTGCTTTTGTTTATCTGTATGGTCCAAACGAGATGCAAGAGATGGCATTCTTGCTTTGATGCATCGAGGGAGGTCATCATTATCTTCTCTTTGCTTCTGTTCCCTTGTCGGTTTGACGAGGGCTGGTGGTTTTTCCATCAACATATCACGTTACAGCTGGTTTGTGGGAGGCCAGACCATTTGGTCGCCAAACAAACAAAAACACAATCAAACAAACACACCTGATCAATCTGTTTTGGCTCTAAACAGTCAACAGTTATTTCTTATTGTGTGCAACAGAAATCAAAAGTGGTGTGAAACAGCTAGATGGTCTATCTATTAGGCTATTCTCTTCATCCATCTTTTTCTTGAAAGACGAGGATCTTTTACATGCACCATCCTTTTATATTTTCTGCTCTTGTGTCTGTGTATTTTACAGCAATAGTAGTCTTCAATGTAGTTTTTCTTCGCAAAAAGTCATGTTACCCCACACACACACAACACACACACACACACACACACACACACAACACACACACACACACACCACACACACACACACACACACACACACAGAATAAGGAGAGTGGGAGGGGGGACTAAATACAAGAAGGTCAAGTACCATCTCTCAATATTTTCAGGTAAAGACTGGTTGACTGCCGTTGGCAGCAACGGAGTGATCATATACATAGCAGTGAACGATTTCAAATGTATAGATAATTCATAAGTTTACACGATGTCAAACATTAGCTAAAGCTTGATATGGATATACATTTGAAAAGAATTATGTCTAAGTTTAGACTTGGTGCATCAGACATCAATGTTTATAAGTTTAGATACAGAGAACAAGACGTTGATGACCGCAGGCCACTATATCTATTATGTAAGCAAGCAGTGGAGGATGAGGTCAGTTCTGTGTTGTGCTGTCCATTATTAGAGGATGTTAGGCAGAATCAACATTCCTGTAAAATATAGTAGGCAGCCTAACTCATTTAGACTGTTTACACATGGCGTCTGGTCATCCTGTGATTAACGCAACCACACTTCATATTTGTGTAAAACCTTTAGAATAAGAGATATGTTGGTGTCTTAAGTCATATTTTTGTAACTGACTTTGTTGCTCTTGTTTTTATGAAAGAACTTTTTGTTGTTGTTGCTGTTGCTTTTGTTTTTCCTACTAAAACACTAAGCAACTCGGCAACACCCATTTCATGTATGTGTCAATGGCCTTTTTGTGAATAAATCA
>CM060329.1:50036085-50037275 GCA_030674155.1 Stramonita haemastoma
AAAAACTAAGGACACGCTTTCACACCCATAAAAATTCCAACATTGAAAAAACCCAGCCATTCAATCGCTCATATCGTCTATCCCCCCCCCTCCCCCCATAACTACGCTGTTTGCTTGCAACAGACTGCCTTGAAACGACACTCATTGTCAAAGCCACTCGACCATCAAGTGTGAGAACAATAAACACACACACACACACACACACACACACACACACACACACACACACACACACTCACACACACCACACACACACACAACACACACACACACACACACACACACACACACACACACACACACACACACACACACACCACTCACTCAAACCCACAAAAAAAAAAAGCGCATGATCACCATAATCATCACACTTAGCCACATGTGACCAATCTCCAAACACGTTTGCCTACACCTTTTCTATGCATATGCACACACTATGATCACGTGCCCGCACGTGACCTCAGCACGTGCCCCCAAATCTGCCACCTACACTCAAGGTGTTTCGAACTTAGGTCTGCAAAAAAAAAAAAAAAAAAAAAAAGCAAGCAGCAGCAGCAGCAGTAGCAGGAACAAAGCAAAGTTGAAAGGTTCAAGGAAATGAATGATAAGCACTCTTAAGACTGTCCCTCCAAATGCACTTTAGATTGGTCACACTAGGCTTGGCCAGCCAGTGGATCGAGAGGGAATTATTATGCGTTAGCATGCACAGAGATCATTCCCTTCCAAAACGTTGTGTGTTTTGTGTGTGTGGGCAGTGGTGATCTTTGAACACATTGCGTTTGTCAGCTCTACGCCTATGCTTTAGTTTTCTTTCTTTTCGTCTTTCTTTCTTTCTTTTTTTTTTTCTTTTTTTTTTTTTTTTTTTTTTCTTTCTTCTTTTCTTTATTTCTTTCTTTTCTTTCTTTTTTCGTCTTTTTTCTTTCTTTCTTTCTTTCTTCTTTTCGTCTTTCTATCTTTCTTTTCATTCTTATCTTTCTGTCATATTTTCTTTCTTCTTTCTTTCGTCTTTCTTTTCGTCTTTCTATCTTTCTTTTCATTTTCATCTCTTTCTGTCATATTTTCTTTCTTTCTTTCTTTCTTTCTTTCTTTCTTTCCTTTTTCTTTTTTTTCTTTCTTTTTCTTTCTACTCCTCTCTTTCTTTCTTTCTTTCTTTATCTTTCTTTCTTTTTCTTTCATGCACTTTCCCTTTT
>CM060329.1:50037375-50050816 GCA_030674155.1 Stramonita haemastoma
TTTTTCTTTTTTTTCTTTCCTTCTTTCTTTATTTCTTTCTTTTCTTTCTCTTTTTCGTTTCTTCTTTCTTTCTTTCTTTCTTTTCTTTCTTTCTATCTTTCTTTTCATTCTTTCTTTCTGTCATTTTTTCTTTCTTTCTTTCTTTCTTTCGTCTTTCTTTTCGTCTTTCTATCTTTCTTTTCATTTTCATTCTTTCTGTCATATTTTCTTTCTTCTTTTCTCTTTCTTTCTTTCTCTTTCTTTTCTTTCCTTTTGTCTTTTTTTTCTTTCCTTTTGTCTTTCCTACTACCTTCTTTCTTTCTTTCTTCTTTTCTTCTTTCTTTGTCTTTCTTTCTTTCTGTTTCTTTCTTTCTTTCTCTTTTTTCTTTTCATGCACTTTCCCCTTTTAGCTACTCTTTAACCCCTAGGAAAGATTACAATGCAGCCTCCTGATAGGATTTTTTTTGTTAGGGGCAATACACTGGGAAAAACATTTTAAGGGGATGGGGGTGGGGTGGGGACAGTTATGATTTCATAAACCACCGACAGGCTTTTACTGGATTTTTTTTCCACTCCTCTGCTTTTTGTTACCCACGTTCTTCTTTGTATTTTTTTTCTCTTTTTTTGGCATTTCTGTTCTTTTTTTATGTTGTTTCTTCACATTCTCTCCAATATTGCCCGCACCCCCCCCCCCCCCCCCCTCTTTTTTCCTTTCACTTCTCTTTCTTCTTCTTCTTTTTTTATGTCCGCTTTTATAATGCTAAGGACACACACACACACACACACACACACACACACACACACACACACAACACACACACAACACAACACACACAAGCACGCACGCACGCATATATACACATACACTCACGCACCACGCACGCACGCACGCACGCACACACACACACACAACACACACACACACACACACACACACACACACACACACACATACATATATATATATATATATATATATATTATATATATATATATATATATATATATAATATATATATATATATATATTCGTTTTGTCACACTCTTGGAGGCTATAGCCCACAAAGAGATAATGATAGTAAACTTAGCCTGCCATAAAGCCACCGATGAAGGCAGGTCCCACACCTTTCATGTTTTAGGCAGCACTCTTGTGCCTTCTTATTTGGTCATTTGAGGGGGACTCACACACACATTTCGGTCAGGTGTATGTTTGCGTGGTGTGGTTCGTGTTCCTCCCCCCCCCCCTTTCTCTCTCTCTTTATCACCCCCCTTCCCCCGCACACACCACACACACCACCACACTCCACACACACACACACACACACACACCACACACATACACACACTCCACACATCACACACACACACACACACACACACACACACACACACACACACACACTATATATATACACACATATATATATACACAACACAACAACACACACACACACACACACACACACTTACACACACACACACACACACACACACACACACACACACACACACACACACACACACACACACACACACACACAGGACGAGGGTTGGACGATCATTCATTGAGAAACAACAAACATGGATTGAACCTTTGACTTGTTTGTTTATTGATTTGATGCGTGGTCTATAAATGTCAGTGGATGGATGTTTGGAATAATGTCATTTCTAAATGATGAGGCCAGGAGATCAACGACCGACCTATCAACGCACACATATGTGTTTAAAGGTCGACATTCAGTTTTTTCCCTCGATTTTATTGACACACTTCCCACACAACAAGGTCGATGAAGGTGTTTGTGTCCATTATGGATGTGGGGAGGGTGGTGGCTCCGGGGCTAGGGGAGAGTGGTGACGATGGTAATGATGATGACGCTTACGATAACGACGACGACGATGATAGAAGAAACTCCTATTGTTGCTGCTGCTACAGCAGTTGTTACTTCTGCTGCCACTATTACAGATCTAACTCCTATATTGTTAGTACATGTATCTGTATTTTTATCGTCGTTATCTCCCTACTATTCCGATCAGTGCATTACCACAACCAGTCTCAGCGTCATCACTGTTAGCAGCAGTTGCAGCAGCAGCAGTTGCAGCAGCAAGAGCAGCAACAGCAGTTGTAGCAGCAGTAGCAGTAGCAGCAGCAGCAGCAGCAAGAAGTAGTAGTACTATGTTATCATAGGTAGCATTTTTACCAGATCTTTCTCATGATCACAATCTCCTTCTCCTCCTCCTTACCATTACCACTTTCATCATTCCTTCATCGTTACTACTGCTTCTGCTGCTGCTGCTGCTGCTGCTGCTGCTGCTGCTGCTACTACGACTACGACTACTACGACTACTACTTCTTCTATTATTATCATGATCACCTTCATTATTAATGTCATCATCGCCACTGTTAGTATCATTGTCATTATCATTAAGTTCCTAGTCGCAATTGTCGTTACCATCATCATCATCATCATCATCATCATCATCCTCATCATCATCCTCATCATCATCATCATCATCATCATCATCATCATCATCATCATCATCATTATCATCATCATCGTCGTCGTCGTAGTCATCGTCGTCAGCGGCGTCATCATCATCATCATCATCACATGTTCATCAAAATCGTCGTTGTCGTTGTTATCATCATATCATAATAATCATCATTATCATCTTCTTCGTCGTCGTCGTCCTCCTCCCCCTCCTCATCATTCAAGCAGGTGTGAAGGCCACATAGGGAAGCAGAGAGCGTGACTCCATTAAATGGCCCACAGCTGAGTACGAGTGCACGCATAGCACAGCACAGCAATGAAAGTGGACCTGTTGCCGTTTGTCATTTTTTCTGTTTAATTAACACCTGCGCTTCGCTTCCCCCTCCCTCTCTTCTCTGCTACCTACCTGTGCCTTTAATTACCATGCATCAGTTTTGTTTCTGTTTCTGTCTTTGTCTCTGTGTCCTCTCTCTCTCTCTCTCTCTCTCTCTCTCTCTCTCTCTCTCTCTCTCTCTCTCTCTCTCTCTCTCTCTCTCTCTCTCTCTCTCTTCTCTCTCTCTCTCTCTCTCAAACAGATGGTCATTTATTTAGGGTTTGATAATTACGGCAATGTATGTTATGAGCATTTCTGACCTTTTCCCTCGTTGCTATCGTTAAATAAAAGCATGTATAGATCGTGATCCTCTTTGGCCTTCAGTGTAACAGTGCAGAGGCTGATAAAGTTGGTTTTGTGTTATGTACGGTGTCCAGCTTTACAGGATTCTAGTGTACAGCTCATTGCTGAAAGATACCTCAACCTGTCCGGAGCACTGGGCTGTCATTTCGTTCATGGCTTCCAGAGAGAAAAATATAGAACAAAAAAGAAAGCATTCCCTTCGCTCTTTATGTGTACATGGTACTAAAAAATTCAAAGTTTTGTGGGTTATTCATTTATTCTTTTATTTCGAGGATAATGGAAGCACTCATGTGCTGTTTTGCTTTTTTTTTTCTTCATGATCCCGTGTGCACGAAGTTTTGTAAATATTGTTACCCGTTCCCACCGGCACAAAATGGCCTACTCTTCCGAAAAGCGGAACAGGCTTTAACGTGTGCGGAAGATATTCTACGTGCTTTCGCACACAGGACTTTGGTTTAAAGTCTCATCCGAAGGACTTTTGATTTTGGGAAAGGGGGGCGGGGAGTGGAGTCGGCACTGATGTTAACTCCATAGAAAAAATATCCTCTTGAACGGGATTTGAACCTGGGTCAGCAGATCACGAGCGCCATGCGCAACGCTCTAGCTAACCAGGCTATCGTGTCCCCTGTAGTTAATCTACACATTAATGTATAGTTAATGAGAGATGCTGCAAAGGTCTGTTGTGTGTGATTATATTCCCACTTCAATAGGGAATGCGCCTCAGTTCAATAAAATAGTTTTCTAGTCTGTCTGTGTGTCTGTTGTGTCCTCTGTCTCTGTCTCTGTCTCTCTGTCTCTGTCTCTGTCTCTCTCTCTCTCTCCCCCTTCTCTCTCTCTCTCTCTCCTCTCTCTCTCTCTCTCTCTCTCTCTCTCTTCTCAGGCTGGAGGTAATAAAAAAGCTCACGAATCCTTACTCCATTATCTTCAAAATAAAAGAATAAAATACACAAATGATAATAATCCTATACTGCATTTGAAAGGTGGGCTGTAAATCATTTTATGATGTTGTAACCATGTAATTATGATAATTCATTCATTGGTTCATTTATTCTTTTATTTCGAGGATAAAACACTCATACACATTTTTTTTACATGCAGTCCCTGTGTGTACGCAATTCTGGAAATTTTGTTATCTGCTCCCACCGGCACACAATGACCTACATTTCTAAAAAGGGGAACAGGTTTTAACCTGTGCACAAGGTGTTCTGAGTGCGTTCGCACACGGGACCTCAGTTATAGTTCCATCCCAAGAACTTGTGTGGCATGACTATGTTGTTTGAAAGTGTCTGGATTGCTTGTTTTGTCCCTGACCCTCTGTCCCCTATGTGAAAGGGCGTAAAGCATGCTGTATTAAATACAAATTGTAGGGGATGTGGTTTTCATGTCCACTTCTTGCGTCCAAGCTGATTTGTACATGACGTGAATTTAAAAAAAAAACGAGAATGCATGTATTGATGACACATGCACGCGCTGCTGAATGGTTTATAAAGCTTAAACAGCAGTAAGTGTTGTTCTTTCTTTGATCTCTCTCTGCTAGAATGTAAAGCTTGCAGTTATCACAGCTTTCAAACTCTCTGCTTCTAGCAGCTGGTAAACCTTGATACAGTACATGTCATGATGATTGTTGATTTGTTTTTCGTCCTAGCTAAATAAAATGTTTTGTGCACAGTCCCCCTCCCACTGTGCCCTTGTGAATAGGCTTAATAGTTACCACAGTAAAAGCATTGTTATTCTCTCTGTCGTGTGTGTGTGTGTGCGTGCGTGCGTGCGTGCGTGCGTGCGTGCGTGCGTGGTGGTGGTGTGTGTGGTGTGTGTCTCTTCAACGTGATCACAAACGCCTTTTTCACGCCTAAATTATGAGCACTGGCATCAATGGTATGAATAAAGTGCTTACATACACACATACATACATACATACATACATACATACATACATACATACATACATACATACATACATACATACATACATACATACATATACATACACATGCATGCATGCACGCACGCACGCACGCACGCACGCACGCAGCATACGTACATACATACATACATACATACATACATACATACATACATACATACATACATACATACATACATACATACACAGACACACACATACATACACACATACATACATACATACATACATACATACACATACATACATACATACATACATACATACATACATACATACATACATACATACATACATACATACATACATACATACATTCATACATACATTCATACATACAAACATACATTCATACGTGACGGGGCGGTAAGTAGATTACCTCCCATACTATCAGAGCTCTGTTGGGGCAGGACACCCATGCGACAGGCATGGGAGGTAATCTACTTACCGCCCCATCACACCCACATGTAAATATCCACATACATACATACATACATACATACATACATACATACATACATACATACATACATAACATACATACATACATTCAGACATATAGACATACATACATATATACATGCATGTATGCATGCATGCATACAGACATATACAGACAGACAGACAGACAGACAGACAGACAGACAGACGCAGACAGCACGCACCACGCACGCACGCACGCACGCACGCACGCACGCACGCACGCACGCACGACACACACACACACACACAACATACATACATACATACATACATACATACATACATACATACATACATACATACATACATACATAATAAACATAACCACTATCAACAACAACACACACAACACACACACACACCACACACACACACACACCACACACACACACACACACACACACACACACACACACACACACACACACACACACACACACAACACACATACAGGGGTCAGTGGAGTGCCCACACGTGGGCTGCTATTGTTCTCCGTGAGTTATGCAAAACTACAGAAACGAATAAATTACTTTCAGTTCTACTTCACAGCAATGAGATTGACTGAAGAGGGGTAGGAGGATATGTGGTAATAGCTGAATACACCCCAGTGCTCCCAAGTGCACCTGGATGGATCAAAATACATTTGCTGACTGTTTACGTTGAATGTCACTTCTACAGTTATCACCATTTCAAAAATATACCTTTCGTTAAATGCATAAACTTTATGGAACCCCAAATGAAAAGCGATCATATCATCATGACAAAATGGAGATATTTACAGTGATTACATTCGGAATAACTTGTTAATTTGGTCAAACTGTGCATCCTTTTGTAAGATTATGTATCTTTTTAGAAAGACAAGAACAACTTTGTCCTTTAAGACATGAAAAAGGAACATTTGGATCGTAGATATTATTCATTAGGCTTTACCATCGACTTTATTCTAGTGGAAAAACCCCAAGATCAATACAATAAAGGCGAAAGAAAAATGTAGGTGAAACCTATCACTTTACTAAGCTCTAGGGTGAAACCAACAGCTGACAAATGCGTACACATTTAAACCAAATCTTAGTATCTAGTTGAACTAAGTCCAGCATTGCTTTCTTCGCCTGGTATAAAAATGTACATTTGTTGCTGTAAAGAACAACGTGTATCATGAGCATGAAAAACAGCAGACAACAGCCTATGAAGAAAACGATTAAGAGAGAAAGACAGTCAGACAGAGAGACAGAAAGACAGACACAGAAAAAATGAACGAAGGAATGAAGGAACAAAACTGTTCAGCTTGCAGACAGACAGACATATAGACACAGAAAGACACAGGGGGAATGAAGGGATGAATGAACATTTTGAATGGATGAATGAACATGAGAGTGAGAACACACACACACACACACACACACACACACACACACACACACACACACACACACACACACACACACACACACACACACACAACACACACTTACCCTTCTAATATCATTTTCAGTGGAAGGACGTTAAACCTGAAGACCTTAAAGGGTACAGAGGGCAAACTATTCCATCAAATTGGGGCAGGTTGGAGGAGTGGCTTGCCCTAAATATCCGTTCTTCCCATACACTATATCTAGAACACATTTGTATAATGTATATGCCGGGCGATAATCTTGCAGGTGTGTGGCAGAGAAGTGTCAAAAGCCTCCCGCGGATGATGAGTTTGGCCCCCAAGGCGCTGAACGACAGCGAAACTATGGGTTCAACTCTCCCCCCCCCCTCTTCTCCCCCCCCCCTTCCCTACTGCTTGCCTCCCAACCTCACCCACGCATGTGAGGAGTATATTATATTCTAAGGCTGTATTCAGTCGACACATTAGTATAGTATTGTTTCGTCGGCTTTCTTTTCCTTTCGCGAAAAATTGTTTAGTTTGTGTTCGTTACTGCTTTGTTTTTTTTATGTTGTTGCTTTTTTTTTATTTGCATTTTCTTTTCTAGTTTCAACGCAAAACGATAACACCAATGCCAACAATAACAACAATAATAAGCCTGTCACTTCTCTGCACATAGCAACACATACCAAAGGAAGCAACGAATCAAATGTTCTTTTCAATCAAGATAAGGGATGTATTTAAATTTGGAGCTTGGGGGAGGGGGTACAAAACAAACATACAAAACAAACATACAAACCAACACAATGCCGTTGATGACATTTACACTTCATACGAAACAAAAGTGGAGCTCAGAAAAGAATTCTTTTAGCGCCAAACAAAGCAAAACGCTTTTTTTTTTTTAAAGAACATGTATGAAAACTGGTCTGTAACTAACTTTAAACCATTAAATATCAATGCAGGGCACAGAAAGGCGAAAGACAGGAACCAATGTTGGGCTGGCTTGGAGGGTGATATTCTGCAGTGGATGGACAACATCCCTAAGTATTCAGTTATTCAGGGGGGGGGGGGGGGGGGGGGGGGGGGATTTCGGACATAGCGTATTTCTTTTTTGGTTATTTAGTCTTATATTTCGAGGATAATGGAACAAGCATTCATGTGCTTTTTTTACAACCTGTCCCCGTGTGTATGCAGTTTTGAAAATTCTGTCATCCGTTCCCACCGGCACACAATGGCCTACGCTTCCCAAAAGCGGAACAGGTTTTAACGTGTGCGCAAGATGTTCTGAGTACGTTTGCACACGGGACATCTTTCTGTTGTCTCACCCGAAGACACCACAAGGTGTTTAAGGGAGAAAGAAGTCAGTGCTACCAAGTCAATGAGGACGATGGTGTTGATGACGGTGAACGCTGTATCATGTCCACAGGCCTAGTGAGGACAGAACTGCGCAGTTGTTATGATCTCCCACAATAGTTTGTGTGTGTGTGTGTGTGTGTGTGTGTGTGTGTGTGTGTGTGTGTGTGTGTGTGTGTGTGTGTGTGTGTGTGTGTTTGTGTGTGTGTGTGGTGCGTGTGTGTGGTGTGTGTGTGTGCGTGCGTATGCACGTGCGTGCGTGCGTGCTGGGTGGTGTGTGGTGTGTGTGTGTGTGTTGTGTTGTGTGTGTGTTGTGTACACCCGCGCCTGTGTGTGTGTGTACCTTTCTATTTTCATTTTCAAGGGTTAGAGATAAGTATTGTCATACTTTTTCAGCTCTGGTGTGTGTGGTGTGTGCGTGCGCGTGCGTGCGTACGTGTGTACACGTATGTGTGTGTGTGTGTGTGTGTGTGTGTGTGTGTGTGTGTGTGTGTGTGTGTGTGTGTGTGTGTGTGTGCGCGCGGGCGGACGGGCGGGCGAAAGTGCACGCGTGGTGTGTGTGTGTGTGTGCAAGCGTGACTTCATCATGATGCATGCGTCTGTCGATACACGCACGCACGATAGGCCTAGAACGCAAGAGCTCTGCACTGCACTCGTGCATGCTCACGCACTCGGGCGTGTCTATGTACCCAAGCGAGCCAGGCAGTCATGCAAGCTGCATAACATATGCAATGGTGCACAACTACGGAAACATGAGAGGGGGTGATCAACTTTAAACAGACCTTCTGACCGAACAGAAACCACTTGGCAAGAGATTGCTAGAAGGGTTTGATTATATGAAAGTGTGAAAATAAACTAGAAACCAGCTGTTTTCTCTAATCGCTTTGCACTGTAGGCCCCCGAATGGGCAGACAATCGTAGTAGAGAGCTAGAGATGAATAAAGCAGTACAATGTTTGAAAGCTTCTCGGGACATTTTCTGAAAAAGGCAGACTCAGACTTGAAGAAAACATAATGAAAGGGAGGTGTGGCTGTTACTCCATTTTTATTTTATTCTTTGACTTCAAGGAGAGGTAATTGAGATTGAGCGGTGGAGATATGGAGGCTGGAGACAGAAATGAATAAACAGATAGACAAACTAATAGACAGGCAGACAGACACACAGACAGACAAAAAACGGGCACATACATGCAGACAGGGACATACAAGACAAAGAAACAACCAGACAGATACCAGGAACCAGACAGGGAGACAGAAAGACCGAGATACATTCTACACAGCTAAAAGAGACAAAGACTAACAAAGTAACCAGAATCAAAACTGAAAACAAAAACAAAGAAACAGCCACACCAACAGAAGCAAACAAAACAAGACCAAAAGAAGGCAGGTAAACAGGCAGGCATACCGATGATGGTGATGATGATGATTTGATGGATGGAGAAGATGATAACGACAACAACTACGACGACAGACAGTGGTAACTGCGTCCCCACAGTATAGTGTTAACTGTTTCCCCCCCCTCCCTCCCTCCCCCCTCTCTCTCTCTCTCTCTCTCTCTCCTCTCTCTCCTCCCCTCTCTCTCCTTCTCTCTCTCTCTCTCTCTCTCTCTCTCTCTCTCTCACTTCTCCTCTCCTCTCCTCACGTGTCCATCGCCATCACTTCTCATTCTCTTTTCTGAAGCTGATGTAAACAAGCAATAAAGATGCGCCATCACGTGTCTCATTCTTTTTCATCAATAAAAAGTTTCTGTCGTGTCTGTCATGTCAGTCTTTTGTCTGTCTTGTCTGCTCTCGTCTCTGTATATATGATATGAAGTCAGTATGTTGTATGTATGTTGTTGTTTGTTTTGTATGTATGTATGTATGTTGAGATGAAGAGAGGTATGTATGTATGTATGTATGTATGTATGTATGTATGTATGTATGTATGTATGTGATGTATGTATGTTGATGTGTATGTATGTATGTATGTATGTATGTATGTATGTATGTATGTATGTATGTATGTATGTATGTATACTTATATATGCTTTTGGTAACACGCTGCTATTTTTTTCACACAACAAAAAACATTTCGAACAAAATACGAAAAAATCCCCTCTGCAAGCCAACAGAAAACTGTGCAAGAATCAATAGTTCGAACACGAAGCTTCATTATTTCTTGATATTATCAACATAAACTCACATGGTCCTTGGTTTTCCAAGAACATTCTGAATATTTAAATTTACAGCTACAGATTAGTTGTGTTTTTCCAAGATTGCCTGCGCGCATGAAGTGTTGTGTGTGTGTGTGTGTGTGCGTGTGTGTGTGTGTGTCGTGTGTGTGTGTGTGTGTGTGTGTGTGTGTGTGTGTGTGTGTGTGTGTGTGTTGTGTGTGTGAGTTATTCTTGTTTGTACATGCACACGCATGTTTACATACGTGCGTGCTGTGGGTGCCTGTGTAAAAGTTCCTGTGTGCGTCTGTGTAGACAGTGTCTCTACATATTCCTAGACTTTACTGAAACCTATCACTTGCATGCGCTAACTTACGGTCCCAGCCAAAAGCTTTGTCAGTTATTGGTGTGAGCAAAGTGCCGAGACCTACATTCGATAATGTTGTCATGCTTTAAAATATTGTCTTGAGATGTCTTTCATGTCTGACAGGCTCTTAACATAACAACCTGCACGCTCCTTTAAACAGATTTTTTAAAACCCCCAAAACAACCCTCTAAAACCGAGTTTGGTTACCTACATAGTGAGGTACTTAAAAAAGGGTCAAGCATCGCAAACTGAACTTACACCCAGTCTCACCGTGATTTATAAGTGGGATGATCGAGAGTCAGAGTCCTTATTCTGGGTGACCTAAAGTTATTAAACTGGGGAACTGCCCCCCAAACCCAACAACACTCACGTTAACTTTCTGCCTCATCTACCAATAATTCTCGCGATACACCTATATGGAAAATGACGGTAATTTTTTTTTTCACCTGGGCTTCTGACCTTAGCCTGAAATGAGAACAAACTCCACCCCTCCCCTTCCCCCCCTGTCCCAAAATCCCGCACACTCTAGTCCCTACCATCACCGTCACTCAGTTGTGTTTCTCCCTCTCAACTTTCTCCTCCATGACCTCCCCCCCTCCACCGCCCCCTTTCTTCTCAACCCCCATTCTCCTCATCATCACCAGCTAAGCCGTGTTATCATGACCCCTCTCCTGTTACTGGTTCATGGTTCAAGATGGTTCATTCATCACCGCCAAGTACATACACTTATGTGTATAAAAAGAATGCACACCTACAAGTCCGAGAAAAGGCTTTGGTTTCTACGCTCTAGCTTCTACTTCAAACGCATATTCATTCCTTATTAAAAAAAATAAAAAATAAAAGGCAATGATTATATTTTCCTGGGCTAGAGCCCCGAGACAAACGAATGGTGAGATTTGGGGTATGCACCGTTTTTGCCCACCAATAGGGTAGCCGCGGTCCGACTTTTGGGGAAAATTCAAAGTATAACTTGGAGTAACAGCAAGATTCAAGCTTATATCATACTCTGTCAATGGGAATGATGCCTGACAAAGACACTCAGCGACGAATATTGCAGAAAAAAAACCCTTGACATTAAACAAGAATATCAATCAAACACAAGCATAGAGTAAAAATGTTTATTCTAAAATCTGGCGACGAGGAATCATACACATTCCACACAATGGTGGCGACAGAAGATTGTTTAAAACTACTCTGTTGGCCATAATTTTCTTTTTCTCTGTCTTTGCTTCTGACTTTGTCTGTCTGACTGTCTGTCTGTCTCAGTCTCTCTTTGTCTCTGTCTCTCTCTGTCGTCTGTCTGCTGTCCTCTGTCTGTCTGTCTTCTGTCTGTCTTCTTGTCTCTGCTCTGTCTCTGTCTCTCTCTCTCTCCTCTCTCTCTCTCTCTCCCTCTCTCTCTCCTGCCACTCACTGTCTCCCACCCCCTTAAAGCCTCCCTCCCTTTTTTTTCTTTTACTCCCCCTCCCCCACCTGCCATAGTTTACCCTGAAAACCCTTCACCAGATCTTTACATCAACAACAACAACAACACGACGACGACGATAACAAAAGTAGAAAAATCAGTAATTCTGTATAATATATCTCCTGTATCAAACACAAAAGAAAGCGTAACAAATATCAAAGTGACTTGTTCTTTTATTCTCTCATTTTGAGATAATGGAATAAGCGCTCGTGTGCTTTTTTTTTTTTACATCCAGTCAACGTATGCATGCAGTTTTGTAAATTTTGTCATCAAATCGTGTCGATGGTAGTGTAATTAGTGCGTGCGCGCGATGTGTGTGTGTGTGAGGGAGAGAGAGAGAGAGAGAAGAGAGAGAGAGAGAGAGAGGAGAGAGAAGAGAGAGAGAGAGAGAGGAGGAGAGAGAGAAGAGAGAGAGAGAGAGAAGAGAGAGAGAGAGAGAGGAGAGAGAGAGAGAGAGAGAGAGAGAGAGAGAGAGAGAGGAGAGAGGAGAGAGAGAGAGAGAGAGAGAGAGAGAGAGAGAGAGAGAGAGAGAGAGAGAGAGAGAGAGTTTCCAGCTGGATGAAGTGTGGTTCGTTACTTTTGATGCATCAAGCGGATTAGAAGATAAGAGAGAGAACAATGAACAACAATGCCTTGCCATAAAGCTTAACAACTCGTTTGGCATTTATTGATAAGAAAAAAAATCGGCACAGCACAATTTGACCCCCCCCCCCCCCCTCTCTCTCTCTCTCTCCTCTCTCCTCTCTCTCTCTCTCTCTCTCTCCTCTCTCTCTCTCTCTCTCTCTCTCTCTCTCTCTCATTTCATTCACAAATTCTTTCTTCATTCATCATTTAAAAAGAAATTCCCATACTCTCTTTCTGTATCTGATTTCCATCTCTCCTCACCTCTCTCTCTCTCTTCTCCCACCCCATTCATCATTTTTTCCTTTCATCAACTCTCTCTCTCTCTCTCGTCTCTGTCTCTCTGTTTCTTCTGTCTCTCTCTCTCTCTCTCTCTCATTATCCTTCGATATAAGATATTTCAAATATAAAAATAAATCTTTATAAAATCTCTTTCTGTCTGTCTATCTGTCTGTCTGTCTGTCTGTCTGTCTGT
Source organism: Stramonita haemastoma (assembly GCA_030674155.1). Classification (NCBI taxonomy): domain Eukaryota; kingdom Metazoa; phylum Mollusca; class Gastropoda; order Neogastropoda; family Muricidae; genus Stramonita; species Stramonita haemastoma. The sequence goes on from CM060329.1 coordinate 50,050,722, forward strand.
CTGTCTGTCTGTCCTGTCTGTCTGTCTGTCTCTCTCTCTCTCTCTCTCTCTCTCTCTCTCCTCTCTCCTCTCTCTCTCTCTCTCTCTCTCTCTCT
>CM060329.1:50050916-50073416 GCA_030674155.1 Stramonita haemastoma
CTCAGTCTCTCTTCTCGTTTCTGTCTCTCTGTTGTCTGCTGTCTGTCGTCTCGTCTGCGCTTCGTGGCTGTCTGTGTTCGTCCGTCTCTGTCCTCCTCTCTCCCCTTTTTCTCTCCTCCCTCTCTCTCTCCTGCCACTCACGTCTCCCCCCCCTTAAACCCCTCCCTCCTTTTTTTTTTTTTACTCCCCCCCCCCACCGTTGTTTACCCTGAAAACCCTTTTCACCAGATCTTTCATCAAAAAACAAAAAAAAAAACGACGACGACGATAACAAAGTAAAAAATCGGTAATTCTGTATTATATTTTCCCTTTTTAAAACAAAAGAAAGGTAAAAAATATCAAAGTGACTTGTTCTTTTATTTCTTATTTTGAAGAAAGGGGAAAAACCCCCCTGGTTTTTTTTTTTTAACCAGTAAAAAAAGCATGCAGTTTTGTAAATTTTTTCATAAAATCTTTTTCGAGGGGGTGTAATTAGTGCGTGCGCGCGGTTGTGTTGTGTGTGGGGGAGGGGGGGGGTGGGAAAGGGGGGAGGGGGGGGGGGGAGGGGGGGGGGGAGGGGGGAAAAAGGGGGGGGGGGGGGGGGGGGGGGGGGGGGGGGGGGGGAGGGGGGGGGGGAGGGGGGGGGGGGGGAAAAAGGGGGGGGGGGGGGGGGGGAAGGGGGGGGAGAGGGAGAGGGGGGAAGAGATTTTAGCGGGGGGTTTGGGTTTTTTGTGTGGGGGTTGGGTGGGGGGTTTAACAAAAAGGGTTGCCCGTTAAAAATGTTTGGTTTACGATGAAAAAAAAGGAAAAACAATTTGCCCCCCCTTTCTTCCCTTTTTTTTTTTCTTCTTTTTCCTTCCCCCCCCCCCTCTTCCCCTCTTCATTTCATTCACAAATTCTTTCTTTTTCATCATTTTAAAAAGAAATTCCCTCTCTCTTTTGGGGTCTGTTTTCCATTCCCCTCCCCTCTCTTCTCTTTCTCCCCCTTTTTTTTTTTTGCCCCCATCAACTTTTCCCCCTCTCTCTCTCCCTCTTCTCTCTCTCCTCTCCTTCTCTCTCCCCCTCCCCCCTCTCTCTCCCCCCTCTTTCTCTCTCTCCCCTTTTTCCCCCCCCCCCCCTTCTCTCTCCCCCCCCCCCCCTCTCCCCTCTTTCTCTCTGTCCGCACTATTCTCTGTTTTCTCTCTCTCTTATCCTCGATATAAAAGAAAAATAAATTTAAATAAAATCTTTTGTCTGTCATCTGTCTGTCTGTCGTCTTCTATCTGTTGTCGTCTGTTGTCTGTTTTCTGTCTCTCTCTTTTCCTCTCTCTCTTTCCCCTTCTCTCTCTCTCTCTCTCTTCTCTCTCTTTTCTCCAGTCTTTTTTATCAATTTCTTTCCCCCTTATTATTTCCATCATACACCCCTTCTCTGTCTTTCCACCCCCGAAGGACAGTAACCTTTTGGGGGGCCCTTAGGGGAGAAACCTTAGACTGACAAACAGGGAAAAAAAAAAATTGGGCTCATCCATTTTTCCCCCCCCCCCCCCCCCCCCTCCCCCCCTTCCCTTCCATTCCAGTTTTTCACCTTGATATTGTCTCAAGGTCAAGAGAGTGTTGAAGGACAAGGGGGGGGTGGGGAAATTAAGTGGGGGGGTTTTTTTTGTTGGTTTTTCGGGGGCCCTGGGAAAAAAAAGACTTAAATTTAGAACTGCTGTTTGGATACAATTTTTGGATCAAAAAGACCCAAATTGTTAAAAATTTAATTCTAAAAGACAACACAATGTTTAGGATACCGGTAACTATTAAGAATATCTACAGTACGAAGAGATTTTGGGGAGTTCATTTTCTTTTTCGGAAACTCATCAGTTAATAACAGTAACAGCCTGATATAAGTTGGAAATACAGATACTAAGGAACACAAATTGTATATTTTGTTTTTAGAATGGAAAACTGTCGTGTTATATACCTGTAAGCTGTTGGTCTAAATAATAAATCGTACACACTGTATACTTCTTTGTGAGTAAATTACAATCTAAACTAATCTTTCAAAAAAACAACTTTGAATATGGATAAAACTCTTGAACAAAGGGTAACCCTACATGACTTGCATAAAGAGTAGGTCAGCTTCATGGTACTTTTCGCAACTCAAAGAGAACTCCGAATAAATCAGACAGGTGAGAAGTCTATTCTTAAACTGATTTTAACAACTAACTCGTTCTCCGACTTGTCATTGAAGATGACAGAAAAAGGACATATGAGAGACAGACAGACAGAGAGAGACACAGAGAGAGACAGAGACAGACAGACAGACAGAGAGACACAGATACAGAGACAGAGAGACAAAGACGTACGGACAGAATGACACACAACAGAAAGAGAGATAAAACACACACACACGCACACCTACACACAACACAACACACAACACACAACAACACACACACACACACACACACACACACACACACACACGTACACGCGCACACACACACACGTACACGCGCGACAACACACACACACACACACACACACACACACACACACACACACACACACACACACACACACACACAGAAACATATTGAGGACTCTTCATTGGGTCCGAGGGGGGAAGGTAGAGGAAAAGCCTTGTAGGTAGGTATATTAGGTATGAAGAGTAAACAGAAGGGGAAGGTGGAAGGTACGGGGTGGGGGGTATGGAAGAAAGATATGGAGGAGGAGAAGGAGGAGGCTGAGGAGGAGGAAGAGGAGGAGGGCGAAGAGAAGGAAGAGGAGCAGATGTAGGAGGAGGAGAAGGAGGAGAGCAAGGTCTTACAAGTGACAAGCCCCAATATAGCTCACACACAGAGGCCCCTGTGACAGTTTACATGGGTTATCTTGTCAACGAGTGATGAAACGATTTTTAACATCTGAGAAAGCTTGGGCGCGCGCGCGCGCGCGTGTGTGTGTGTGTGTGTGTGTGTATGTGTGTGTGTGTGTGTGTGTGTGTGTTTGTGTGCGCGCGCACACCACACACATACACACGCACGTGCACGCACGCACGCACGCACCCACGACACACACACACACACCCACACACACACGCACACACACACACACGTGTGTGCCTATGCACGTTGAGAGAGAGACAAACAGACAGACAGACAGACAGACAGAGATACAGAGGCAGAGACAGGCAGACACAGAAACAGAGAGACAGAGAGAGAGAGAGAGACTGAGACAGAGACAGAGAGACAGACAGAAAGACAGAAAGGTGGATGATGTGCACACGTGCACACAAACACACACGCACACATACACCGCCACCACCACCACTACCACCACCCCACCATCACACACACACCACACACACACACACACACACAAACACACAGACACACAGACACACAGACACAGACACACACACACACACACACACACACACACACACACACACACCACACACCCACCACACACACACACACACCGCGCGCGCAGAGAGTTCTCATGAATGAAGGAGAGGACTTGTATAAATTTATAAGGACACCATTCACGGACAGTGACTCACTTTCTCCCTCCCCGCTTCCTTCGCTTTGATGTGACATGGTCTTTTACCTCATGCCCCCCAGCATCCGCCAAGAGTGAATGGACACACACACACAACACGTGTGTGTTTCCGTGTGTGTGTGTGTGTGTGTGTGTGTGTGTTGTGTGTGTGTGTGTGTGTTGTGTTGTGTTGTGTTGTGTTGTGTTGTGTGTGTGTTGTGTTGTGTTGTGTTGTGTGTGTGTGTGTGTTGTGTGTTTGTGTTGTGTGTGTGTGTGTGTGTGTGTGTGTGTGTTGTGTGTGTTGTGTTGTGGTGTGTTGTGTTGTGTTGTGTGGTGTGTGTGTGTGTGTATGTGTGTGTTGTAGGGGTTGTGAGTAGGGTGTGTGTGTGTGTGTGTGTGTGTGTGTGTGTGTGTGTGTGTGTGTGGGTGTGTGAGTGTGTGGTGTGTGTGTGTTGTGGTGTGTGTGTGGTGCGTGACGTCGTGTGCGAGTGTGTGGTGTGGCCGTGCGTGAGGTGTGTGTGTAAGTGTGGTGTGTAGGTGTGTGTGTAGTTGGTGTGTTTTTGTGTGTGTTTTGTGTGTTTTTGTGTGGTATGTTGTGCCTGTTTCTTTATTTATCCTTCTTGCGTTCTGCTCTGACACACAAACTATTCTTAACTTCCCCCTTTCTCCTCTTTTCTTGCTTAACTTCCCAAACAGTTTTTGGTACACTTTACTGAAAGTTTTCAGGCGGTGTCTTTTGGGAAATTTGAATCTGGCGGAACCCATCCTGTCAATGTACAGATCGCAAGCTGTGTATGTTTGTGATTCTGTTAATCAATTAACCTGCCAACACTGACATAAACTACGGGATATCTAACCTGCTTACATGTGATCTACATTTGTGAATACACGAAGAGACTGTGTGTGTGTGCTTTCGTATTTGCTAGAATTATTTATTGTATTGGTTGTTTGTTGTGAGGGTCGAGTGCAAGCGCTTTGATTTGTTTTTACAAGATATAGCGCTATATAAATTCCATGTATTATTATTATTATTAACGTACTGGCAGGTCTGCACTTTCAGTTGAACCTCAAAACTCAGATCAAATACTCCATCACCTCAAACATAGAAACTCGCAAAAGTCTCCATCCCCAATTCCCCAGACGTTGTTACTCAGACTGGAACCCACGACTTCATGAATCCATGGGGGGTTGAAGTCAAAGGGTCATAACCACTCTGCTATAGCACCCGTCACTGAACTTACTCCTAGTCTTAAAATCTATGATCAAAGACGAAGGATCCACAATCGACGATTGGTTCTCCATCTTCCTTCCTCTTCAACCTTCCTTTTCTTCCATCTTACCAGTTGGCCAGGCCAATCGCCAAGTGTTACAAGCGGAAACGGAACGCCGCCATCTTGCCGAGGTCATGAAATGTCATTTCCGCCCCCTGCTCTGGTAGGGTCAATCCCTCATTCATGTATGGGAATAGAATCCGAACTTGTAAACTCGGATGTCGTAAACTACTCTATTCATAAACCGGAGTAGGTAAGAGGGGAAGAGAGTTAGGGGGGGGGGGGGGGGGGGGGGGGGGGGGAAGATTTTCTTTCATAACGAGGAGAGTTCTTGAGTTGTCCTTGACCTTAGGGAAGAGCTGTGAAGACCGTAGATCATGCCTTAAGTGTCCTTCCGTCAATGACATCTACACAGAGATCTTACCGAGGAAAGTTGATACCACCGTTTTTAGAGTCTTTCTATTGTGACAATGTTTCCTTTCTACTGAGATTTCAGCTCATATTAGTCTCTCTCTCTGTGTTTCGTCGTATGTGTGTGTGTAGGTCTCTCTCTCTTTCTCTCTCTCTCTCCTCTCTCTCTCTCTCTCTCTCTCTCTCTCTCTCTCTCTCTTCTCTCTCTCTCTCTCTCTCTCAGTTTGTCCAGATATATTTTTCACTCTATTAATGAAAGGAAGACAATGCTAATTCAAGATGTATATTGAAAAACTGTTATGATTCGATACGTAATTGATGTGCATGATTTCCACAATTTTCCCTAAACATCATATTTTTGTGATCTGATTATGCTTGATACTAGTGTCATAATCATGATTTAGAATAACGTGTGTTTTGCTTCTTTGATCAGTTATGAATCAAACCTTTTGTACATTTTGCTTTGCCAGTTACATGAAAGAACCCTTATTACATCCCAAGCCCATGAAATGTATTGTGGTCCATGGCCAATGTACATTAAATCATTTCAGTGTTCTGTGTTCAGTGTTTTCTCTCTCTCTCTCTCTCTCTCTCTCTCCTCTCTCTCTCTCTCTCTCTCTCTCTCTCTCCTCTCTCTCTCTCTCTCTCTCTCTCTCTCTCTCTCTCCTCTCCTATCCCTCTCTCTCCCCCGTATCTCTCTCCTCTCTCTCCCATCCCCCACCTCCCCTCATCCTCCTCACGGGCCTCGAAATGTCATCTGGTACAGTTCGTACTAAACAAAACAAAAAAAAGCACAAGTCCAGAGTATATATAATTACAAAACACAATCTAAGTACCACCACACCACTCGGGCAAAAAAATGCAGAACCTTAAACAAAAGCAAGCCAACACTATGACAAAACAACAACCTATACCATCCACTCATGCCCTACACCCACCCACCTCCCTTCCCACTCCCATTCTGCCATTTTCCTCTCCCACACCCACACACACCACACTCTCTCCCTCTCTTTCTCTCCTCTTCATTGTGATTAATCCTTTGGCTTACTCCTCCCTTCCCCTCCACCCCTTCCTCTCTCAATATTATATAATAAACACTACTGGCCCTTGAAGTGACTGTCACAAGCGATTAGTTCCCTAGATTAAGCACAGCGGCCACATTGCCTTTTAAACATTTAAGTACTCAATCTTCACCACAGGCGAATCGCACTCGAACTAACAACAAACAGGCTCAAAGAACACGCTTTGCCTTAATTTCTTTTGGATGTCTTTGGCTCCACCTCCCCCCCATTCAACACTTGATTCAGCGATACCCAGCATGATGTATTTAAGAACGGGGACCGGGGGGGGGAGGGGGGGGATGGGGGGGGGGGGGGGGGGGAGGGACGGGATAGCCTGGTTGTTAGAACTGCGCTTTGGGATCTGCTGCCCCGGGTTCGAATCCCGTTCGAAGGGATTTTATCCCTGGAGTTAGCATCAGTGCCGAATTTACCCCCCACTCCCCACCCCCACCCCCCAAAAAGAAAAAATTCCTTCAGGTGAGACTATAAACCAAGGCTACATGTCCACGCGCGCAGAACAACTTGAGCACAACACACACACACACACATGCACGCACGCACACACCGCGCACGCACACACACACACACGAACACACTCATCTGTGTGCGCGCACGCGTGCGTATGTAAAAGAAACTGGCCCTTGAGTGACCTTCCACAAGGATTAACTTCCCTAGATTACAGACGCTGCCACATTGCCTTTTAACTTCCAAGTCTCCTAATGTACATCCAAGGCACTAGGCATAGCATATCTATACTATATTATCTCGCCACCCTGGGTTCTTGTGGATGGGGGAAAAGTTCAGGTTCAGAGGAAGATGAAACCCATCACTCCTCGCTCTTCTGATGGGGGGTGTTCCTGTAGATCACAGAACCAGCCACTGTCACGCTCCTCACCATCTAGTTCAATGTGTAATCTCATCCGGTTTCCTGTGGACTTCTGACCCTGAGGAGGCAAACATAACCAATCTGGGTATGGCTGGGGTGAAGGTATTTCACTGAAATGAGTGGCGTGGGAACAGCAGGACAGGAACACCACAGAAAGTGAGGCAGACCAACAACAACAACACAATCTAAACCAAACTATACAAAGGGAGAAAAAAGCACCATCCGAACACATTACTCCCACCCATTTTCTACATCCCTCCCTACTGTCTTTTCTCCTCCCTCTACCTCAACCTCCCCCCCATCTCTTCCCCCACCCCCACCTCGCCCCCATTCCGCTGTTTTCTTGTTAAGGTAGAGTGGCCCATCAGTAGCAATAGCAACAAGAAGCAAAAGAAAAAAAAGAATCTGGATTGAAGAGGCCGAGCGAGGAAGAGCACATTGCATTAAGAATGCAAGGACATGAACCTAGTGAATAATGTAGGCCACTGCAACAAGCAAAGACACAGGGGAAGCCATAAACCAAACCCATGGGAAACACAGCCAGTGCGGAATGGCCAGCTAAGGGCGGCAGCTAGAAGCGTGAGTGTGAACGGAGACGCATGCAGGCAGGTACTCTTTTCCTGCTCTGTTTGTTTCTGCACCCGCTGACCTCTATTTCATAGTGGTGAGTCCCACGTGCATAAGACTTTGGTTGTCCACATGAGACTTCTATTTTGTCTATTGTCTATAGTGCCTACTCTGTGTGCGCGTGCGCGAGTGCGGGATAAGTGCGGGTTCGATTCCTGTTTGAGGTCGAGCTTTTCCTCCATCCACAAGATCTTACATAAAAGTCTGGGTGCTAGTCTTTCGGTTGAGACGATGAGCCAAGATCTTGTTTACAACATGCATTCAGTGCCCGGAAAAGAACCCATTACAACAAAAGAGTTGTTCCCGGCAAAAATTCTGTAGAAAAGTGCCACTAATAGGAAACGAAATACATGTACACATAAAGACAGGACAAAAAAAGGACAGCAGTGCTCTTGTGCTGACGTGCTGTCTTCAGACAGAGAAGTGAGAACTGGACGAAGCGAGAAACCTGCCAAGATTGTAAGTGTTGTATGATACACTACACTACACTACACTACACTACACTACACTACACTGCACTGCACTGCACTGCACTGCACTGCACTGCACTACACTACACTGCACTGCACTGCACTGCACTGCACTGCACTGCACTGCACTGCACTGCACTGCACTGCACTACACTACACTACACTACACTACACTACACTCACTACACTCACTGCACTGCACTGCACTGCACTGCACTACACTACACTACACTACACTACAATATACTACAATACAATACAATACAATTATAACACGTTGATAACTTTTTTCCAGGGAGGTGTCATTGGGTAGAATATCATTTATTGCCTGGTTGTTACATCAAGCCTGGTCACAACTGGAAGTAATCTAAAGAGCCAGGTTTGATCCGCCTCTGGACCATCTGCGCTATGATGGAATTTTTCCTGTGCAGTTGGCATCAGTTCCAACTCCACTCCTCTTCAAATCCTCCAACTGAGACCATAAACCGAGGTCCCCTGTGCAAGCATAAGCATAACCTTGCATAATTATGTGAAAATTCGTCCACCTATGGGAGACCAGTTGGCGGGAGCGGGATATTCTTGTGGTTAGACCGTTGAGTTCGTGATTTAAACGGTCCAGAACCCAATACCCACTTTTGGCTAGCAATATGGTGATTTTTGTTGAAAGTCCATCTCCTAAATCGGATAACTCCTCTGGGACTCTCATACAATCAAACCCAAGCCAAAAGCCTTATGCGCTGGTGAAACTATGGGTACACATCGGATATTTCCGAATTTTTGTAACTCATTGACGTTAACATGAATTTCGGGATCTTTTACTTCTATATACGTACGTACGTCCGTGCGCGCGCGCGCGCGCGCGCGTGTGTGTGTTGTGTGTGTGTGTGTGTGTGTGTGTGTGTGGTGTGTGTGTGTGTGTGTGTGCGCGCATGTGCACACACACATACAATCACGAGAGAGAGGGAGGGAGAGAAAGAGAGAGAGGCAAATAGAGACAGACAGACAAAAACAGAGACAGAGAACAGAGAGAGAGAGGGAGGGAGGAAGGGAGAGAGAGAGAGAGAGGGGAGGGAGAGAGAGAGAGGGGGGGAGGGGGAGGGGGGAAGACAGATAAACAGAGACAGAGACAAAGATACAGAGACTGAGAGACAGACGACAGACAGAGACAGAGAGAGATAGGAATAGAGAGAGAGATAGAAAGCTCTGATACTTGTAAGGTAGCAATAATCATGGGTTATGCATATAGTCGATAATCATTAGCGTTGTAGCGAATCGTCCTTGACGAATATGACATGCCTCGATTCAATGGAACAAAACTCTTGTAAAGCTTGTTAAGGCCGTAAATACCCGAGAGAGCTCATGAATGCAAAATGAAGGTCGGTAAAAGGTGAGCATTGGGGTTAGTTAGGTGTAAGCAAACTGGGCGACGTTCCCGCAAGAAAAGTCTACTCCCCTCGCAACCTGATACACATCTTTCCAACCAGAGAGGCCGAATTTTATTATTATTTTTTAAAATGTCATGTCACTTTATGCCACAGCAGATCTCTCTGCGTGAAATTCGGGCTGCTTTCCTCGGGGAGAGCGCGTCACCACAAGTGCAGCGCCACCCATTTTTTCTTTTGCCTGTCTGCAGTTGTATTTGTTTTCCTATCATAGTGGCTTTTTTCTAAAGAATTTTGCCAGGGATAACCTTCTTGTTGCCATGGGCTTTTTTACTTGCGCTAAATAATGTTGTGTAACACACGGGACCTCGGTTTCTCGTCTCATCCGAAAGACTAGCAGCCAGACCACCACTCATGGTCTAATGGATGGGGAGCAAAATTTTAGGCCCAAACAGGATTCAAACCACCGCACACTCCGACCCGGACTTTTCACTTTCTAGGCAGACGCAATGCCTCTAGACCACAGGTCCAGCTTTGTGCCAAAAGCAAATAACTATGTCTCTGAAGTCCTCCACAAGCTTTTCAGAGCATAAACATGGCACCAAAACTTTGTCGAATTCTGCTTTCAAGAATGATTTTTACGAAGTACATCTTAGCAACCGGTAAATAACTCTTTTGTTGGGTCTCAGCTCACACTAAAAGAGCATCGTCCGGCCCGTGTAAAACTGTATAAGATAGGGTCATAGAAAATGACCGAAGAAAAAAACAAGAGCCCACCATGAAGAAAATCCAGGTCTTCATCAACACCTGCCTCAGGAAGATCCTCAAGATACGCTGGCCAGACAAGATCAGTAATGAAGAATTATGGCAAAGAACCAGACAACAGCCTGTTGAGAAAGAAATCCTACAGAGACGTTGGCGATGGATAGGACACACCCTACGGAAACCTGTATCCAGCATCACAAGACAAGCTCTCACCTGGAATCCACAAGGGAAAAGGAAGAGAGGGCGGCCTAGAAATACCTGGCGCCGGGACCTGGATGCAGATGCGAAAAAGATCGGCAAGACGTGGGGACAACTGGAACGCCTAGCCCAGAGCCGAGATGCCTGGAGACAGCTAGTTGGCGGCCTATGCCCCAGAAGGGACCACAGGCAGACATGACATGACATGACAAACTCTTAGAACGATTTATACTAAGTCGATTGAACCCATGAGAGAAACTATTTTGCAAAAGAATGACTTGAACTGATTGAACATATCAATTTTTGTAGCAGCGCAACTTTGGCTTGATATACGGCTATAGCAACATGTGCAAGGAGTGTGTTGATGCACGCATTCCTACACGATATAATGTGCGACAACTTACATATTACAGGGTATTTGCAATACTTCCTCTTGATCGAGCTCTGTAAACAGGAATAAAAGAAAAGAAGAGAGACGAGACACAGGGGGCCAGTGCGAGAGGTGCTAGGCCGATAGGATTAAACACCATTTGGCTGTCCATGGATGGTTAATAGATCGTAAAGAACAGTATCATTCATAGCTGACTAAAAAGAAAACAAAACGATCACAACAGACATTTGATTCACAAGTCATTCTGAATATCCTAGCAGCGGAGAGACACCTTCGTCCAGCAAATGTTTCGACGTGAGGCAAGGTGTTCACCATTCATACGATCTGGGCAACTCAGCCTCGTCTTGTGCTTAATGACTACTAGAGTTACCGCGGTTACTAGGGTTATATCTGGGGTCTTGGGTTACCTTACCCTAACCCTAACCTTAACCCCTGGTTTTTATTCTTCATTTCATTTCATTTCATTTATCATCTCTCTCTCTCTCTCTCTCTCTCTCTCTCTCTCTCTCTCTCTCTCTCTCTCTCTCTCTCTCTCTCTCTCTCTCTCTCTCTCTCTCTCTTATGGAGAGCAGGCCATTTCAGCTTTCAGACAAAAAAATCTGATGCAACTCACACTGTGCAATGCACTGCAATACAATGCAGAAGAATACTTAACAACTCAACACGACACAATACGACACAACAGACTATAATACTTGACACTGACATGGTTGCAGTCCATTTTCTGCCTTATTGATAGAACAAAACACATGGAAATGGAGTATAAAATAACACAACGCAAAAGCAACTCGGGATTGAAGTTACTAAGGGTTAAATGGCCGAACCTATACATCATAACACGACCCAATACAACATATAACACAACACAATGCAATACAAACATCGCAACACAACATGACTCAATGTTATGTAATACAACCCAACGCAAAACACTGCATGGCAAAAGAATGGCTAAAGTTGGGGTTTTTTTATGAAACTTACCTACCCAAACACAGCACAACACAACACAGCACGACCCAACCCAACCCAACCCAACCCAATACAAACACCATGCAACACAACGCAATACACAGCAACATAATGCAACACAACGCAACACGATACAACAGAGGGCAATAAACAGAACAAAGCAGGGTCTGGGGGCTGGCCAGTTACGACCAAGATAAAACCAATACCCCACGGTGCGGTACAAGAGGTGACAGCCAGTGCAGACAGGTCAGGGGTCCCTTGCCTGATCCACACTGACAGCACCATGCACTGTAACCACGATGCATTACATGATGATGGAAATTGCTGAAGGTCAACTACCTTCCCTTCCTCCCCATCCCCCTCTTCCACACACACACACAACACACACACACACACACACACACACACACCACACACACACACACACAACACTCACACACACACACACCACACACATACCACATCACACACACACATACGCAACACACTCACACACACACACACACACAACACACCACACGCACACTCACACACACGAACACACAACTCACACACACTCACACACACACACACACACCACACACACACACTTGCCTTTCTACACTCATTCACCTTTTGTTACTTGTTTCACGTGCATGAAGGTACTGTGCCGTCTACCCATTGGTACTGGGATTAATGTCAGAACGCAATTAGTAGTGACAGCTCTTCGATTAGGCAAAGAGGGATGGGGAAAGGGGGAAAGGGGATGGGGACGGGAGGGAGGTGGAGATAGTGTGTGAGTGTGAGTGTGTGTGTGTGTGTGTGTGTGTGTGTGTGTGTGTGTGTGTGTGTGTGTGTGTGTGTGTGTGTGTGTGCTAAGGCGTGGACATAATGAGGGTTCTATTTTGATGGGACTCGAAAGTAGAAGCCATTTTTCGATTTGGTCCTTCTTCCCTTTTGTCTTTGAACTCACTTTCTAGCGCCCCCCCCCCCCCCCCCCCCGAAATCTTATGTGTTTGTTCCATCTAATGTGTTGTATTCAATTGATTATATTGTATTGTTTCCATTGTATTGTACTTTGTATTGCATTGGATTGTACTGTATTGTATTGTTATCTGCATTGGATTGTACGCATACATGGAGATTGTACTGTATATGAATTGTTACTGTACTGCAGTTTACTGTATTGGATTGTAGTGCACTGGATTGTACTGCATTGGATTGTACTGCATTGGATTGTACTGCATTGGATTGTACTGCATTGGATTGTACTGCATTGGATTGTACTGCATTGGATTTTACTGCATTGGATTGTACTGCATTGGATTGTACTGCATTGGATTGTACTGCATTGGATTGTACTGCATTGTATTGTACTGCACTGGATTGTACTGCATTGTATTATTCTGCATTGTATTGTACTGCACTGGATTGTACTGCATTGTATTGTACTGCATTGTATTGTACTGCATTGTATTGTACTGCACTGGATTGTACTGCATTGGATTGTACCTTTTGCAGTCACGGTAGATTTCTCTTCCTGGAATTATGGCTCTGCTCCCCAGGGAGAACGCGTCGTCATCAAAGCAGGGCGACCCCCTTTTTTAACCACGTTTTGTGAGTTTATTTGCTTATTAATGAGCGGGAGGTTTTTCATCATAATTTCAGCCCAAGGACAATTCTTTGTTGCAGTGGGTTCTTCTGCGTGCACAAAATACAAATTATGCCACATATAGGACATTGGTTTATCGCCTCATTCGAAAGACTAGTATTCAGACCGACGCTCATGGTCTAGTGGATGATGCGTACGTGACTCAACAACACCACTTGATTGCCATGCTCCACGTCACCTTTCATTTCTGTCTTCCTGCAACACGAGCTATAAAAGATGCCAAGAGACACACGTGCACAACAATGCACACCATCCCCCCATTTTTATCACCCACGCAACCCATCTCGCTGATTCCACCCCCTTCCTCTGGAACTAACTCTACAAAGGCAACTATCTGGAACTACAGCAGGAATCACAGCTTTTTGATCACTGGAATGAGCTGCAGTAGCCATGGCAAAGTAGCTGTGGTGGTGGTGGTGGTGGTGGTGGGATCTACTGAATGATGCATGTTTCGTATCGACAGCGAGAGAGAGATAGGCCATAAAACTCCATACTGGTCAAGGCCTTTCTCTGCCGCATCAAGGTCGCTGGGCTGTAAAGTGGACCCATCAGCCCACTACTCAGTGGCCATTGGGCTGGTTTCCCTCCTGCTGCACTCGCTAACCTTGTTCTTTTGTGCCACACGTTTCACGCGCTCATGGGACAGGGATGTCCTTTCATGATGCGATGACTACTGCTGTGTGCGGGGTCGCCAGGACGAGTGTGCGAATGGATATGACAGGTTTAGTGGAGTCGGGGGATCAATGGACAACAGAGAGGGAAATGGAGGTGAGGGAGGATGGGGTGGGGTTAGAGATATTAGCAAAGGTTAAGGGATGGGGGAAGGGGAGTGTGGGTCAGTTGTATGAAAATCATAATAGGGTTATATACACGCCTTGAAATGTCATGAACATGCCTTTTTTCCGGTGTTTGTTGGGTTGTTTTGTTTGTTTCCTTTGTTGTTGTTTTTTTTATTTATCTATGTATGTATGAAGACCTGCCAGCGCTTTAATCTAGTTGCATCTATGTACACACAAAGGACAAATATCATAAAAGATTTATACCCGTACCTCTTTTTTACATCATACTAAATATCCACCCCATTGCAGTGACTTCAATAACACATTTTGGATTGTGTAAGTAATGAAATGGCCACTAAATGTTTTTTTTCTGAAAATAATGCTGCATAAACAAAACAGGTATTTCCTGTAAATGATAACTCCCCTCCCAGGGAAAGAAAATTCATAATCATGTGCTTAGTAGAGAAGCCCCCCCCCCCCCCCTGCTCTCTCTCTCTGTCTCTGTCTCTCTCTCTCTCTCTCTCTCTCTCTCTCTCTCTCTCTCTGACGCACGCAAGTTCTGAAACAAGGAACAACAATGGTGAACAGTGGATTTCGACTCGTGCAGTAAAATTCAAAGAGCGTTAATAATGTGGCTTCACTGAACATCTGAATAATGAATGCAGGCCTCACTTCGACCCCGAATGAGAACCATCAGGCTCCTGGATGGTCGGTACGGTGTGATGAGTTCTCCCAAGGACGTGGTGTTAGAGGGACTAACGACTCGATGATTGCATCACTTCTTTGTTGTGGATGTATAGCTACACCAGTACTGTTACATGTTCCATGAGTTTGTCACCTTTCAGGCGTGCTGCTTACGAGTAGGATTAGGAAATACTGGAAGGGCTAGCTGTTCAAATTAGAGTTATTTTTATTCTTTTTATTCCTTTAGAGATATGGTGGATTGGGTAAAAAAAAAAAAGCAAAGAAATAAAACTCGTAACTGAACAACCTAAGTTGACATGCACTGTACAATAATCTTTCAACACAGTATTGTAGGATGAAAATGGTAATTTACCTCCCTTTATGTTTTAATGTATTTTAAATGTTTTGAAACGTTCTTATAATGTTACTTCTTATAGGATTGTTCAGCTGAACAACATTAAGCAGTACTTTTTTGTTTCTCACAGACAGTACTTTTTCATACTTCAAAGTGTTTGGATATATAATGCAATAGTTTGGTTACAGCGTTTCACAAGTTCCTTTGAAGAATGCATATATATTGTCTCAAGTACCACCACCATCGTATTTTGTGCAGCATCTTTCGTTTTTTGCTAGTCTCATACAAAAGCAATCATCCCCGTCATTGGTAGATTTTGATCTTATCTTTTTCTTTTAAACAGCAATCAGGATATTCACATTGTACAGGTTAGCAATGTCACCCATCATGATTATGTCTGTTCCTTTTTTCATTTAAACATATAGAATGTGTATACAAATTCAGTATGCACATAATTATTGCTTTTTCATGTTAGCATTTAAACATCATCCACCCATACTCGTTTTCTTTTCTCTTTATTTCCCATTCAAATGTATCAAATTGGTACCAGCCACTCAAATGACGTCGCCTGTCTAGCTAACCACCCCCTCCAGGAACCCTTTCTCCACACACATCCGCCACCTCCTCTTTTCCCCCTAGCGATCTCCTCCCCTCCAACACCCCCATGCTAGCAGTTCTTTCAAAAGACAGCAGCCAAGTTTGTGAAATGTGACTCGGGATCAGGCTTGTCATGACACTGTGCCTACTGAATAATGCACACAGTGTATCAGTCACCGAAACAGGGGCCGGCGGCCATAAACCTTGAGCAATGGGAAGCGTTGTGACAGGCTCCACACAGAGGGACGTGACTGTCCATCTGCAGGTGTAGCTGTTCTGCTTGTACCCCTTCACCTTTTTGCCTGTTTCACGTGCACAAACCAGGGTGTCCCGGTTACAGCGTTACCCAGGCGTTGGCTGTTCTGATCAGGGGGTCAAGAAGTGCCAGGTGATTTGGAACAACACAAGACTGAAGAAGAATGTTTGATAAGAAAGAACTCTGTCTCTGTCTGCCTGTCTATGTCTATGTCTCTGTCTCAGTCTCTCTCTGTGTCTCTGTGTCTCTTTCTTTCTTCCACCATCTTTCTCATGGCTCTATATGCCACCATCTTTATGGCCAGGAGCAACTTAACCAAGACTGACTTGTCTACAGGGTTTAACAATCTGAAATGTGCTGTTAGTTAGATGAACAGCTCTGTTTACATATTCACATGGTTTTTCTTCAAATAAAAGATTATACACATGGTATGTAGAAAAATTCAGATGTTCTGATGTGTTAAACGTCCACTGAAAACAGGTCTGTGATCCGTTACAAGCAACACAAACATTTTCAATCGCCTGATAAACCAGATCATTAAAGGTTGTTGTTGTTGTTGCTGCTGCTACTGTTGTAGTTGCATGTTCCCCAGTTTAAAACCCTGCAAGTCACCCAGAATATCCACTCAGACTCACTTGTCCCACCTGGGAATCACTGAGAGACAGTAAGCACATACTGGATGAGAAGTTCGCTTGTGTGACTCTTTTCAAGTATAAAGTATTATAATCACATAGGTGCTATGCAGCCATACTCCTACTTCAGAAGGTTGTTTTCTCCTTTAATTGAAGGAGAGTGCATGCTGTTCTGTTAAGTGCTCATCATCGCTGAAGACAATCTCAACATAATTTTTAAAGCAAAATAACCTCTTCCACGCAAGTCTTGGTACATAGCATAAATCAACAACTAACAAAGCCTTTAGCCTAGGCCTGCAAGACATCATTGATTTAATGGCCTTCTCCTCCTCCTCCTCTTCTTCCCTCTCCTCCTCCTCCTTTTTTCCTCCTCCTCTCCAAGTCTTCTCCCTCCATGCCAAGTTCTGGTTCTCCACCGACAAAGACGACGACCATGGACTTTGATCACACAATGGCCTGCTCATTACAACGTGAATGCCCGAGTCAGCGAGATAATGCACACAGCTTGTATCACGGTGGCCCCTGAACAGATGCCAGGCATGGTGAACTTTAAGCAGCCCTGAAACAGGGTGATGACAGGCCCCCGCAAGAACGTGACCGCGCCTTAGGCGGGAGGTACAGATTCAGAGCCGCCTGTTGCACCTGCTACCGTTTTACGTGCTGCACGTGCAAGAAAAAAGGTCATGTCCAGTCACGTGGCCTGACCTGATGCAGGGACAAGAGTGGAGAAAAGGTCCAAGGGTGTGCTACATTCAGTAGATCAGAGGGAAGGGGGTAGGGGAAGGGGTAAGAGGGGTGGATGGTGGTGAATCTATGGGGATGAATCTGTTTCTACGTCTTCGTGTGTGTGTGTGTGTGTGTGTGTGTGTGTGTGTGTGTGTGTGTGTGTGTGTGTGTGTGTGTGTGTGTGTGTGTGTGTGATGTGTGTGTTGTCTGTCTGTCTGTCTGTCTGTTGGTCTCTGTCTGTGTCTGTCTGTCTGTCTGTCTGTGTCTGTCTGTCTGTCTGTCTGTAGGTCACTCTCTCTCTCTCTCTCTCTCTCTCTCTCTCTCTCTCTCTCTCTCTCTCTCTCTCTCTCTCTCTCTTCTCTCTCCTCCCCCCCCCTCTCTCTCTCTCATCCATCCCCACTTGTCATGGCATATCTAGTCTACATGAGCTGCTTTTGTATAAGAAAACTAAAAATTCAAAGATAAACACATTCTTTGGAAGATAGCTCTGTATGTATGAACTCTTATCTCTGAAAATCATTTCTGCAATAGCATATACAAATAAACCCTTGCCAATTTAGGTACCATAAATCTCTGGTCTCTGTTCTGCATTCTGGAAGTGTTACTGATTCTTGGTGAATAAAGTGGATTTTTGCTGTTGTCTTGTTTTCAAAACACTCCAGAGGGTGCAAAACCCTTATTGCAATGACAAGAGTTAGTATCTAGACTATCCTTTGTTGAATTATATCCAAACAAAGTACAAGCTGACTCAAGAATTAAGCTTAGTTTCTTAAATTCTGTAGAAATAATTCCAGGCAATATCCAGTCTCCACACAATGGAGTTTCACAACGTAAAGCTTAACTTTCTAATTTCAAGAGAATTCTTTCATCAGTTACAATGAATCTACTGTCTTGTGACTGGGAGAAAGTAACTGGCTTCGAACAGGCTATGTCTCAAACTTAGACATCTCATAGTGTAGATGCGTGCATAATTATAACTGCTTGACCACTGATGCTACAAATGTGTCTTCCCCTGCCTTGTTCCGTTGTTTCAACTGCTAAGCAAGCTCTCATAATGATGACATAAACAAAGACCATGAACTCTGACCATACAGAGAGAGAGAGAGAGAGAGAGAGAGAGAGAGAGAGAGAGAGAGAGAGAGAGGAGAGAGAGAGAGAGAGAGAGAGAAGTCAAGTCAAATTCAAGCCAAATTCTTTTATTTCGAGGATAATGAATACGCACTCATGTGCTTTTATACATCCAGTCCCAGAGTCCAGAGACAGACAGAAACAGAGACAGTGAGACAGAGACAGACAGACAGACAGACAGACAGACAGAGACAGAGAGAGGGAGAGAGAGGGCCGACCCATTAACACTAAGAGTGCACGAGTCCATTGAATAATGCAGGCCCTGTATGAGCGGCCCATAAGCAGAAGCCATAAACCTTCATATGGAGCCAGGGGACAGTGTGACAAGCTCTGCCGAGAGAACGTGACTGTGCATTGACCAGCCAGTCTCCCCCACTACGGTCAACGGCTAAGTTTTCCATTCTGCTGCACTTGTTCACCTTTTGGTCAACGTGTTTCACGTGCAATATAGACCCTGTTTTCTGTGTAGTATAATATATTCTCTACTGTATGTTGTTCTGTGCTGTGTTGCGTAAGTAATCAATGATACAGGTAGGGGACATAAGCGGTAGGTTTGGAAGATCAAAAGGTCGTTGTGAGGATCGAAATGGGGAAGAAGGGGGTAGGGGGAGGAGTGAGGATTTTAGAGGGGACAAGTCTGTCTGTCTGTCTGTCTGTCTGTCTGTGTCTCTCTCTCTCTCTCTCTCTCTCTCTCTCCCTCTCTCTCTCTTTTTGGATATGGATAAGCCTACATTGATGTAGTCCAAAATTTACAATGACTTCTTTCATTTCTGCTTGTGTATGCAGAGAAAAAAATATCATACTCCTTATCAAATGACCTTGCTGACATTAACAGCAACACGTTTCACCGTTTTGGGGTTGTTTTGTTAGTGCTTAGTGCTCTCTCTCTCTCTCTCTCTCTCTCTCTCTCTCTCTCCTCTCTCTCTCTCTCTCTCTCTCTGTCTCTCTCTCTCTGTCTCTCTCTCTCTCTCTCTCTCTCTCTCTCTCTCTCTCTCTCTCTCTCTGGGTAGCTTCCCTTGCTTGGATACCAGCAGGAAGGAATTTGAACAGTGTCTGGATAATTTGTGTGTTTTTTGCAAGAAAGGCCTTAAATATGCCCGTAGTAGGACTGCCATCTCGTTTAGAACGTGTCTTGAACACTTTTCTGCAAGAAATGTGTCTTACGTCCTTTAAAATCGACGGCAGAGAGGACCAAACAGTGATAGTGCTGCATCTGTCACCCACTGGCCAGCCTTCTACTCCTCAACATCAAACGACACACAGTGACACTGTCGTGTACAAAAGAAAATCTCTGGCACAAGTGGCCAGGGACAAGAGAAGGACAGAGACACACAGGGCCACTCTGCAACAAAAGAAGAAGGTAAATACTATTTCGTCTCCCTCTGGCTTATTTTTACCAACGCCACCCAGTTTATTTTACAATACTGAAAATGCCACTGCTGTTGACACTTTCGGCAAGCCCACTGACACTGCAGGCTGTGTAGGGCAGTTTGCACGTGCTGCTCGCTCTGGCCACCCGTCTCCAACCACACGGAATGTCGACACCAATGTTATTTCGGGGTCAGGTCCGTGCATTGATCTGACATTGGAAGAAGAGACAGACGATTGTGACAGACACAGTGACGCTTGGGAAATGACAGACAGTTGTGATCATATGCGCGATGACAAACAAGCCACGCCACTTGTAACGCTAACAGATGACGCTACAGAAGATGTGACAGGAGAAGAAAAGACAGAAGAAGTAAAGACAGAAGAAGAAAGTCTGTTAAGTGAAGACGATTGTGCACCAGTACGTGAACCATCACAGTCCACCCGTCTGTCAGCTGATGACTGCAGGATCATACTGGAACGATTGCAACAACTAGACAACGACGTGGGCAGTTTCCTTGAAAGAGTAGAAAGGAGAGAAGAAGACAGCCCCAAAGACAGCACTGTGAAGTCAGAACAGCCTTTCAGCAAATCCACAGGACATGAGACATCTCTACCGCATCGATAACTAGTGACAGATGTGTTTGATAATGGTGACAGTGTCGTCCATACTGTCTTGTTCTCACTGATGTTATGACATTTTTCACTACCGCGAATCGGTTTCCGTTTGCGATGACTCTTGATGTGAATTTCGATTGTTCATTTTGTTTGCTGTTATATTCGATTTTCTTCCTCTGCCCCCAAGTCCCTATGTGAATGAGCCGAAGAGCTTGACACATTAAACCATTTGTCATTGTCATTTGTCATTGTCATTGTCATTGTCTCTCTCTCTCTCTCTCTCTCTCTCTCTCTCTCTCTCTCTCTCTCTCTCTCTCTCTCTCTCTCTCTCTCCCTCTCTCTCTCTCTCCCTTTAAACAAGATTGGGTACGATAAGTCAACAGCAGCAATCAATGCAAAAAAGCCAACCATACCCTTCTTACAAATCTTTACTACAAACAGAAATACATGTCTGACATTACAATTAGTAAATTCATACTAGGTTAAAAAAAAAAAAAGTTTCATTCTGGTACATGTGAACTAAACGTCAATCAGCGTTAGAGAGACTTTTTTAAAAATCCTTTTTTGTGACAGAATGGAAGATGAATTGTATGTATTGAAAGTTTTTCCGGTATGTACTGCTTCAAGAGAGAAATGATGCAAAATAACCGAAAATAAGTGTCACAATCTTTGTAAAAAAAATCTAATAAAATTTGTATAATTACTAGCAATGTCGCTTTGTTCATTTTTATGCTCTACGACAGATAGAACAATATTTTTTAACAGTTACAGCATAGATACAAAAAATAATAACCCTATATTATGTCGTAGGGTTATTTCATTTTCATCACCTTTTTATATTGTTATCTGCATTATATTCTATCATTTTTCATGTTCTGTTTGGTTTGCATGCGTGTCACCTTGTATACAGGTCGGTGACCTTACATCAAAACCCGAGGATTCTCTCTCTCTCTCTCTCTCTCTCTCTCTCTCTCTCTCTCTCTCTCTCTCTCTCTCTCTCTCTCTCTCTCTCTCTTTCTCTTTATGAACATAATTTTTATGACTGTAATCATACGATTGATTAAAATATTAGGGTATATATATCCCAAAATATGTGCCTTACAGTGGATAGATTCCTCTTGTGTTCCGTTACATGATTTTATTCAGGATTCAAGGCATATAATTTCCCTTAGAATGAAGCTTATTGGTGATATGTGCGAGAACCTGTGAATGTGTGTGTGTGCGTGCGCGCGCGCACGCGCGCGTGTGTGTGTGTGTGTATGTGTGTATATGTATGTAAATCATTATCCAATTATAAAAACGCTATGCAATTTTTTAAACATCTGGGATGTTTTATGCAATTTGTTATTGGTAGTACTCCCCCCCCCCCCCCCCCCTCCAATAAGGATATTAGTTATTTTTTCCCGTTTTATCAAAATGTTATGATTTATATGACTTATCTTATTGATAGTTGGTGGTGGATGGATGTTTTCAGTTGTTTATCTCTTTATGTTCTTGTTTGCTCTTTATCTATTAGTGCTTTTATCATTTATTTAATAATCAAATTCATCATTTCATTGTGATTTCTAATTTTCGTTTTCTGATTGAGTGCATTTTTATTACCTTATTATAGTCTTGCTGTCCTTATTTCTTGTCTGTTGTTTGGTACTGGGTATAGTTTGTTGTTCTTGGTATTTCATTATTCTTGTTGTTTAAGTTTTTATTATCTTGATCTTATCCCTGTTAAGGGCAGGGACTGGATGTAAAAAAGCACACGACTGCTTATTCCTTATCCTCGAATAAAAGAATTTGC
>CM060329.1:50080916-50093416 GCA_030674155.1 Stramonita haemastoma
TGTGTGTCACTCTCTCTCCTTGATTGTCTGTGTTTTGTCGTCTGTTTGTCTGTTTGTCTTGTTTTCTCTCTCTCTCTCTCTCTCTCCTCTCTCTCTCTCTCTCTCTCTCTCTCTCTCTCTCTCTCTTCTTTGTGTTTGTGTGTGTGTGTGCGCGCGCGCGTGTGTGTACGTGTACACGTGTGAATTCCTGGCTTATGTCTCTGGAACTTATGAGCGAGACAGACAGGCACAAAGACAGGCAGAAAAATTGGGAGAGAGGGAGAGACAGACTGACAGGGAGACAGACAGAGAAAGACAAAGAGACACTGAGTCACAGACAGATATACACACAAAGCCGTAAAATCCATTCACAAGCGTATCTTCTTACACACACTATAACGCAACCCGGGCTTATCTGCCTACGTAAAGGCACAGTTTCTAAGACATTGACATACAACTCCGACCAGGGAAAGACGTCATTCATCATCTATATTTTATCATGACTGCTCTCTCCCTCTGTGTACCAGTGACTGATATACACGGTGTGCATTTCTTGCTACGTGTATCCTGTTTCTCATTAGGCTTGTGTTCCACAGAACCATAGACCTCCTTTTCTCTTAATCATCTACGCAAATCATTGATGATGATTAAGGGGAAAACGAGGTCTGTGGTTCTCTGGAACGAATAGCGAAATGAGTTCAAGTTCAGTTCCATTCTGGCCTTCATGGGGAGGCATCAATGCGCTACGTGCAAACTGTTTTCCATATCTCATCTGCGAGAATGTTCCTTTGCTGATGCTTCGTCATTCAGGCTACACTCCAGATTTACATGTTGCCACTTTTTCTTCTTCAATTTTCCTATATCACTATTGCGTGTTATATAGCCAGTACTAGTGCAACCACAGAAATAAACAGCTTTTTTGTGAAAGACTAGTTCTTGACTAAAAACTCGAGTAAATTTGCACAAAATTGATGGTAGGTTTGATTTGTTCAGCAAACAATGTACTCCCTCAGTCCCTTTTCGTCTACTGGTTTGTAACCATATGCATGAGAAGGGTTAACTCTGTAGAAACACAGCACTCCTCATCTAATGATCATTTTCAACTTTCTCATTTCTACCTGGTATTGCTCTATGTAATCAAGCCCCCAAAATAAGCACGTGCATAGTGCATTTTTCAAATTAAAAAAAAAAGAAGTGAAAATGAACAAGAAATTTTCTGAGTAGCACTCTATAAAAGACACTGCTTGAACTGGAAGCTGAAGCTGAAGTGTAGCCCTTATAACCCAAAGTTAGACCCCTATTACCTACTGCTGCAATGGGGGCAGGTCTGTACGTTCAGGCTCAAGACAGGCCACAGACGCTTTAACTACCATATGCACACCAGACTCTGTACAGGCCACACAGACCAGTACTCTTGTAAGACTTTCAGCCAGACAGCAGAGAACATGACTGTGCTGCAGTCCTTCCGACTCTGTATAGGCCACACAGACCAGTATTCTTGTACGACAGGCAGCCAGACAACAGAACACGTGCTGCAGTCCTTCCCACTACACCAGACACTCCAAAAGAGGGTCTGACCTGACCCCACCCCAGTGGCCGAAAGAAGGTCTATGGGTTCCTGGAGAACTTGCAGCGTACTGGTGCTGCCTTCATCTCAGTGACTGAGCTGTCCATCTGACGAACAAACACTAAAAAAGGAGAAGGAAGATAACACTAAGTGCTCATGCAATGTTGCGTCCTGGGGAGGTTTGTGTTTCAGCAGGTGTCGTTTTGACACCATCCCTGAGAAAAAAAAAGGGTAGGCGTTGCACTTGTGGCGATGCGCTCTCCCCGGGGAGAGCAGCCCGAATTTCACGCAGAGAAATCTGCTGTGACATAAGGTGGTACAAAATATAAAAAAATAAAATAAACTCAACAGCATTGACAAGGATTCCAGACCGATCTCTTCTGCGCATGATTATTTGTATATATGGCGTCGTATCCAAGTGGGATCAAGACACTGAATAAAGGTCTACACACTGGTGTAGGAGATATTCCATCATTTCTTCACTACTCGCCACACAGACACCACTATTTCTCTTTTCTGCTGTAGTAACAAAACTGAGAGAACAATGGGGCTAGCTCTACGTATACGACACTATCATTGCATCAATCGCCGACAAACACTGCAATGAAAAATCAACCAAGTAGTACTTTTATCTTTTGGGTTATAGGGAGGCTTTGAAGTGGGTTGATTTCTGGAAATAGCACACTTGTCAAGGTTGCAACCGGTCTCCTGTTTGAATCCTGTTCGAAACCCTTCCTCCCCATTTTCCAATCTGCAAGAACAAATATAGTGGTCTAGATGCAAGATTTTTTTTTAATATTCAGACCATGGACATAGATCCAGGCAAGGCAAGGCAAGGCAAGGCAAATTCTTTTATTCGAGGATAATGAATAGGCACTCGTGTGCTTTTTTTTTTTACATCCAGTCCCCGCCCTTATCAGGGATAACATCAAGATAAAAAACCCTCTAACTAAACAACAAAATAATAATGATCCAGTGTGCAACGAGCAGTTAGTGCACGTAAAAGAACCTATGGCAACTCGAGAGTTGCTCTCAATGTACTTGTGTACGATTAAAAAAAAAACCCACTCTGTTATGGTATACGCGAATTCAAACATTCAGAGTGAGTGGCTTTGCACTATCACTTGCACAGACAAATTTTTCTGGTGACGTGCATGGTATTACCATAATTATACAACTGCCACCCCCCCCACCCCCACCCCCACCAGCATCATCATTACCACCACCTCTTTCTTAACAATTCTTATTAGATGTTGAAACATTGATCGCCACGCTTCTTTTTTCGTACTTCCTCATATGAATATGAAATTCTGCCAATTTGTCCTTGGGGAGCAAGAAAGCTAAAGTGCGCTTTTGCAACACGCAGAACTGGGGGAAAAAAAGCATAAAGTTTGATCCTTAACAACACAAAAAATAATAAGTCTGGATTCACTGTCATGTTATTTTCAGGTGTTGTATATATAGTCAATATGTTCTGGTGCAAAGCACTTCACGAGAATGGAATTATCTCCCCCACAGAGTTGTTTGTGTGAAGAGACATGCGGCCTTAAGGCTTCCTGTCAGATAACAACCTGTTACATGAAAGAAGAGAAAACAAGCAAACAAAATCAAACAAAACTAAGCACAACGAATAAATGGAAACAAATCACAACAAACCAAGCACACACAAAAAATCCATAAAGCTGCTACAGTTCTTATCTGATCACAGCATCAATGGCCAAATAGTATACTGCGCAATCCATTGAAAGTAACAACAATCTACAAAGTAAATACACAGAACTATGACATTTTATAGTAGCACATCCGCCCCTTTCTCTAACAAGGAACATCGCTTTTAGACTGACGAAAACATGCGCACTTCAATATCCTAACAAGGTCTTCGAGTAACCAAGGAAACAGAATAAAAGCAACTTCAAGACAAATCCCAAGAGGAAAAATCAACTAGATCTATTTTGAGAATGCACAATAATAAAACGCATAAGTGCACTCCAAAGTTTTATATTTGATAAAAAGTATTATTGAAGGGCTTTGGCATTATAATATCTTTAGAACGTTTCTCTTCATTCAGTTAAGATTATGGTACACAGTGCTTTTTTTCTTACAGCACATCAAAACGAAAAAAGAATGGTTCAGCACATATCTAAAAAAAAAATTAAAGTGAAATAAATAGAAACAGTCAACAAGAAAAACAAACAAAAGAACAACACTAAGAACAACATACAACACCACACTTCCATACACGCACAACACACGCACGTACACACACGCACACACATACACATGAACATATAATTTCTCTCTCTCCCTCCATTCCTCCCTCTCCTCTCTCTCTCCTCCTCTCTCCTCCCCCTCTCCTCTCTCTCTCTCAACACACCCACACATACAACACACACATCACACACGCACACACACGCACACACCACATACACACAACACACACACATTTCAGATTATAATTAAAAAGAATGAAAACCAAACAAAACAATATCCTCCGCCCCCCCCCCCCCCCCCCTCCCTCCTCCTAACCACAACCACCACACATTATGAAAGCCTCCGAAAGAAAGCAAAAGAAAATAAATACAACAAAAGAAAAAAATCAAAAAACAAAAACAAAACCCAAAAACCCGAACAAAAGAAAACAAAAAGGTGTCAAAGTCCTACAGAGTCTAACCATTAGAATTGTCCTTTTTGCAGACACGATTTAGTCATTATGTTTCTGGTACAGACATGCCTCAACTGTAAACCACTGTTGTCCTGCCAACTTACCCGTCACCCGCATCAGTGTGTGTGTGTGTGTGTGTGTGTGTGTGGTGTGTGTGTGTGTGTGTGTGTGTGTGTGTGGTGTGTGTGTAGTGTGTGTGTGTGTGTGTGTGTGTGTGTGGTGTGCGTGTGCGGTGTGTGTGTTGGTGTGTGTGTGTGTGTGGTCGTGTTGTGTGTGTGTGTGTGTGGTTGTGTTGTGTGTGTGTGTGTGTGTGTGTGTGTGTGTGTGTGTGTGTGTGTGTGTGTGTGTGTGTGTGTGTGTGTGTTGTGTGTGTGTGTGTTTGGGTGATTAGAAGGAGGAGAGATGAAGTAGGTGTGCATGCGCATGGTTATGGTTGTGTACATGTGTGTATATATGCAAAAGTGTGTGCGTGCGTGCGTGCGTGTGGGTGAGTTATTGAGCGAGTGTATTTGGTGTGTGTGTGTGTGTGTGTGTGTGTGTGTGTGTGTGTGTGTGTGTGTGTGTGTGTGTGTGTGTGTGTGTGTGTGTATCTGTCTGTCTGTCTTTCTGTCTTTCTGTGTCGGTGTCTGTGTGTGGCTAGTATGTGTGTGAACGTGTGTGGGGCATATGCGTGTCCATGTGTATATAATGCATGTGTGTATGTGTGAGTACGTGCATGCATGCATGCGTGTGTGCGATGTGTGTGTGTGTGCGTGTGTGCGCTTACGCGCGCGTGTGTGTGTATATTTCTGTCTGTCTATCTGTCTGTCTGCCTGCCCATCTGTGCCTGAGTCTGTGTATCGTCTAACACAAAATACCAACGAACTCAAATCGTGACTCAGTAGTAATTGTTCTCTCTTACTCAGTCTTTCAAAATTCACCTCTTCGTCCCAACCCCCACATCCTTCCCCCCCCATCCCTCATCACCCCCACTTCCACCATATACTCAGTCACCCTACAAGTTCTCTTGCCCAGCCCTCCTCCTCCCTTCCCCCCCCCCTCCCGCAAAGTATTGCACCATAATTTACATTCCTGACCGACTTATCTTGCGCCACAGTCTCACAAAATGTCAACAAGTAAAAGATTGGGAATGTTTGTTCTGCACCCCTGTTCGCCCACGAGACCCGAAAATGCACCACTGCAAATATGCAGACCCGTTGAAATAAAATTTGAAAAAAGAAGACGTAAAAGAAAAAAGAAAAAAAAAGAAGAAAAGAAGAAAAAAAAAGACGAAAAAGAAAAAGAAGAAAGAAAGAGAAAAGAAAGAAAGAAGAAAGAAGAAAGAAAGAAAAAAGAAGAAAGAAGAAAGAAAAGGAAAAGAAAGAAAGAAAGAAAGAAAGAAAGAAGAAAAGAAAAGAAAGAAAGAAAGAAAGAAGAAAAGAAAGAAAAAGAAAGAAAGAAAGAAAGAGAATAAGAAAGAAAGAAAGAAAAGAAAGAAAGAAAGAAAAGAAAGAAAGAAAAGAAAGAATTAAACTGCTCCAGCAGTGAAAGAAACAAACATTGTTGAGTGAAGATATATCATGTTGCAATGTCATTATTATAGTGATGTTAACAACGATGAAAAGACATGATGATGACGAGGGCCATGATGATGATGATGATGATGATGATGATGATGATGATGATGATGATGATTATACGACTGTGATAGTGACGGCCTGGTGTACAACTTGGGAAGGGAAAGACGCCAAAAGAAAGATAAAATGACAGGCAGAAAGAAAATAGAAATGCACACACACACACACACACACACACACACACACACACACACACACACACACACACACACACACACGTGCGCGCGCTAACACGCACACACGCACACACGCATACCACCCCACACCCCAACACCATCACCACCAGAACCACATAACACACACACAGAACAACACACACACACACACAACACACACACACACTCACACACACACACACACACACACACACACACACACACACACACACACACACACACACACACACACCACAACACACTACAACTTCAATTAATGAGAATCACGCCCTCACACTACGAACAAGTGGAGCAAGTGTGTGAAGGACGCTATGTACTTTCCAGTTCCCACAACGGCCACAGACCACAGGTGTGAAAACCACCACCTGCACCCCCTCTCATCACTATCTATCGATACATACCCACAACTTACCACGCAGTGAAAAATTTCTATAGATAATAACATCTTCACAAAACTAACAATAACAGCAAACATGTGGACTCTCATTACTTTCAAGTTATTCATAATCGCAAGGTCTGAACAAAATAAGAGTCTTGGTACCCTGCAGAGAAATACGCTTGTCTAAAAAAGAGTGAAACTTGGTATTTGAACCCTACCTATACAATACATGTCTTTCAATCCACTTGATCCTTGGTGAACATTTCAGTGCTAGTCTTATGAAACAGATGACAGACGTGCAACATGTATTCATCGAAATAATAAGAAACCACGGTGACATAAGACGCGATGGATATGTGGTCCAGAGATAACGCGCCTGCCTAAAAAGCAAAAGTCCGGGTCAGAGTGTGCAGTGGTTCGAAGCCCGTTTGGACCCAAAACATTTCCCCCATCCATTAGACCATGACAGGTGGTCTGGGTGTAGTCTTTCGGATGAGACGATTAACCGAGGTCCCGTGTGTTACATATCATTATTCAACGCACGTTAAAGAACTCACGGCAACAAGAGCGTTGTCCTTGGCAAAATTCGTAGAAGAAAAGCCACAATGAAAGGGGAACAAATACAGTTGCAGACAGGAAAAAGAAAACAATGGGTAGGCGCTGCACATGTGGTGACGCGCTCTCCCTAGGGAGAGCATCCCGAATTTCACGCAGAGAAACCTGCTGTGACATAAAGTGGTATATCTTTTAAAAATAATATTAAAAAACAAACCCACTCTGATACGAAACAAAACGGCTCTCGTGACTAAAACAACAACAACAACAACAAGCAAACAACCACAAAAGAAACAAACAAACCTCACACGAAAAAAATCCTCTAAAACAAAAAGAGGGAGGGGAAGTAGAACCGTACTATGGTGACACGTTCTCTGCGAGGAATGCAGACCAAATAATACATGAAATGATTACAAGGCAATACAATTTACTGTAATACTGCACAATGTAGTTCAATACAATGTAGTGCAATAAATGCAATGCAACAAAACACGATGCAACGAAAAGCAGTGCAGTGCTGTATAACCCAATTCAGTACAGTACAATGCAATACACTACAAGGTAATGCAATGCAGTACAATCCAATACAGTAGAATGTAATGAAAGTGCAATTCAACAAAATGGAGCACAGCACAACAAACACAATGGAACACAGTACAAATCCCTTTCAATGTAATGCAATACAAATCCACTCCAGTAAGATGGTGATGATAAAGATAATGGTTATCACATCATCATACAATCCACTCCAGTAAGATGGTGATGATAAAGATAATGGTTATCACATCATCATACAACGAAACACAACACAATCGATTCATGGAGTGGGGCTCGAATAAGCTCCAGCTTGATGATTTTCGTCTGATATGTTATTGTTTGCTTAGTTTGTAACTATATTCAATAGATCATGTTTAAACTAACCCAATCAGCAGAACACAATTAAACGCAAAACAACACAGCACCATTACAATACAACACAATCTTAAGATCAAACCTTCACCTCCTCAGATTAACTCCCCTTATAATCCCACCCCCCTTACCCCCACCCCCATTTCTATCCCATATTCGGCAACCTCCTTTACCAACAGTTACTTCTACAACTGCTGCCGGCCACGCACACACGACCGATATTATTAACTCACTCTGTGCGGGTCTAAACAGAAAAGCGAAAGCGCGCGTCTCTTTGATCTGTAGGGAATATTAATCAGAACAGATGGCTTAATGATAAATCCCCTCACACTGTTCACTACTAGGACCCTATGATTTGCTTTGAAAAGGATTTCTTTATTGTATGCCTTTCCCACCCACCTCAATTATATAGCCAGTGTTCCTTTTTATGTTCCTTATTTTCATGCCGCGTGATTCAAAGCCTGTCTATGGAACGCTTTGGCGTGAATATAAACACGTAGGCGTGAATGAAAATTAATGTTTAGGAGAGAGATCGACCTTGCAAAGCCGACCTTCGGAGAAAAGGACCCCGTTTTTCATTATTCAAGCCCTTCCTTCATTTCATTCTAATTTAATAATGTTTAAATGATAAAATTCTTTCTCACTCCCTGATGAATATACTTTAGAAACGATTGATTTATTGTTTTTCAACACCCCCCCCCCCCCCACACACACACACACACACACACCTCTAGAATCGGTGTTCTTTTTACAAGTGATCTGTTGAGACCACATGCGGGATTTGGTTTGTTTAGGTGTTGGTTTCTTTTCTTCTTTTTTTTTTTTTTTTTTTTTTTTTTTTTGGGGGGGGGGGGGTTGTTCGTGGAGAACGCAGGTAATTTATCGTGTCATTTTCTCCACAACTCAATTTTAAGTGCTTAAACGTTTTGACAAGTTTTCAAAGCCTTCGAGCCGCTTTCCATGGGCATAAATCCCATTCACATAACAGATCCAACATTAAAAAGAGATAGAAAAATAATGGGTTTCTGTCAACAAGTATGCCTGAGTCTCGGGAAATATTTAGGGAAGGGAAAGGGAACTGTCAGTCATAAGAAAAGAGCAAAATTAACAAATTCCATTCAGAACAACAAACACACCCACACATACGCACGCTTGCGCGCGCGCGCGCACACACCACAACACACACACACACACACACACACACACACACACACACACACACACACACACACACACACACACACGTAGAATCAATGCACGCAAAACACTACATCAAGAATGGTTAATCACTTTCACCTGAAACAAAAACAAAACAAACAAAAAAACAAACACAAACGGATTCGATGAACCAGAACAATAACATCATAGACCCATAATCATTCATGTTTACTGCCCCGGCCAACTACACACAAAGTTCCCATCCCAGCACTTGAAACAGCAGAAAGATATTGATCATGCCAGGCCTAGTTCTTCACTTCCTTGTGTCACCTTGCTTGCACCTTGACTGTGAAGATAACAGCCCAGGGGAGAAGGGGAAAAAAACCCACGGTTATCTCATATTGGTGTATCGCATAGCTTGTTCGATCATCATCTCTTCGCGATTGCGTTCCATGTACTACTTTGCACCGATGATAATAGTGTTGTTCAGGGCTATCCGAAATTGATGTCCTCTGTTGTAAGAGTGTGAGTGTGTGTATGTGTGTATATGTGTGTGCGTGTGTGTGTGATGTGTGTGCGTGTGTGTGTGTGTGTGCGTGTGTGTGCGTGTGTGTGTGTGTATGTTGTGCGCGCGCGCCGCGCGCGCGCGCGCGCGTGGTGGTGTGTGTGTGTGTGTGTGTGTGTTGTGTGTGTGTGTGGAAATTACACTGTAAATACTCTTTATCTGTCTGTCTGTCTGTCCATCTCTCTATCTCTCTCTCTCTCTCTCTCTCTCTCTCTCTCTCTCTCTCTCTCTCTCTCTCTCTCTCTCTCTCTCTCTCTTCTCTCTCTCTCTCTCTCTCCTTACCCCCCCTCCTCTCCTCCCACCCCCACCCCCACCTCCTCTCTCTCAACTCGATCAGCGCTACTATCGTACCTACATTGATCCTTAGTACTCAAAAGCCTGTGATTAAGTCGGATTGAGGAGGATATACGTCACATTACAAAAAGAAAAAAGGGGGAGGGGATATTTATCAAAGCCAAGGCATGAAGCGTACATGAGTGGGATCAGTGTGTGCCTGGCACATGAATCGTACACACGTTTGAAGAAAAACCGTTCAATCTGTGATAGACCCATGTTTTCTGGGGAATAAAACCCCAACTACATGTTGAGGCTTGGTGTGGGTGTGTTGGCTAATAGATAAAAGAAAAAAGAAAAAAAAAAAAAGAAAACGCTTTCAGGGGAAGGATAGGAGTGAAAGGAGAGAGGGTGAGATATGGAGTGAGTGGGTGAGTGAGAGAGAGAGAGAGAGGAAGAGATAGAGAGAGAGAGGGGGGGGGGGGTTGAGAGAGAGAGGTGACAGAAAGAGAGTGGGAGAGAGTGAGAGAGGAGATGGTCAGAGTCGGAGAGAGACAGAGAGAGAGAGACAGAGAGAGTGATACAGAAAGAGAGTGATAGAGAGAAAGAGAAAGACAAGGTGAGAGAAAGGGTGACAGAGAGGGAGAAAGTCAGAGAGCACGAAAAATAAGGGGGTGCGCACGCACCCCCCCCCCCCCCACACACACACACACACGCGCGCGCGCGTGCGCGAATGCACGCACGCACACATGCACCCACGCTAGTGCTCTCTCTCTCACTCGGGGACGGATAGCCTAGTGGTCAGAACATTGCGCTGGCAATTTGACGACCCGGGTTCGAGTCCGGTCGAGGAAATTTTCTCCTGGAGTTAACATCAGTGCTGACTCCACCCCCCCAAAAGTCCTTCGGATGAGACTTTAAACCGAGGCCCCGTGTGCAAACGCACGCAGAGCATCTTGCGCACACGTTAAATCCTGTTCCGCTTTTCGTAAAAGTAGACCATCGTGTCCCGGTGGGAACAGATGACAATATTTACAAAACTGCATACACACGGGGACCGGATGAAAAAAAAGCACATGATTGCTTATTCTGTTATCCTCGATATAAAAGAATAAATAAATAAAAATAAACTCACTCACTCACTCACTCACTCATTCTCTCTCTCTCTCTCTCTCTCTCTCTCCTCTCTCTCTCTCTCTCTCTCTCTCTCTCTCACACACACACACACACACACACACACACACACACACACACACACACACACACACACACACACAACACATACACACACACGCACGCACGCACACACACACACAAACACACACACACAAATACACACGAGTGCGCGGGCGCACGCACGCACACCCCACCCCCACATAATCACACACAAACACACACACACATTTTATTCATTTTTCATCGTCGATTCATAGTTCGATATTACTTTCCTATAGACCACCAACTCCCCTTCACGCCCACCCAATCTCACCCAATTCCTTCGTCTAAGTCACAGCTTGTAGAAAGACATAAAAATAAATCTCACACAGATAGACAGACAGACAGACAGACAGACAGACAGACAGACAGACAGACAGACAGATAGACACACACACACACAGAGACACACACGCCTACACACGCCTACACACACACACACACACACACACACACACACACACACACACACGCACGCACACACACACACACACACACACACACACACACGCCTACACACACACACACACACACTTTTAACCTCTGAATCAGCCTAACGCAGAAATCATATTTTGACACTAAATGTGATGATGGCGGTAGGCTTACAGATGGGGAAGGGAGAGGGTGGGAGAAAGCAAGGGAAGAAATACATATATCGATTCTCATTCCGGACTGTGTTGTTAGAGAGAAGGAAAGAGAGACAGATAGACAGACAGACAGACAGACAGACAGACAGACAGACAGAGGGAGGGGGAGAGACAGATGGACAGACAGACAGATAGAGAGACAGACAGACAGACTGAGAGACAGGAGAAAGACAGACAGGAAGACTGAGAAAAAGAGGCACAGAGAGAGAGAGAGAGAGAGAGAGAGAGAGAGAGAGAGAGAGAGAGAGAGAGAGAGAGAGAGAGAGAGAGAGAGAGAGAGAGAGAGAGAGAAGGAAGCAAGGCAAGGCAAGGCAAAGGCAAGGCAAAATCTTTTATTCGAGGATAATAGATAAGCACTCATGTGCTTTTTTACATCCAGTCCCCGCCCTTTTCAGGGAAAACATCAAGATAAAAAGATACTAAACAGTAAAACTATATGCAGTACCAAACAACATAGAGGAATAAGGACATTATACATAATAAGATAATAAAAATGCACACATTCAGAAGACGAAAATCAGAAGCCACAATAAAATGATTTTGATTATAAAAGAAAAGGAGAAGCGTTAATAGATAAAGAGCAACCAAAGAAACATAATGAAATAAACAACTTAGCAACCAAGAAAAGTCCACCCAAAAATAATTAGCTACAACATTGTTACAACTCATAACAACAAAATGAACTCAGAAGGAACTAAAGATAATACAATGATTATAATGATGACAATAAGAATAGTATCAACAATAGTGATAATAGTATGATAATAATACACGTAAAACTCATTCATACACGTAGGTT
>CM060329.1:50105916-50108416 GCA_030674155.1 Stramonita haemastoma
GTGTGTGTGTGTGTGTGTGTGTGTGTGTGTGTGTAGCATAGTCTTAGTGTATGTTACTGACAGTACTATTTGCCCATATAACCAACACAAAAAATCAATACCACACATGAATAACACAACACAATGCATCACAAACACAATATATATTAGTTTGAAATTACATACTTGCGGCTCTGTAGCTAATTCCAAATAAACCGCACATCCTCGATTCTCACCCCACCTATCCCCCCCACCACACACAGACACATGTGCGCGCGCTCAACACACACATACACCACACACGCGCGCGCGCGCGCGCGCGCACACACACACACACATCTCACCTCACACACACACACACAAACTCACACACAACACACATCCCAATTAAGTCTTCTTCTTGTAACCACTCTAAAAACTTTATCAAAACAATGACAGCGGTGCCAGAGCTATTGGCACTAGATGGTCCACGGTTTGTCGTAACGACTTATGTCTTTGATATCTGTTAGGTCCCGCCCATTCCATGGTGAAATCTGTCAACACACGGCTTGACGAACGTGGATAAGCTTCTTAGTTCATGAATATACTGGGAACGAAGCAGCCACATACTTTGATGCCAACGTTCTAGTAGTTCTTACGTCAACTCTTGGCAACAGCTTTTGTCCTTTACGTAAAGCTATCTCCGTGCGTCAGAATATTTTATCATTTCACAACTGTTTCAGTCGGTTCAACCATCTGTCTATTTGCTAATCCATTGGTGCTTGGTCTTGTTTTCTAACATGTTTTTTGCGTAATTTTTGGTTGGTGGCGTGGCTTGGAAAATAGTAACACACTTATTTACGATTTTTGAACTCTAGCTTTGAAAATAATGACACATTATTTACTATTTTCTGAACTCACCTTACCCCCTGCAGTGCTTGAAAAACAAAAACAGAAGTGAAACAAACAGAGCAGACAAAACAATCTAAATACAGCCCCTCCCTAGTCCCCCCTCACCCAATTATTTTAAACAATAACAACAGCAGCAGCAACAACAACAGACACATATGTATGTATGTATGTATGTATGTATGTATGTATGTATGTATGTATGTATGTATGTATGTATGTATGTATGTATGTATGCATGTATGCATGTATGTGTACATGTATGATGTATGTATGTATGTATGTATGTATGTATGTATGTATGTATGTATGTATGTATGTATGTATGTATGAATGTATGTATGTATGTATATATATGTATATATATATGTATATATCATATATGTATGTGTATATACATATATATACATATATATATATTATGTATATATATATATAATCCCCCCCCCCCCCCCCGATTTTAATCTTTACAAGAACTTCCCCTACTACTAGGGCTAATGCAAAGATATTACATAGGTTAATTGACTTTGTTACAAGAAAACCAGACTTTCAGCACTGCTGCACCGATAATCCGTATGCATAACCTCTGCACTACAAGGAAAGGAGGACAAGAACGGAGAACATGACAAGGAAAAAGCGTGGAGGAGAGGAAGCAATCAGAGAAACAGGACCCCACGCGGGTTACCACCACAGCGCAATAAACCACCACTCATACAGGCCAGATACTCTCCGATACCCCCAAGGCGCGCGAGCCCCAGTCGAGCGACCCCCAGTGGGGTCATGAGTTATTTCAATGACCCCGGTTCCTGGACAGATCGATCTCCAGCAGCGCGCCTTCCACACTTGTCCCTACAGGCCGAGGTCACGTTTCCACTCCACTGCGTGAGTACGTAGGTACGTACGTACGTCGGTCCCGTCCACCTTCACTGGTTTCCGACACTTCACACCACGACTTCCAACGGGTTCGTTCCTCCCCCGGCGTTTCCAAAGCAAGAGGGTATCAACACCACCTGACTCTCTCGTACGTACACCAACCTTTAGGGGTAAAAGAAAAAAAAAAGGGAGTATGTGTGTTCGAACTTGTTACGAGAGTTGCACCCTTTTACCTCAACGCGGTGGAAGAGAGTGTGTAAGTTCCCACCACTTAGCGGAGTTGCACCGTTTTACCCCCAGCCCGGATCAGAGCCGCGGGTTGCATTGGAGGGTGGGGACTTAAGGCTACTTTTCCATTTCCGGCATGTTTGTAACTAGTAGTGGCCGAGGTCGTATGACCAGGCAGGGATTAATCCGCATTCCGCAGAAGCCTGAGAAGGTCTCAGACAGGATCAAAGCTAATCCCTAAACCCCTCTCGCCCTCAACTTCAAACGCAGCAAGACCTGCCCGGAGGCAAAGCCGCTCGCTCCAGTGACGATCGCTAAATCCTATCTCGCTTCACACATACGGTGTGAGTAAAACAAAACAACACTCGCAGAGTGCAGAAGGTGAAGCTGTTGTGTGAAGACGTTGACTTTTTTATGCCTGCGGTCATGCTCCATGTGCGCAATGCACGAGAGCTCATTCCGTGTCCTCTGGATAGGCTGACCCTTTGGCCTGAGGTAAACGACTGGGCAGAATAGGTGGCGTGAGCGTCAT
>CM060329.1:50120916-50123416 GCA_030674155.1 Stramonita haemastoma
CGAAGTAAGCCTATGGTATGTTAAATCGTATAATTAGGCGAAAAATACTCCATTCTCTCAGAAATAAAAAAAACACAGAAACGTGTGTACATAAACTGACAGACTAGCAGACAGAAACAGACAAGCAGTCCCAATGACTTAGTGACATATAGTTACACACTGAGGAAAAACAGGCTAAGTCAGAGGCAGAAAAAATAAGATCAAATAAAGAAGTGTGTGTGCACGCACGAACATGTACACACACACACACGCCACACACACACACACACACACACACCGCGGCGCACGCCGCGCAGCACAAAACACACACACACACACACCCCACACACACAACACACACACACACACACAGCACGCACGCACGCACGCACGCACACACACAACACACACCACGCACACAACACACACACGCGCGCGCACACACACCACACACGCACACACCACTTTTAATTAAACAACAAGCTAAAACACAATGACGTTAAACAACAAACAGCCTACCCACATACCTATCAAAGTAGTGCAGTCTTTTCCTCAGCGTATATCCCACGAAAGCCACCAAATCACCAAATCATCCATGAACATGTAGCCTGGTTATTTCCACTGCACTGCGGCATGGCGATGACACATAAGTCACACAGAAATATCTCCAATCCACAAGTTTGGGACCCGAAAAATCGGAAATGTTTAAAAGTATAGTCAGTTCAAACTACAAAGTGAAACTGAACCCACGCAAAACAAAAATAGCATACAGCCGTCTCGTTTGAATAGTCAATTTCCTCATGTTCATGAAAATGTAAATGTAGAAATTATTATTTTGACTGAAAAAATAACAAAAAAACTGGCATTCACATTTTGCAGACTTCAATTATCTTAAAGAAGATGCCTGCTGTGGTTTAAAAAACATAAAAAGAAAAGTAACAGCTTCGTCGCATTGCTGTGTTGTATTCAAAACTATTCTCCATTTACTGAAGTCAAAGAACTTGCAGGCGACGATCAAAAATATATCCAATCGAAAACTTTGGAACCCGAAAAAGTTTAAAATTGCAGCCCGCTCAAACTTACAAAGCAAAAATGAACCCGCGCAAAACAAAAATGTTCTACAGTCGACGACTCTTTTGAATAGTCGATTTTTCCTGTGCACACATTTCAAAATGTAGATCTAGAAGACATTGTCAGAACTAAAAAATAAAATTTTTAACTGCCATTCGCATGTTGGAAACTTCGAGCATCCCCTAAAAGATATATGCTCTGGTTTAAAAAAAAAGAAAGAAGAAGAAAAGGCAGCAACTTTATCTGTGTCCTTGCACACAAAAGTATTATTCATTCGCTGAAGTAGAAAAACTTGCGGGAGACGAGCTGGAGCTAAACCTGCACACATTTCCTTCACGTTTTTTGATGGCTTGTTTCAGGCTGGGCAGAGAGTTTTGACAATAGTCTTATCCCGCTATACTCACGATCACCATTGCATAACTTCACAAAATGTACATTGTCTGCGTTTCCAAAAACAAAACAAAAAAGTCAACAACAATTACTACCACGGAATGCATTCTCGAATCGGAAAGTGTCGTCTGCGTTTCTATTTAGGTCTCGTCTTAAAACTGCAATCACACAAAGTCAAGCATGCACACA
Source organism: Stramonita haemastoma (assembly GCA_030674155.1). Taxonomy (NCBI): domain Eukaryota; kingdom Metazoa; phylum Mollusca; class Gastropoda; order Neogastropoda; family Muricidae; genus Stramonita; species Stramonita haemastoma. The sequence goes on from CM060329.1 coordinate 50,122,546, forward strand.
GCACGAGCCGCAAACACACACATACACACACAACATGCACGCACGCACACACGAACGTACCTACGTACGCACATACAACAGACCCAAGGAAATACACACAAGAGAGGGACTGATAATGTCGAGAGCACAACAAGCAGAAAAGAAGATGATGACAATGATTACGAAATCGAGAAAGATGACAAAGGGGACAATCATAATCGAGGCGAACATGTTGATGAGGAGAGTTGCTGCTCTTGTCGTGTCGTCGTCGTCATAAGAGTCATCAGCATTATCATTATCATCATCATCGTCCTTGGTATTATTTTCATCTGTAGCAGTAATACAGTGAAAGTAGTAGTATCGGCAGCACCCGGGGCAGAAGTAGTGATCGTAGTGGTACAGCAGCAGCAGCAGCAGCAGCAGCTAGCAGTAGTAGTAGTAGTAGTAGTAGTAGTAGTAGTAGTAGTAGTAGTAGTAGTAGTAGTAGTAGTAGTAGTAGTAATCGGTTGTTGTTGTGTCTGTATCGTGTTTATCAGGCGTACTGGAGTAGATATGCTATTATCATGATTAGTTATCTTCTTTCCTCCTCCCCCTCATTGCATTCTCCCTCTCGCTATTCATGTTCTTTTCCTTCTTGTTCTTGTATCATCATTATTATGGTTGTTGCCTTTGATGCTCTTGTTGTTGTTGTTGTAGTTGTTGTTGTTTTGTTGTTGTCCCTGCTGTCGTTACTGTTTGTCCAACAATCTGCCCAATATATTACTGTTGCTAGCATTATACCCAGCGGGGAGAGAGAGAAAAGAAAGTACAACCTGCAGAAGGAAACAATCTTAAATAAACAAGAAGGGGGCAAGGTAGCCTAGTGGTTAGAGCCTTGCGCTCGCGATTTGAC
>CM060329.1:50129416-50144416 GCA_030674155.1 Stramonita haemastoma
TCCTTCCCCATGCCTCTCTCACAACTAGGCCACCCTGGACACTGACCTTCCCCACCCCTTTCTTGCCCCCCCCCCCCCCCCCCTAAGCGTCTCTGTCTCTCTTTCGTCTGTCTGTCTCTCTTTCTCTTTGTCTCGTCTGTTTTTCTCTGTCTTTCTGTCCTTCTCTTTGTCTCTGTCGTATGTTTTTTTCTCTCTGTCTCGTCTTTTTTTTCCCCCTTTCTTCTTTGTCTTCTGCTGTCTGTCTGTCTTTCTGTTCCTCTCTCTCTTCTCCTCTCCTCCTCTCCCCTCCCTCCTCTCTTTTCTCCCTCTCCCCAAATTTTTTTTTCCCTCTTTCTCCCCTCTCCGTCTCTTCCCCTTTCTCTCTCTCTTCCCTCCTCTTCTCCTCTCTCTCTCTCTTTTTTTCTGTCTCTCTCTGTCTTTTTCTCTTCCCTCTCTTCCCCTCTTTTCCCCCTCTTCTCTCTTCCCTTCTCTTCCTCTCTCTCTCTCTCTCTCTCTCCCCCCCCCCGTCTTTTTTTTTCCCCCCTTTCCCCCCCCCCCCCCTTTTCCCCTTTTCCCCAACACAAAAAAAATCACCCTTCAAACCCACAAAAGGGCCGCACACCAACTTGCCTGCGCCGCACCCGGGACGCATTTCACTCACACACACCAACACCCCCCCTTTTCTTTTTGCGTTTAGTGAAACGTTTAAACTCCTTCATGGGGGTGTGTCTGCAAAGCGAACGAAAATGGTTATGATTATACCTGGTAATGGTACAAATATTTTCCGAAGTTTCAAGCTCGTTTACTAACTTTGTCTGTTCTGTCTTGGTCTGCTGCTGACTCTCCCCCTTCCCCGGCCCCTCTCTCCGCTCTCTCCCCTCTACTCTCTCCCTCTCTCTCTCCCCTCTCTCTCTCTCTCTTCTCTCCTCTGGGGTAGCAGGAAAAAAACTTTGTGCAAATATTCCAGATTCCATACATAAATTACTGACAGATTTTGTCTGTATACCTTTTACTTTGTTGTTGTTATTTATGTTTTATTTGGGCCCTTTTGATGTTCCCCGCTTAACGCCCTGGGGTCCCCCTCAGGGAAAATGCACCCCATCCCAGGAAAACACGGGGAGACCATAATACCACGAGGGGGCCCCCCGTGTTTTGACTGTTGCGGGAGCCTTTTCCATAATGCAGATATCCCCCCTTTGAAAAATTTTTTTTTTCCAAAAGGGGGGAGGAGGGCCCATCTTTCCTCCCCCCCCCCCCCCGGGCCTTTTTTTTTCTTTCCCAATGGCCCCCCCTTCAGGTGCCAAAGAGGGGCGGGGAAAAAAAAAGGTCAGGGGTCGAAGCCCGGAAAGAAAACGGGCGGGGGGGCCCCGGGGGGAGGGATCCCAAAAAAGGGGGGGGGGGGGGGGGTTTTTTTTTTTTTGGGGAAAAGTTTTTTGGGGGGGGGGGGAGGGGAAAAAAGGGGGGAAAAGGGGAAAAAGGGAAAAAAAAGCAAAAAAGGGGGAAAGGGGGTTTTTTTGGTTTTTCCCTTTTCCCTCTTTTGTTTTTCCCCTTCTTCTCTTTTTCCTCTCCGCTTTTTCCCTTCTCCCTTCCCTTTTTCCCCCAAACCCCCTTTCTTTTTCTTTTTTTTCCCCTTTTTTTTGCCTTTTAAAATTTCCTTTTCCATTCTATCTCTTTTTTTTCTTTTTTCCCCCTTTTTTTTTTTTTTTTTTTTTTTTTTTTTTTTTTTTTTCCCCCCCCCCGGGGGGGGGTTTTTTTTTTTTCCCCTCCTTTCCCTTTGGGCCTAATAAACCTTCCCCTTTTTTTTTTTTTTTTAAAACCCCCCTTTTTTTTTTTCCGCCCCCCCTTTTTTTTTTTCCCCCTTTTTGTCTTTTTTTTTGGTTTCGGGAAAAAAATAAAAACAAAGAAAAACCAAAAATTTTTTCACTTAAAGCATCAATAAAATGATTAAGGGGAAGTAAACCAACAAAACACCATGGCCTATAAAATCCTGACATCATGAAAAAAACCAAACAGAAATTTGGGGCACGTCACAGAAATCTGGACTGGCCAAGATTTTCTTACAGGGGAAAAGTACGTGGAGGGAGACGAGAGGGAGACAGAGAAAACAATGGGGAAAAAACACAGAGAGTGGACAGGCCTTTGAGTTGGGGAAAGACTCTCTAACAGAAAATGAAAAAATGCATTAGTGGGGAAGGGGTGCAACATCTTAGGGGGCCCGCCAACGGGTTCCAGGCTAGGAAGGAGATAGGTGGGGGGAGTGAGTGCAGCGAAGAAACCTCTGCTATCGTCCCCATCGTGCTAACAGCGTGTGGGGCAGTCACGTTCGTCATAAACACAAACCTGAAAAAAATCAACCTTCATCCAAAATAGCCCCCCAAAAGGGGCATTCTTTTTTACAACTAGGGTTTTGGGAAATTTTTTCTCTCTCTCTCTCTCTTCCTCTCTCTCTCCTCTCTCTCTCCTCTCTCTTCTCTCTCTCTTTATTGCAGCATGGACTAACTATTTCCGGGCAACCCAAACCCCTAGACAAAAAAAAGGGGAAAAATTCCTGTCCTCCCCACCCCTACCAGTTATTCATTCCCTCCCTAGTCATCTCTTATTGGTAACCTTTGCCCACCCCCCCTCCCTGTCTGGGGAGGGGGGCACAATGATGCGTTTGTTGCAAAAAAAGAGGAGAAAAGAGGAGAGAGAAAGGGAAAAGAGGAGAGGGGAAAAAAGAAGCGGGAAAATTTTTTTTATTTCGATGATAATGAAAACACCTTGCTTTTTTTCATCCAGTCCCCGCCCTAATCAGGGATTACATCAATTAAGAAACACCTCCAACTAACAACAATAATAAACCAAACAACAAGCCAAAAGATAAGACAGTAATAAACAGAAGACAAGATGTAAGGACAAAAGATATAATAGAATAACAAAGGCACAATACAGTGAACTAAAGTTAATAATAAACAATCAAATGATCTTTATAATCGAAAACAAAACAATCTTTATAATAGAAAACAAAAACAAAGGAAGAGAGCAGAGAGAAGAGAGAGAGAGACAGAGACAGAGAGACATTGTCGTGACTGACCAGCCCCTTCTGTCTCGTGTTCCCTGTCATTTTTCTGTCCTCTCTCTTTTTCCCAGAGTGGTTTTTGAGAACCTCTCTACCCCCCGCAGTGCTGCCCAAGATAGAAAGAAGGGAGTGTGTCAGAACAAAGATGAATGAACCCAAGGAGTAATAAATAGTATTATGTACTCAGAACCTGAATCTGGCAGTTCTGTAAGTATGAAGAGTATGAGTCAAAATCATGATAAGAATGTGAAAAGAGTGGGGGCAGTATTGCTGTATGCAGTATGAACTTTTTGTGAGTGTAACTTAACAAAAAAAATCATGGATCAGCACTTAACTGTAGCGCAACCCATACAGTTTTTTGCTCATTTTTTACAACAAGATTTGCTGTCTGAGCGTTTGACAAGAGAACTCTTTATCTGTTATCAATGAAAAGCTGCAGAAAATTAAAAGTTACAGTTTTTAAACGTACATTGGATTGTCTCCACGACAACTGTCATCAAACTAGGCACATTAATGATTTCCAGGCTTTACAAGTGATGCCAGTTTAATTTGTGGCATGGAAGGGGAGGGGAGGAGATAGCCAAATGGTCAGAGCGTTACAAGTGCTCGTGATCTGACGGCCCAGGATCGGTTCACCCCAAAGGTGCCCGTTTTCCCCTGGAGTTAACATCAGAACTGACTCCACTCCCTCCAAAAGTCCTTCGGATGGAATTATAAACAAAGGCTCGTGTTCCAACGCATACAGAAGATCTAACGCACACGTTTCGTTAAAAAAAAAAACCGCTTCACCTTTCGGAAGCATAGAACAACGATATGCTCATCAGTTTTCAGTTATTTTTAACTGGTTTTGCGCAGTTACTTAGTTGCACGTCTTAATCCAGTTAGCGATAAGAATCCATCCATTGATAACAGACACCACAACAAGCAGAGCTGTTTGAACCTTGACTAGCGGAGAATGAGCTCATCAGAAAATAGACTGGAGTCATGGCGCAATATAAAGGATACCCACGATCAGCCAGTATCACCATCACCATCCCTGTTTAACTTGCAACATCATACAGCACGCTGTGAAATTCCTGATATTGGCTACGAACATTGAACTTACTTCCCAAAGAGTCTTGGATTCTTTTTTCTTTCCTTCACAGTGGATGAAAATATAACCGTCATAAGAACTCGGTAGACAGACAGACGGAGAAATATATTAAACATAGAATATAGGAATATGATATTATCTCCTGTAAACAGCTGAGGTGTGGTATCTGACTGGATAAAAGCTGTGAAGACTTTTTTCATCAGATTGATTTTCTTAACATAAGATTTCAGTCAAGAACTTCTTTTTTCAGGGACAGATTAACAGTGTGTTTTGTGTGTGTGTGTGTTTGTGTGTGTGTGTGTGTGTGCGTGTGTGTGTGTGTGTGTGTGTGTGTGTGTGTGTGTGTGTGTGTGTGTGTGGTGTTCTCAAAGACAGACGAACTGACAGACACAGGAAAAGAGAAGAGAGAGAGACAAAGACAGGAGAGACAGACAGACAGACAGACAGACAGACAGACAGACAGACAGACAGACAGACAGAGATGCTTCAAGGGAAAAAAACGAAAAAGAAAAATACCTATGCGATCAGGGATCGATGATTTAAGGACAACGTAACCTTGATCAGTAAAAACCCAGCCTCATTCAACCTATCGCATAATCATATAATAACCCCGCTTACACATAATCATAATTCATTATCTCCCTCCAGGTTACGAACATTGAACTCTGCCCGCACTACGTGCTTTCATCATCAGTTGTAAGCGAACATCAAACACGCTATTATTACCTGGGGTTTGGAATGACAAAGGACTAGTGTCGCTAGTCTATAACGTTGTATATCACATGATTCACAGTGTGGGGTCTGATGACTACAAAAGGAAAGTGTGAAGGGTATTTCTGTCAGCTGATAACCATAGACCTCAACCACGCACTGTTTGCTTTTTCTTTTTCCTTTTCTTTTCACAGAGAGAAAAGACAGACAGCAGAAGGACAGACACAAAAGGAGAGGGAGAGAAGAACAGCCGACATCAAAAACAGATTAAGACAGGCGCCCAAAACACTAATCCCTGATCAGGGAAACCTAAAACCTTCCTTCGACCAAAACATCACACACACACACACATACATACACACACAACCCACGCGTGCGCGTGTGTGCGCGCGCATACACTGACACACACATCGCACACACACGCACAACAAACAAACACACACACGCACAGCACACACACGCACACACACAACAACACACACACGCACGCACGACACATCGCACGCCACACACACACAACACACACACAAACACCACACACACGCACACACACACACCACCAACACACACACACACACACACACACACACACACACACACACACACACCACACACAACACACACACACACCACACACACACAACCACACACAACAACACACACACAAACTAAAGTCCACACATTTCACGAACGTTGAACCCACACAAGGAAGTCCTTAAATCATCCGTTCATTTAAAAGGTAGGGAGAGGAGGAGGAGGGGGAAAACAGCCAACAAAAAACCCAAAACAAAACAAAACAAAACAACAAAAATTACCACCAACAAAACGAAAGACAGCGACATGGGGGTTTTCAATGACATAAGACCATAGCAGGCAATACATCACATGGAACTTCTGTGGGGATTTCTTCTTCTTCTTTTCTTCTTCTTCTTCTCTTCTTCTTCTTCTTCTTCTTCTTCTTCTTCTTCTCCTTCTTCTTTCTTCTTCTCTTCTTTCTTCTTCTTCTTTCTTCTTCTTCTCTCTCTTCTCTTCTTCTTCTCTTCTTCTTTATTCTTTCTTCTTTCTTTTTCTTCTTCTTCTTCTTCTTTTCTTTTTCTTATCTTCTTCTTTCTTTCTTTCTCTTTCTTCTTTTTCTTTTTCTTTTCTTTCTTTCTCTCTCTTCTTCTCTTCTTTCTTTCTTTCTCTTTCTTTCTTTTCTTCTTCTTCTTCTTCTTCTTTTCTTCTCTTCTTCTTCTTCTTTCTTCTTCTCTCTTCTTTCTTCTTTTCTTCTTTCTTTCTTCTTCTCTTTTTCTTTTTCTTTCTTCTTCTTTCTCTCTCTCTCTCTCTCTCTCATCTCTCTCTTTCTCTCTCTCCTCTCTCCTCCTCTCTCTCTCTCTCTCTCTCTCTCCTCTCTCTCTCCTCTCTCTCTTTCTTTCTTTCTTCTTCTTCTTCTTCTTGTTGTTGTTGTTCTTCTTCTTCTTCTTCTTCTTCTTCTTCTTCTTCTTCTTCTTCTTCTTCTTCTTCTCTTCTTCTTCTTCTTCGTCGTCGTCGTCGTCGTCGACGTCGTCGTTGTCGTTCTTGAACGCTCAGACAGCGACTATAATTCTTGTTTTGTCTGTTGTACCATTATTTATGGGCGAAAATGCCTGTGTCACACTCAGTTAAGGCTACAAATTGAAGAGTAAAGGTTATTTTTCAGTCAGCTGAAAATGATAATATAGACCTCAAACAGGTACTCTTCTTGTTTCTCTGTCTGTCTGTCTGTCTGTCTGTCTGTCTGTCTGTCTGTCTCTGTCTCTGTCTCTTCTCTCTCTCTCTCTCTCTCTCCCTCTCTCTCTCTCTCTCTCTCTCTCTCTCTCTCTCTCTCTCTCTTGTTTATTTGTTTTGTTTCCCTCTCTCTCTATGCCTGTCTGTCTGTCTGCCTGCCTGTCTGTCTTTCTTTCTGTCTGTCTCTGTCTTCTCTGTCTCGTCTGTTGTCTGTCTGTCTGTCTCTGTCTCTGTCTCTCTGTCTCTCCCTCTCTCTCTCTCTCTCTCTCTCTCTCCTCCTCTCTCTCTCTCTCTCTCTCCTCTCTTCTTGTTTATGTTTGTTTCCCTCTTTCTCTATGCCTGTCTCTGTCTTCTGTCTGTCTCTGTCTGTCTGTCTGTCTGTCTGCTGTCTCTCTCTCTCTCTCTCTCTCTCTCTCTCTCTCTCTCTCTCTCTCTCTCTCTCTCTCTCTCTCTCTCTCTCTCTCCCACCCCTCAAGGACACACCAGGAGTGTGACCTCTGGGAGATCATAAACTCGCGAGGTAAGAAAAGTCAACGTTCGATCCTTTTTTCCCCCCTGAAAGGTGAGAAGAGAGAGGGAAGGGTACTGTTGGAAGGAGGAAAGAGATGGGAGGAGGAGGAGGAGAGTGAAAGGGGAGGAGGTGGTAGGGGTAGGGAGGTGGATGAGGGATGGATGGTGGGGGTGGAGAGGGGTGGGGTGGTGGTAGTAAAGAGAAAGAGAGGCAGATAATAAAAAAATCCTAGATTAAAGCGATTAACTTTTGTTGTTGTTTTATATTTGTGACTGTCTCGGTCTTCCAGCTTCTGTCTGTCTGTATGTAGTTGTTTGTTTTTTCTGTTTGTCACTATCATTGTCTCTGTCTCTTCTTGTCTGCTCTGTCTCTCTTTCTCTCTCTTCTCTCTCTCTCTCTCTCGTCTCTCTCTCTCTCTCGTCTCTCTCTCTCAATCTAGCTAGCTAGCTAGCTAGCTAGCTAACTAGCCTACTCCTCCTCCTCCTCCTCCTCCTCTCCTCCTCCTCCTCCTCCTCCTCCTCCTTCATCTTCTTCTACCTTCTTCTTCTTCTTCTTCTTCTTCTTCTTCTTCTCTTCTTCTTCTTCTTCTTCTTCTTCTTCTTCCCTCTCTCTAGCCTTACCACTCCCCGCTCTTTCTGCCCTCTTTCTCAGCCCCCCCCCCTCTCTTTTGTGTGGTGTGTGTTGTTGTGTGTGTTGTGTCTGTCTCTGTCTCTCTGTCTCTCTCTGTCTCTCTCTGTCTGTCTCTGTCTCTGTCTCTCTCTGCTCTCTGCTCTCTTCTCTCTCTCTCTCTCTCCTCTCTCTCTCTCTCTCTCTCTCTCTCTCTCTCCTCTCTTCTCTCTCCTCTCTCTCTCTCTCTCTCTTCTGTGTCCTCCTCTCTCCTCCTCTCTGCACACCCCCCCCCCTTCTCCTTCCTCTTTTTTGTTTTCATATCATTGTCAAGGACATAATCGATCAGTGATGCTTGTCACGATTTGTTCTTTTTACTTTTTTTTTTTCCAATCTTTGAACTTACGGTTGTCCATGTTCCAGTCAGTCTGTTTCTGTCTCACGCATGCATGCTCTGGAGATCAAAGACCTTGGTTATGACTTTCGGAACTGATTTGTAGAGGTGTTGTTTTTTTTTCCCTGTAGAATGTATTGAGTTTTAATGTCAGGAAAAATCATCTTCCTTCGCCTCTGTAATTTGACCACGTGTGTGGTGTGACATGGTGGTATGGTGTGTGTGGTGTGGTGTGGTGGTGTGGTGTGGTGTGGTTGTGGTTGTGTGGTGTATAGCATAGCTGGCCGTTTTAGACAAAGAACAGAATCTGCCGTCATGTTTTCTACCTGGAATAAAGATACTCGTGTTTCATAAGAAACAGACGCTGGTTGCCTTAGAACGTGTAAAAGGCTGGAAGAGGGGTACTGTTCGTTAGCTTGTTAATGCCTGGTACTGCTTTGAAAAAACACTTTTTTTCTCTAAACCTTGAGAAGATCAGGTTTCTTAGCATGTGTACAGATACTCATAATGTTTCAATGTCAGACTCGCGAAGCATTTTTGCTCATATGACAGACAACCACAGTTGCTGTCTGAGCGTTCGACGACGACGACGACCACGAAGAAGAAGAAGAAGAAGAAGAAGAAGAAGAAGAAGAAGAAAGAAGAGAAGAAGAAGAAGAAGAAAGAAAGAAAGAAGAAAAAAAAGAAGAAAGAAGAAGAAGAAGAAGAGAAGAAGAAAGAAGAAGAAGAAGAAGAAGAAGAAGAAGAAGAATTGCGAGGAAGAAGAAGAAGAAGAAGAAGAAGAAGAAGAAGAAGAAGAAGAAGAAGAAGAAGAAGAAGAAGAGAAGAAGAAAAGAAGAAGAAGAAGAAGAAGAAGAAGAAGAAGAAGAAGAAGAAGAAGAAGAAGAATTGCAAGGAAGAAGAAGAAGAAGAAGAAGAAGAAGAAGAAGAAGAAGAAGAAGAAGAAGAAGAAGAAGAAGAATTGCGAGGAAGAAGAAGAAGAAGAAGAAGAAGAACAAGAACAAGAACAGAAGCAAGAAGAAGAAAAGAAGAATTGCAAGGAAAGAAGAAGAAAAGAAGAAGAAAAGAAGAAGAAGAAGAAGAAGAAGAAGAAGAAGAAGAAGAAGAAAGAAGAAGAAGAATGCAGGAAGAAGAAAGAAGAAGAAGAAGAAGAAGAAGAAGAATTGCGAGAGAAGAAGAAGAAGAAGAAGAAGAAGAAGAAGAAGAAGAAGAAGAAAGCTGTGTTTCATGTCATTAGCTTAGACTTCTATTTTTTCTCTTTTTTTCCCAGAGTCTCAGTCAGGTCATCTATCAGAAATAAAGATGTTTTTATTTCATACGCAGAAACTGATTTATTATCATTACCACCATCATCATTATTATCATCATTGTTGTTTCTTGTTATGATGGTGGTGGTAGTAGTAGTAGTAGTAGTAGTAGTAGTAGTAGTAGTAGTAGTAGTAGTAGTATAGTAGTAGTGGTGGTGTGGTGGTGGTGGTGGTGGTGGTGGTGGTGGTGTGGTATGGTGGTGGTGGTGGTGGTGGTGGTGGTGTGTGGTGGTGTAGTAGTAGTAGTAGTAGTAGTAGTAGTAGTAGTAGTAGTAGTAGTAGTAGTCCCATTAGTTTAGTAGTAGTATTATTATGATTCTCATGATCATGATTATCAGCAGCAGCAGCAGCATTATTATCATTGCATAATTGTATCTGTAATCATTTTTATGTGTACCCCATTTTCTATTGTTTGATTTTTGTTTTTAGCTTAACAATACTGTGAAAAAGCTAGAATACAAACCTTCATTTACAATAACCTGAGACCGACTTTTTCTTTGTTTTCTTTGGGAAAATTTTTACCAACAGGTCTCGAAAGAGTTATATGTCTTGTGATTTGTAGCACAACAAGTTCTAAAAGCTACACAGTCACCGGTAGTAGGTCTATCTACCGAGTCATAGGTCTGTTGAGGTGCAGGTCTAAAGAGTAGGTCTGATTAGGTCTGTTTAGCTATTAATACAATGAATACTGTATGTCGTGACTCGTACCGACAGGAGAGTCCATCATCATCATCATCAGCAGCAGCAGCAGCAGCAGCAGCAACAGCAACAGCAGCACAGCAGCAGCAGCAGCAAGCAGCAGCAGCATCATCATCATCATCATCATCATCAGGCGTTAATAAATTATTTTCTCCAGATACCAACTTAACCTCATTAACTAATCCAGAGCGGGGGTCGCGTTCTTCAATCAAGAATCTTCGTAACTGTAATATCACTTTGGGAGTTTTTTTATGCGGCGCATTCACATAGGTATTACAGTCTTCATTTCAACCTAAAGAGTGTGACCTCGTGAACTCTGTAGGAGCTGCCTTGTTCAGTCAACCATCCTTTGTTTCCCAACACCACGCAGAGAGGTGTGAATGAAGAAAGCACAGCAGGCATGAGATAAAACAAAAACAAGAACAAAAACCCAAACAGCATGGGATTGAGCCGACGAGTTGTTCATTATATTGTGAAATCATCCATCACAATGTATGTGTATGTATGTCTGTTAACGCAGGAATGTTATATAGTGAGTCATGGCCCTGTCAAGGTTATGCTTGTGTTTGTGTGATACATTTCATAAATACAGTTCTGGGGTGGGGTAGCTCAGAGGCTAGAGCATTGTGCTCATGATGTGACAGTCTGGGAGCGAGCCACCACTGAGGTACCCCTTCAAGGGGATTTTTCCCCCTGGACTTAACAACAATACTGACTGACTCCACTCCCCGGAAAGTCCTTCAGATGAGACTGAAAACAAAGTCCCGTGTGCGAACCCCTGAAGAACGTCTTCGGCACATGCTAAAACCCGCTCCAAAAGCTGATAGGAATAGATGACAAACTTATTTTGAAAAAAAAAAAAAAAACCAACGCAAGGACACATGTGTCGTGTTGAGACACCCTCCCTGTAGTCTGAATACAGCTACCTTAATGGCGGGCACAAACGGTCGCATACGCGAAAATCTCGCCATTGATAAAGCTCAGAGCATAGTCAAGGAGCAAAAAAAAAAAAAAAAAAAAAGACCAAAAAACCATGTAGATCTATAAACCAAGTACGACCGAAGTACAAGCCACAGTAGATAGATACATCATACATACACCTCTGACTTTTTGCATAGTCACTTCCCCAGGCCGGGAAGTGGGACTGCTGGGGAAGGGAGAGAGAGAGAGAGGGGGGGAGAGGCAAGGAAGGGGGGGATCAAGCGAAGACAAGACGTTTTGCCTGTGGTATACCATTGTAGGTGTTGGCATGCAGTAAGTACCTTGTAGTGACGAGAACTAGCCAGGAGAGTGTATAACGGTAAGGACTGCTGACTGCTGACTGCCTGCTGCTACTGATAAGAATATCAGCGAGTGCAAGGGGAGCCAGTTTATGAACCCGCTGGGTCTATTATAGACTGCCAATATCGCCGTAAATCACACACACTGTCCGGGAGGTCTACCTTTCCTTTTTGGGGGGAGAGAGAAGAACTGGATGAAGGAAGAAGTGTGGGAGGGTCTGCATGACTGGGTTCGTCTAGGTTGAATGTTCCGCTCTTTAACATGAAGGTCAGCTCGTGCTTACGCTCCGCGCAGGACGCACACACGTATACATACAACGCACGCGCCGCGTGCAACCATTACGCACACGAATCGATGAATACAGCCTTTTTGGCCTTCGTTTATGATTTTGATATATCGTTTAGAACTGGTCAATGGCTTCGCACGCATGAGGAAAGGCTGTAAAAAATTAATTTTTAAATCTGGGCTTAAAGTTAAGATGATACTATCAATAAACATAGTATGATGATGATGATGATGATGATGATGATGATGATGTTGATGGTGATGAGTGGTGTGGATGGCAAGAAAAACATTAGGAAAAGAAAAATTATAAGAAGAACTATGATTAAGAAAATTCACCATAGAGGCCATATATACTGATACAGCGCGCGCATGTCACACACAGAAGACTGCTCTGCATCTGATTGTTGTCAGTGCTCTCTCTCTCTCTCTCTCTCTCTCTCTCTCTCTCTCTCTCTCTCTCTCTCTCTCTCTCTCTCTCTCTCCTCTCTCTCTCTCTCTCTCTCTCTCTCTCTCTCCCTCTGGCCTTACTTCTGCTACCAACCCTGAAACACAGAGTGACAGAACAGGGGCCTGTTGACTGACTGCACAGTTCATGAAAGGTGGCCCCTAACCCATACAGTCACTGGGACAATACCTCATCTTCTGCAGGGGCTACCAGCATCCTTAAGGCAGCATCCCATCTCCCCTCCCTGGCTGCTTTACTTCCTTCCCCTGACCCTAAAGAAGACAGGTACCTGTTTACAGAGGGGACTGCACTGAAACCACCTCAAACGAATGGTCAGTGATCTCACAAGGCAAGCATGCTAAACGCTGCTTAGTTTAACCTTAGTTCGGGGACAGCAAGTGCTTTGACCACACCAAGGGCACAGAATTGAGAGAGAAAAAAGTGTTGTTTATAGCCCAGTTGACAGTGAGGTCATTTAGAGCTAAATGGAGAGGAGTCAAGGAACAAAAAGAATAAAGAAACAAAGAAAAAATCCACACCAGAAAACAAGGTCCATTACTTTGATAGCGTCATATCCTCTGACAGTTGTCCGGACAAGGAAGAGACATTGTTACATCTGCAAGGCAAGCCAAGGTCCTTGCTAATTGAGACACTATAATTGGTCTTAAACCAATCCTCCAAACCCTTTTCTCTCATCCACTAGACCTTGAAGGTGGTCTGAGTACAATCTTTCAGATGAGATGATAATCGAGGCGCTGTGTATAACACATAATTATTCAATGCACTTAAAAGTTGTCCAAATGAAATTTCAATGAAAAAAACATACTCTGATAGGGTAACAAATACTTTTACAGACAAGCAAGTTAATATTGACGGAAAAAAAAGGGAAGGGGGTGCTAATTTTGTGGCGACATACTCTCGGTAGTGAGAATAGCCCCAACATGTAGGCCTATGCAGAGAAATCTGCCATGACTAAATGGGTATAGACATATACAAGTACAAAACAACCCTATGCTCATTTTAAGTGGAAGGAGTATCTTACCAGGCTGGGTGGAACGGACCACCCCACTGGGACTTTAGCACAATCTACCTACCTACCTACCTACCTACGAGCCCACCTTTCAATGGTTGCGCCTTTAACCCCCAACAAGTGGGCTGTTCTCTCTTCACCACATTGACCTCGTGTGGTCAGTGTGTGGGGGGGCAGTAGACACGACTCCGGTTGGGCGTGTGGCTGCAGGTGAAAGGTCAAGAAGGCAGGGGAGATAAGAAAGAGGGACTGGAGGCTGACGGCCGCTTCGGTCTTTGGTTTCCTGACCTCGCCTGTCACCTTCACCTTCAGCACACTGACGTCGTCGCCTCCTACAGATAACGGGAAAAGGAGACGGAAGAATGTGAAAATGAACCTGGGGTTCGTTCACTCATGGATTCTTCAACTGTAACTTTCCATGCTTATGCAAAGATGAGATGGCAGGGGGAGGGAGGGAGGGGGGCTTGCAGCAGTTCGAGCAGTAATGTGAGAAGCGCAGCAGCAGCAGCAGCAGCAGCAATAATACCAGAAATAGAAGCAGCAGCAGCAGCCGCAATAGTAGCGGCATCAAACAACAATAGCAGCAGTAACACAACCATCAAATGAGTCAGTGACTCCAAGGATGAAATTCAAACTTTTTATTTTTGTCTAGTTTTGGTTTAGATACACTGTGAAATGAAAGATAATCTGTTATTGAATACGTTTGATTTTTTTTATGAAAAGAACAGTGCTTGCTTGGTTTTTTTTGTTTTTCCTTTTTTTTCTCTCTCTGTCTTTTGGTTTGCTTTCCGTGAACCAGCCCTGTTTTGGTACCTGTGGTTTGATTGGCTATGAGTAAAATGAGATTGAATCGTCTGATTGTTTGTACTGTTGGCTTTTTATTCGATCTTAGTGCTAGAGCTCTGAGGTTTACCAAAAGTAAGATTTTGCACATGCGACTGGTTTTTACCCCACCATGAAGGTAGCCGTGTTCTGACTTCAGAAATACAGATTGAATTCAACCATGATTAGACATACAAATGATAAGATATCTCTTACACAGTTTTGACAAGAGATCATTTATCAACAATGATAAGACATCTCTCTAAATACTGGAAAAAAAATATTCTAATCAATGTATGGCTAACTATCAGGCTTAAAAACAAAATACTTGTTTTCCACCTAACCAACCAGTTCTCTCTCTCTCTCTCTCTCTCTCTCCTCTCTCTCTCTCTCTCTCTCTCCTCTCTCTCTCTCTCTCTCTTCTCTCTCTCTCTCTCTCTCTCTCTCTCTCTCTCTCTCTCTCTCTCTCCTCTCTCTCTCTCTCTCTCTCTCTCTCTCTCTCCTCTCTCTCCTCTCTCTCTCTCTCTCTCTCTCTCTCCCTCTCTCTCTTTCTCTAGCTCTAATTTTATAATTGTAACATCGAGATTTTTTTTTTAGCGGATGTCATGATTCCATATGGAGCACAGATACGTCAGTCTACATCACGTTTCCGTGTGGCACACAAAAGGCGTCATCTGTTCTGTATGGCACCACGCATGTAGAGCTGAGGCATAATCATCATGGCTTATACAAGATTTTGGCCCGTACCATGTATGTAGAGCTGAAGCATAATCATCATGGCTTATACAAGAATTTGGCCCGTACCAGGCTGTACAGGCTGGAGGTCAATGGACCCAGCGAGCATTGCATAACGTGTACTGTTCCACTAGTCCAATGTTCTCACAAGGTGACACTGCTTGTAGCCTATCTCAGTTCAGAAGTGGTGCACTGGAACTCTGGGTCCAATCTCTCTTGTTGGAAAGAGGCAGACAAAATAGGAGTTTTCTGCCCAGAACGTAGCGCTGACCCCACCTCTTCCCTTCCTTTCTTTCTG
>CM060329.1:50161916-50169416 GCA_030674155.1 Stramonita haemastoma
AAGGGTTAGCTTTTTTTTCTTGTCTTTTTCATCTCTATAAACTACACGAGGAGGGAGGGTCGTAGTGACACGAATGCGCACAGTTCGATTGTTCAATACTCTTATTAACTAACTGAGGAGTGCGACTTTAAAAAAAAAACTGCGAACGTTTCGATCGCTGACTGGTTGGTTTGTGATGGTTAGTGCATACCTGTGGTTTCTGTATCGCTGAAATTATGTGGTGGTTCTTGATGTTTAAATGAACACGTCAGCATTGTGTTTTATGTTTTTTGTCGATGTTGTTGTTGTTTGTGATAGTGATAAGTGGTGGGGGTCAGGATGGTGGCTGTCTCTCGGTCTCTATGTGTGTGTTTCTGTCAGTGTGTCAGAGAGAGAGAGAGAGAGAGAGAGAGAGAGAGAGAGAGAGAGAGAGGAGAGAGAGAGAGAGAGAGAGAGAGAGAGAGAGAGAACCAGATGGACTGATGGATGGATAGATGGATTGACAGACAGACAGATTGATAGATAGACAGACAGACAGACAGACAGACAGACAGATATACACAGACAGACACGACAGATACATAGATACGTAGACGCACAGATACATAGATACATGGATTTCTGTTTCCAGTTTCAGTACAGGCTACATATTTTCTTTTATTTTCTATTGCGCCCCCAAAACAGAGACTCGTGGTTCTGTTATTGTTGTTGTTGTTATTAATATCATTGTTGTTGGTGTTGTTTTCTTTTGATCATGAAAGCAAACAGACGACAAGCTGCTGCCACATTCACCAATAGTTTGTCCTTGCTCCCCATCCTTTCCCCTTCCTTCTCCCCTCCTCCTTTTCCTTTATTCTATCATTTGTTAGTCTGCTTGTTTTGTTTTCGTCACAGAGATTTGAAGCACTCGGATGATTTGCGTTGGGAAACTGTCACTCGTACAAGCACGCACACGAACACACAACACACACACACAACACACACACACACACACACACACACACACACACACACACACACACACACACACACACACCACACACACACCAGATATATAGATAGATAGATAGATAGATAGATAGATAGATAGATAGATAGATAGATAGATAGATAGATAGATAGATAGATAGATAGATAGATAGATAGATATAGATATATAATATATATATATATATAGATATATTCACGCGTGCACACATGCACGCAAGCAAGAAAATAAGCAGGATGCGGGCATGCATGGACATACACACGCATTCAGACGAATACAAGCAAACACACGTACATATCTATATAGACATCTGTCCCAGTCGCTATGTCTCTTCTGTCTCTGTGTGTTTCTTTGTTTGTTTGTTGGTGTGTGTCGTGCGTGCATGTGTGTGTGTGTTTGAGAGAGAGAGAGAGAGAGAGAGAGGGAGAGAGAGAGAGAGAGAGAGAGAGAGAGAGAGAGAGAAAAGAGAGAGAGAGAGAGAGAGAGAGAGAGAGAGAGCGATTCAGGTTGAGGTTCATTCAGATTCAGAATATTTTATGGCCAATTAAATCATTCAGCCTTATTTGACACAGCAAAACAAACCATCAGTTATAATCACCTGTTGGCTAAAAATGATGTACACTAACGATGACGTGTAATGATGCATAATGATGTGTGTGTGTGTGTGTGTGTGTGTGTGTGTGTGTGTGTGTGTATGTGTGTGTGTGTGTGTGTGTGTGTGTGTGCGTGCCTGCACGTACGCTCACCGGCGTGTGCAAATACTTTCCTATATATTTTTTTCTGTTTAAATCCTAATCATTGTGGAACTGCTTTCCAACTGTTGACTGAAAATGCAAAGGAGAAAGAGCGGTGATGGATACAGCTTTTCAACGGGATTACAGGGGGCAGGGCAGTTTCGTGGTTAGAGCACTGCGCTTGTGATTTGGCGGCCTGGGTTCCAGCCACCACTGATTCGCCAGTTCAAAGGATGGGTACCTGCCCTCTTTAGGGTCAGAGAAGGTAAAGCAGCGAGGGAAGAGGAGATGGGCGCCGCCCTCAAAATGCTGGCCCCTAGAGAAGCTGAGTCTCTGATTCCTCGCTCCCCTACGACCGCCTTGGTTATGGGATGCCTTGACCTTTATGTTTAATATCAGTACAGACTCCACTCTCCCGAAAGTCCCTCGATGAGACTATAAACCGAGATTTCATCTGTGAACGCAGGCAGAACATCTTGCGGACGCATTAGAACCTGTTCTGCCTTTCTGAAGAGTAGGCGCTTCGTGTCTGTAAGGACGGATCCATGCACACTGGTGTGGTGTTTAGACATCATCCCTGAAGTCGAATTACGCTACTTTTAATGGGGGACGAAACGGTTGCATACGCACTTTTTTTGTGAACCTTGGACCCGAGGAACGAAATTAAGAATGGATATACAGGCAAAAAATAACTTTAAAACATAAACTGTCTATAATTATAGTCGTGTTTTCAAGCTGTATCATATTTCTACTCATGCAATATAAATAAGATGAAAGTGCAATTCACACTCGTCCCAACAACAACAAAAATCTAAATTCGGTTTTTACTACACAGTCTAACACAGTTTCATGTTTCAACTTAGACCAAGAGCTAGGACAGGTTTGTTTTGTTTCGTTTTGTGTTTGCTGTTTGATTGGCTGGTTTGGGTTCTTTTCAACATGGTTATTCATGTGCAACCTTGTTGTGAGTATTTTTGAAACGTCTCTCTATCTTCCTTTTCAAAATGAGGGTATTATAGTGCTCCAGCACTCGAAATCTTAGCGTAAATCGTTTCAGTGCATAGACTGCATAGTGTAGTGGGGTTCGATCTTGTCATTCCTACCACTGGCTCTTCTTCACCTTCACCTATCCCGTAGTCCCGCGGACCGTGGGGGCACCAATGAAGATTTTGCAACCAGCTTCCTCCACTCCCCGCTGTTCTCTGCTTTCCGTAGCAAATCGTTCTACCCAGAACCTGTCCACTCTCTGACGTTTTATTTCCACGTGTTCTCTGTCTGTCTCTTCGTCTCCCTTCTTTTACCGTTCCCTGAGGGACAGATTTGGCCAGTTGACTGGCTATATATAGTCAATATATATATTGGGTGCGATGTGTAGTGCCTGATCTTCTCTTGCTCTTGTCACTCTGCAGGAGGTCTGCCTTCTGGCCTCAGCTGACACATTCCCACTTCAGAATAGCTTATCAAAAAGTTCATGTTATAAGAAAGAGTATTAGCTTTGCTTTAGAGAAAAAGGCAAGAAAATAGGCAGGGGAGAGAAAGAGAGAGAGAGAGAGAGAGAGAGAGAGAGAGAGAGAGAGAGAGAGAGAGAGAGAGAGAGAGAGACAGAGACAGACAGAGACAGACAGACAGACAGACAGACAGACAGACAGACAGACAGAAACAGACAGAGGTAAGGGAGGAAAAAACAGACACAAAGAGAATGCTAGAAAAGAGGAAACATTCTGGCATGGAATTCGCTCCCCCGCCCCCTCAAAAAATGGGGATGCGAATTATACTGAAACAGCCCCCGGCATCCAGACAGGGGTAGCCAGACAGCACAGCCAGCCAGCCATACCACTGGCCACAACTCACCTTCTGTTAGATCGATACAAAAATAAACAAACAAAAAAGGGGTTGACATGTGTGTAGCATTCCCATCTTTTTTCCGGGGGGGGGGGGGGGGGAATAATTCTGTTCTGGAATGCTACTCCTTTTCTATCATTCTCTTTATTTCTGTTTTTTCGTTTCCCTTACCCCTCCCTGTCTGTCTCTGTCTCTTTGTCTGTCTAGCTGTCTGTCTGTCGCCTGCCTGTCTAGAACGCGGAAAGTCCGTGTCGGAAGTGTGAGGTGGTTCGATCCCCGATTGGGCCAGATACTTTTCCCCCCATTCATTAGACCATGAGTGGTGGTCTAGGTGCTAGTCTTTCGGATGAGCTAATAAACCAAGGTCCCATGTGCTATACAAAATTATTAAGCGTACGTAAAAGAACCCCACAGCAAAAAGAGAGTTTTCCCTGGCCAATATTCTGTAGGAAAAAAAGCCACTCTGATAGGGAAACAATTACAGTTGCAAACAGGAAAAGAAAAAAAACGGGTGGCGCTGTTCTTGTGGCGACGTGCTCTCCCCCAGGTGGGAGAGCAGCCCGAATTTTACGCAGAGATATTTGTCGTGACTTTAAGTGGTGTATAAAAAAAAAAGTGTGTGTTGTGTGTGTGTGTGTGTTGTGCTGTGTGTGTGTAAAGTTGAGAAGCTGCACATGCTTGCGTTCACACGGATCCCTGTTTATTGTCTTATTGACAGAGCTGCAAGTGACAGGCTGTAAATTGCTTACCCCTTCTTTCTGTCCCCCAATTTCCTCCCCTACTCCCACCCCCCTACCCCCTCCCCTCCCCTCTAACCCAATACAGACAGATAAGCGTATATTTAGCAACTGCGAGTTAAAAGTGCACAGTAATAAATAAGAACGTGCACTTATGGTGGTGGTATTTTTTTCATTGGTGAATGTTTTTTTTGTGGGATTTTTTTGTGTGTGTGGGTGGTGGTTTTTTTGTGTTGGGGGCAGGGGTTGGTGTTTGTGTTTGTGTGTGTGTTGTTGTTGTGTGTGTGTGTGTGTGTGTGGTGTGTGTGTGTGTGTGTGTGTGTGTTGTGTGTGTGAATACAAGCACACTTTTGGATTGTTTGTTTGCTTTGATTTGATTGTGTGTTGTGTGGTGTGTGTGTGATTTTGTTTGCGGGGTGTCGGTTGCTTGATTTGTGTGACGACAACATTGACAAAACCATACACACACAGGGACTGCTGTCTTTTATGTCTTTGTCTATCTGTCTGTTTGTCTGTGTCTGTTTCTGTTTCTGTCTCGTGTGGTATCTGTCTGTCCCTGTCTCTGTCTATATTTCCTGTCTCTGTCTTCTTGTGTTCTTTGGTTCTGTTTTTCTGTCCTGTCTTCTGTCTGTCTGTCTCTGTGTTCTGTCTGTCTGTCTTTCTTCTGCTCTGTCTTCTGCTTCTCTCTGTCTCCATCTCTCTTCTCTCTCTCTCTCTCTCTCTCTGCTCTCTTCTCTTCTTCTTTCTTCTGTCTCCTTCTGTCACTCTCTCTGTGTCTCTATGTCTGTTCTCCGTCTTCTCTGCTCTCTCTGTCCTGTCTGTCTGTCTCTGCTCTCTCTCTCTCTCTCTCTCTCTCTCCTCTCTCTCTCTCTCTTTTCTCTCTCTCTCTCTCTCTCTCTCTCTCTCTCTCTCTCTCTCTCTCCTCTCTCTCTCTCTCTCTCTCTGCTGAGTTCTACGATCTCCAGACCACTGATCTCAGTGATGCTGGCAATGTAGAATGTTGATGGTCTGCTGCCTCTTTTCTCTTTTCCTTCTGCCCCCAACCTTACCTTAGAGAACTGTCGCCATGAGAATTGTCAGTGTGTTTCTGTTTGCATGACCAAGATATCTGTCTCAGTCTTCACTTATCAATTTCAGCCAACATTGATTTTTGTCTTTGCACTGAAAGTTCATCAAGAATCCTTACCTTACCCTATTCTCTCCGTGCCAGAAGGCACATAAGGCCTGGACATCATTTCTTCACTGGTTGCGATCTGTAGCTGCTTTCATTAAAAGAGTGTTCTTCTGTCTGACCATGTTGTTGTGTGTTCCTCAGCTTAACACCCTGTGAGCCACCCAAAATATGCACTCTTTAACACACTCACCCTATCGGGGAATCACAGTGAGAAGGAAGTACACCGGATGAGAAGTTTGCGTGTATGACTGTTTTCAAGTACCTTGCCATATAGGAAGCCAGACATCGACTTCAGAGGAGTCTGACCATTTTCACTTAGGACCCTCTTCTCTCTGACTCATCAGTTATTGATAGATTGTATGTCTGCGGTGTGCATGGATGCAGTGGGCTCCGGTAAAGGGTGGGGCCCTACACAGACAAGGCAGGGTACAGGGGGGGGGGGGGGGGAGGGAGGAGGAAAAAAGTCTTTGTGTGTCACCATCAAATGCGTTCAGCTAGGCTGATTGTTTATCGAACAGTTTTTTGTTGTTCAGTCGCGGTTTTTCGCCGAACGGAATTGTGTTCGCTGAAGAGAAACTAAACTGGCCATCAGGTAACAGGCCTAGGGGACGGGATAGCTTGGTGGTCAGAGCACTCGCTTTCCCCAGGCTAAAGTTAAGAACCATTGAGCGTGGTTACCCACTTGAATGGGTGACTGTTTGCGCGCCTTGGCTTTCAGTACAGTCCCCCAGTTCACCCAGCTGTAAATGGGTACTGCCCTCTTTAGGGTCACGGAAGGTAAAGCAGCGAGGGAGAGGAAATGGGCGCCACCCTCAATATGCTGGCCACCTAGAGAAGCTGAGGTCTCTGATGCCTCCTCCCCTATGACCGCACAGGTTATGGAACACCTTTTTTTTTTACCATCAAATAATCTTAGTCTATGAAAGTAAGATACTTATACTCGTTTTGACTTGGCTGCTATTCCGTCCTTGTTACTGAAATGTAAACCATTTCTGGTCATACTTTTGGCCTAGACCAAAGGGTTTATCCGCTATGGATGTAAGCAAGACCTACGTCAATGACAGTATTGGTAAAGAGAAAAGGTCAATGTACACCCTCAAGATGCTGGCTGCCCCCCACAGAGAAGAAAAGAAGAAGCTGAGGTCTCTGGCACCTCACTCCTCCAAGCACCTGCACAGGTTGTGGGGCCACCACCTGTACTTTGCAATGTTTTGTGGGATTGGCCGTCATCCGTGACAAACTCCTAGTACAATCAGGAACACTCTCCATAACCAGGAGAGAGAGAAAAAAAGAATCCTCTGAAGTCAGAGTAGGGCTGCCTATTGTGTACTGATGGTCTCAGAGTGCAGTGGTTTTCAAGATGTGATGAGTGAGACAGAGTACGTTTGTCTGGATGCCCCACCCCCTAAGTTTACTGCTCGTATCCATTTAACAGGTAAAGGTGTTCTATAACTTAAATGGTTGGATGCAGCTTTATCCATTGACTGCATTCCTCTTATGGGTTTTTTGTTTGTTTGTTTAATTTTTTTTTGTTTTTTTGGGGGTTGCTGTTTTTATTTGTTGGTTTGTTGGTTGGTTTTGTTTGGTTGGGGGGGGTTTGGTCTTCTTGTCACAAGTGTTAGCTGAACAGAGCTACCGATTTGGCGCGGCCGGCCATATGTCTCATAGGGGCTGGGTAGGTAGGCTGGGAGGTGAGTCAGCATGTGGCCTAGTCCCCTTCACCCCCGGGACAGTCACAGACCAGCCATCCTATCCACCCAGCCATCCATCCAGTCATGTCAGCCATGCAGCCAGCCATGCAGCCAGCCACCCGGCCTTTCTACCCTGCCAACATACACTCGCTCACCCGTCTCCTCCGTTCCATTCTGCTCTTCCCTGTCTGTCTGTCCCGCCCCGCGCCAATAGTTTCTATTACTAGTACTATTACAGGTAGGCCTTTGCGTAGGTTACCCCCGCTGGCGGGAAAACAAGCTAGTGTAGAGAGAGGGCGGAGAGAGAGACAGACAGAGACAGAGAGTTTAAAAATATATAAAACATAAAGATAAG
>CM060329.1:50178219-50183219 GCA_030674155.1 Stramonita haemastoma
ACGCATTTATCGCACGTTTAAGAACTCACGGCAACAAGATAGTCGTCCCTGGTAAAATTCTGTAGATAAAAGCAGCTCTCATATGGAAACAAAAACACACACACGCGCGCGCAGACAGGAAAATAATAATGAGGGAAAAGAATGGGTGGCGCTGCTCTTGTGGCGACAGGCTCTGTATGGAGAGAGCAGTCCGCATTTCAAACATAGAAATCTGATGTGACCGAAAGTGGTATACAATACATACAGTACAATACAATAAAGTACAATACAGTGAATACAGTACAATAACGCATAACACTATAATAGAATTTAACACCACAAAATATAAAACAATAACAACACCACACAGTTTAGTACAAACACAGCACACAACACGATAGAATACAATACAAGATGATACAGCATACAATACAGTACAATAACACTCAATATAATAAAATTTTATCACCGAAAACACATCACAAAACAACACAACACAGTTCAATACAACAAAACACACAACACAGCACAATACAACGCGTTACAGCACATCAGAATACCAGACGACACAGCACAACACACTACACAACATACAACACAATGGTCAGAGAGATGCACTCATGATCTGCTGACCAGGGTTCGAATCTCGTTCAAGAGGATTTTTTCTCTGGAGTCAACATCAGTGCCGAGTCCATCCCCCCCCTAAAAAAAAAGTCCTTCAAATGAGACTATAAACCGAGGTCCCGTGTGCAAACGCACACAGAAGATTTTGCGCACATGTTAAAACCTGTTACACTTTTAGGAAGAGTACTTGTGCATTTATTTATTTTATTCATTTATTCTCCTATATCGGGATAATGGAATAAGCAATCATATGCTTTTTTACATCCAGTCCCCGTGTGTATGCAGCTTTGTAAATGTCATCTTCATCTGAGTAGGCCATTGTGTGCCGGTGGACGTTGGGAACGGATGTCAAAATTGGCAAAACTGCATACACACGGGGACTGGATGTAAAAAAAAGTACATGAGTGCTTACTCCATCATCCTTAAAATTAAAAAAAATAATTTAAAAAAAACAACAAATTACAACACAACAATATGTGTCTATTTACTTCCTCAATACATAGCAGATCTACGTCACGGGGTGAAAGTGGACCAAGGAACCACAGATGTGTGTGTGCAGGTGGTTAGGAGGGAGGGAGGGGCAGGGTTAGGGAGGGAAAGTGAAAAAGTGGGCCTAGTTCATTAGTAATTTCAATTGACACAAAGTGTACGTGTCGAGGGACGACACAGCCGAGTGGTTAAGACCTTTGCTTCAATCCTGTGGGTGCTTGAAGGCATGGGTTCAATTCTTGGTCAGCAGCGTCTGGGAAAATTAAGGATGGGGATTTTTTTTTTTTACGATCTCCTAGGTCAGCTTATGGTGCAGTGCAGACCTGCCAGCTTCTTTATTCTATTTTTTTTTTTTTAATTAATCTTTTATATCGAGGGTAATGGAATAAGCACGATTGTGCTTTTTTTACATCCATATTTTGCTTTCTAATCAAGTAAGCACGTTAAAGATCGTTGTACGCTTGTACTTGCAGTAAAAAAAAAAAAACAGCAGCAGTAGAAAACAACAGCAGTAGTATGAAGCAAAGAAGAACATCCACAGCTGTTGTTTTTGTGCCGTATGTCATTACATCACTCGCTAAAAAAAAAAATCCGTGAAAATGACGTACGGGTTTGTCTGAAGCATTCAGTCAGTGCTAGTGGTGAAGCGAGGGAGGAGGGTCATTGTGTCTCGTCAGGCCATCCATCAATCTTGTTGCTGGCCACCATAGGTCCAGCCAGAGCCCCAGCAGTCATCATCATCATCAGCAGCAGCAGCTGGCAGGCAAGACTCCAGGAAGCTAGCTGATGCCGGGATGAGTGTTTCTCCTGTTTCCATTCCTTTGTTAGGCCTAGCAGTGTTCCGTCTAACGTCACCACTGTGAAAAGACGTTCAACAAAAAAACGTTCATTCATAAAACAGCAAAACAGTATTAACTAGATCTATAGCAGCAGCAACAGGAGGAGGAGGAGGAGTAGTTGCAGTAGCAATTGTAGATCGTGAGATAGTAGTAGTAGTAGTTCAGTAGACTAGTAGTAGTAGTAGTAGCACACAGCAGAGAGTAGTAGTAGTATGTAGTAGTAGTAGTAGTAGTAGTAGTGAGGCACCCCTGTAGTGAGTAGTAGTAGTAGAGTAGCAGCGGTGGTAGTGTGTGAGTAGTAGTGTAGCAGTAA
The DNA here is from genome assembly GCA_030674155.1 of Stramonita haemastoma. Classification (NCBI taxonomy): domain Eukaryota; kingdom Metazoa; phylum Mollusca; class Gastropoda; order Neogastropoda; family Muricidae; genus Stramonita; species Stramonita haemastoma. The sequence continues at coordinate 50,180,464 of CM060329.1, forward strand.
GTGTGAGTAGCAGCAGCGCAGCAACAGTAGATAGTTAGTAGTAGTAGTATGTAGTTAGCAGCAGCAGCAGCAGAGTAGTAGTAGGTAGTAGTAGTTAGAAAGCAGCAGCTAGAGGCAGCAGCAGCGAGCAGTAGTAGTCGAGTAGAGAGAGCAGCAGAGTTAGTAGTAGTACTAGTAGTAGGCAGCACCGCAGCACAGGTATAGTGTAGTAGTATGCAGTAGCAGCAGCAGCAGCGCAGCGTGCAGCAGCAGCAGTAGCAGTAGTAGGCGGGTAGCAGAGTAGCAGCAGCAGCAGCAAGACAGCCAGCAGCAGTAGCAGCAGCAGCAGCAGTAGCCTAGTAAGCAGTAGCTAGCAGCAGTAGCAGCAGAGGTAGCAGCAGCAGCAGCAGCAGCAGTAGTAGTAGTGGTTTGTTTCTTTTTCTCTACATTTCCTGTTATGTAGAATATGGGCCACAGTTTTAACACAAAAGGATAGAGCAGAAGCAGAAGAAGTGTTGCAGGGGTAGGGTTGGGGGAGGGGGGGGGGGGGTATGTAAGTAAGAAAACTGAAAAAAAAACATCCCGATGGGGGAGGGTGTGGGCGTTGTTTATCGCGACAGACAATGGAGTGTGAGGGAGGGTGTGTGGTTATCAATAATAGGGCTGTGATTTGGTTTATGTCACCTGGGGGGCCATCTGCCCCATCCCGCCCCTTTTGTCTTCCTGTGTCTACCTTTTCTACCAACTGTTTATGGCTGTGTCTTCGAACATTGGGCTCCTTTGTGGGAGAGAGAGAGAGTGTGTGTGTGTGTGGGGGGGGGGGGGGGGGGGGGCTGCTTTGTTTGGTGGTTTGTTGGGGTGTGGGTGTAGTGAGTAGTGTATTGTTAGCAGTTAGTAGTAGTAGTAGTAGTAGTAGTAGTAGTAGTAGTAGTAGTAGTAGTAGTAGTTAGCAGAGCTGTAGTAGTAGATAGTAGTAGTAGAGTAGTAGGGTAATCGTGCGTTTAGTTGTCATGATAATTTTGGTTCTTTGTTTATTTCTTTTAAAAAAACGAAAAACAACCAAGCAAATCCAAAAACAAAAGACAGATTAGCGCTTATTTCATCCTCTTCCAAATGAAAAAAAGAATGTAAAGATAAAACAGAATTAGACCCCCGGGAGGTCGGCAGTGAGGTGTGTAAACAGGACGACCCGTGTTTTGTTTCTTGTTGTTGTTATTGTTGTTATTGTCTTTCTGCTTGCTCTCCAGGATGTAGTCTCTCAACCACTCACTGCGTTGGTCCTACCGTTTGTTTAGTTCGTGTTTGGTTGGGCTGTTGTTGTTGATGTCGTGGTGGTGGTGGTGGTGTGTGGTGTGGTGGTGGTGGTGGTGGTGGTGTGTGTGTGTGTGTGTGTGTGTGTGTGTGTGTGTGTGTGTGTGTGTGTGTGTGTGTGTGTGAGTGTGTGTAGTCTTGTGTAGTGTAGTATGTGAGTGAGTGCCTGCGTGCGCGCGTGCGCACTCGCGCGCGTGTGTATCTGTATGTTTGTGTGTGTGTGTGTGTGTTGTGTGTGTGTGTGTGTGTGTGTGTGTGTGTGTGTGTGTGTGTGTGTGTGTGTGTGTGTGTGTGTGTGTGTGTGTGTGTTTTCCGCGCGTTTGCATTTGTGTCTCCATTCATACATCATGCGGTGCGAAAAAGGCATAGACTATGTTATGAATACCTGCCTCCTTCCCCATGCTTATTGTTTGCTCGATCAGGCAGGTACCCCACCCATGCATTTGTATATGACAGCATATATGCGTGTGTAGGCATGTTGCATGTAGATCTATATGCAATATTTATATATATATATGTATATAATATATATATATATATATATTGAGTGGATATATATGAATAAGATATAATAATAGATATATAGATAGATAGATAGATAGATAGATAGATAGATAGATAGATAGATAGATAGATAGATAGATAGATATACAGGCCTCACTCAAAATAGGCTTCCTTATAGCTTTCAACCGGTCACGACCGTACAACTGTACACCCCCACTGCTAAACTTTTGACACCAAAACAAAACTGGAATTGGAGGTAGAAGAACACGGAACAAAAAAACAAAGCAAAAACAAAACAAAAAACCACGGAGCAGCACCGATCAGTCTTGTCTGAACAAGTCTGCAAACAAATAGATCTAACACACAACACACACACACACACACAACACCACACACACACACACACACACACACACACACACATGCCCATTATCCTCGATATAAAAGAATAAATAAAGAAATAGATAAACACACACACATATAATAGATAGATAGATAGATAGATAGATAGATAGATAGATAGATAGATAGATAGATAGATAGATAGATAGATAGATGATTCCCCAAAATCAGAATGTGACTAAATTCATGGTGGGCAAAAACAGTCGCATACGCAAAATTTCACCACTGATGAACCTCAGACCTCTCACCAAGATCAAAACAAAAAAATCACGCGCACACACGCACACACACACGCACGCACGCACGCACACACACCACAAATAGATAGATAGATAGTGATAGATAGATAGATAGATAGATAGATAGATAGATAATAAAAATAATAGATAATAATATATAGATATATATACATAAAAAATATACATATATATATATATATATTGACAATTAAGGGTTCGCAGCCTAGGGTGTAGAGGTTGGGTAGATGTGGGGAATGTGTGTGTGTGGTGTGTGCATGCGTGTGTGTGTGTGTGCATGCGTGTGTGTGTGTGTGTGTTTGC